>CM052131.1:20388795-20414299 GCA_028454255.1 Halictus ligatus
CAACGGGAAAAGACTCACAATGTCCGCGTTTCACACTTGTTTCTCGCAAAACTGTAAAGTTACATGTTAAAGGCATTTGTTCTGTTACTTGGAATGTGAGCTTCGTTAATGGGTTACTTATGATCGATATATCTGTCTTGCAAATGTTCTCTTATATTTATGTTACGAATACATCATTTCGTAACAACAATTAACAAAAATTTATTCTCGTAAGGTTGAATCGTTGCTTCGGTGGTTCATTCGCAAAATCTAGAACCGCGGTACAGGTTTTAAATGATTTCTGCATCCCCCTAAATTCTGCGAGGATAAGCTTCGGATTAAAAAGGGCAAAAGTTAAAGTCAGTGAGTCTTCATTCGAAACATACTCAAAGAGATTAACACTGGGTTTACGGAGCATTAAAAGCGACTATTTCGCAAAAATACTTCATAAAAATAAAAAGAACGTCCTACCGACATTTATAGCTGTTGGATTTTTCATATCTAATTGTACATATAAGCAAAAATGATCTTTGTGTTGAGAAACCATATACACATTTCAGGCCCAGGCCTTTTCTTTCGTTCCTGGCTTCAAACCTAAGCAACGGTTTTCCGTTGCACATTTTTTTCGTTAGTCTCGTCCAGAGTATCGCGGTGTCGAGAGCTAAAGGAGTCCTTCCGAATCTCTTTAAATAAATCAGTTTTCTTATTAAATCAACTGATTGTTTATTATAATAAACCCCATATCCCAACAATAGCAATATTATTAAAATAATATACACCCAAAGAAATAAATTTGCTAAATAATTTCTTATGCATGCATCCTTAGAATCTTAATAATATTAAATTAAAAATATTAGAACCCGTCATTTTGACGGGTCCCGTAAATCTAGTGTTAAAAAATAAAGCGAAATTTTACTGGATGAAAGGGTTTCAGCGGGACAAGTGAAACATTGCTTTTTGAGGGAAGATTGTATGGTGTTTGCATGGAAACCGAGTAAAACAATTTGTTCCGTGTGTGCCTTTCACTTTTCGCATTCGATTTGAAACTGTTTCGAATTTTCCTCGACGCTGTTCGTAATTTCATCGCGGCTCGGCGTGGCCTCTGATTGAGAGACGATTTGAAAGAAAAAGAAGATTCACAGGAACGGGGAACGGGGAACGTCGACGGTATAAATATATGAAAGAGGCAGCCACTGTACTCCTCGACTGCAGAGATTGAGAGACGCTGCCGTGCGCCGGACGTTTATGACGTGAAATTTGCTGCAGATATCCGTTTTCCCGAGAGCCAGGCTCGGCAGTATTTGTCTCTGAAGTTCTATCACTGTTTGATGGTCCAGCTGCCGCTATGCACGTTATCGTGCATTGCTGGCGTAATAAAACGGCGCCGTTCGTAAAATTCGACCCAAATTCCATTTGTATCATAGTTTAATGAATTTTCGAACACCCAACCATGTCCCCGTTTTGCTGGACACCCCAGAGTTTATTGTTTCGTCTCTGGCTGTCCATAAAACATTATTATAAGACACTGCGTTAAACTAAATTTGTTTCATTAGGCAGAACTTCTTCAAGGTTCTTTCTAAGAATTATGAAGCTAAAGAAAAAAAGATTTTATACATTTTTCAAACAATACGGGAAAATGTTACTTACGGAAGTTGTAGGATTTAAGAAACTACATAATATGTAGTGGAGGCGTAGAGAAGATATAGAGGTCACCTATGCTTTGTTAAACGGAATGTCCAATTTTTGATACTTGACTTCGATAGATTTACGACACGACTCGATTAACATCACAATTTATTTCACGAAACTGTGGCACATTTTAAACGATGTTAAAAAGGAAACGTTTAGCAGCAGTTGAACAAAATTTTAATTTTCTTATTAAAATATTACGCTTGCTTTTCGTTCTCCTTGAACGTTACGAGCCATATAAAGCGGTATTGCCCCGTCCCTCCGTCTGTAAACTTCAATTACTTTTGAAGTCAAGTAGCACAGTCCGGCAAAGCTCAGACGAATCGTTCGTCGAGTCCCATCTCAGAAATTGATTTCGCCTAGGAGCCGGCGAGAACCCGCGCGGAATTTTTATTTTCATACTCCCGCAGATTAAGAATCCGCCGGAAAGTAGATGGTAAAATTTTCGTAACGAGCGAGGAGGAAGAAGAATGCGCGGCACGCTTTCACGAACCGCACGAATGCGAAGGCCTCGCCGTCATCTTGATTTCATGTTTAAATGTAAACGTCCCGGCGAGAAGGGAAACGGCTTAGGACTCGAGAGAAATGTACTTGGCCCTTGCAGGAAATATCCTGCCCTTCACACGCGTTATAACACCTTCATACGTAACCCTTAAGGTAGCGTTCCGCCCCGGAGTGCCATTTTTTAGACCGCTATGAGATTTTTTTTAAAAAGAAGATAAGAGATTGTTTTGCATTGATTCTTTTGCAGGCACATTTAACGCCACTTGGGGAATACGATACATTTTTTTTCAAGGCAAAATACTTGAAACTATGCGAGCTGTACTTCCTTGAATATAATGCTAACCCTTGAGACAGCATTCTGCTCCAGACATCTTTCAGGCATCTTTGGGATATTTTTTAAGGAAGACAAAAGACTGTTTTGTAATGATTTTTTGCACACATATTTAACGTTATCCGAGTACTTGAAACTGTAGGAACGGCACTTCCTCGAACAAAGTCTTTCTTTAAAAACAAGTTTCTTGCCGACTGGTGGTTCCAGTTATTTCGATAGGTTCAAATTCATAAAATATTGATCTATCAGTCTTAATTTATCGTTTCTTTCACTTTTCTTTCATTTTTTACACAATAAGGAATGGTTTAAAAAATCAAGATTTATTGAAGATTTTATAAAAAAAATTGTTCAATCGTGACACAAATTTTATTTATAAGCCGACAAGTTGACTTCAATTACGTTATCTAATAACTTCATTTTAATACCTAAAATCGGTACAGTAAAATCAGTACAGGATATTTATTTAAAGTTCTATTAACGGGGACCAGGTAACTAGTTGAATTGTCAACTTCGTTGTCATTTAGCCAAAAATTAATTATACCCGTACCTGTGCACGACCGTCGCTTTACCTTCGGTAAAAAATTTTTCACAGAGACTTCCGGCGCAATTCGAAGCTTTCCTGCACACGTTCTAACGTGTCAAAATCCTGTTGGTTAATTAAAAGAGGCACGCGAAAGTTTGAAAATGACAAGCTCGGCATTGCGTTGCTCTGAAATGAGGGATATTGTTCGCGGAAAGTTCGCGTACAGGCTCGGAAAGGCAAGAGTGCCTTTCGGGGTCAACCTGGCATTCGCTACAGCCCATGATCGAATCGACATCCTGAAAGGATCGTGATATATTTTTAACGCGTTGAAACATCGGATCAAAGTAACCTTAATAGAAACAGCGACTAGAAAACGAACTCTACGTTTGCAATGATACAATTACTTCTACGTTAATGGCTCATCGCTTCGACTTCTTAAGCTTGATAATCGACAAACTGACAGTGGAATTTTTCCTGGGTATGCTCTCGTTTCCCTCCGATCTCTTCGCTTTTTCTGGGATCCTCGAGACCCGCCGGTAATCCTGTAAAGACTCAGATAAATTGCAACGTCGCATCGGTGGGAGGTGTTGGCGACACAGTGTCGTTATAAAAGAAGAGTGGGGAGGAAAAAAAGAAATATAAGCTCAACGGCAGGTCTAAGAGGGTCACAGCTTTATTTTAGACGGGGTGAGGTTGCTGTCGGCCTCGCTCAGCAGCCAGAAGAATCTCGATATTTCAGATAAGGAGGTAGGACATCGCTCTAACTCGCTAAACCTCGTAAAACCGATGACTTCTCCTCACTCGATAAAGCCGAGGCAAGAAGGATGGCGTCCGGGATGAGCGGCGCGAAGGGAATTCCTGCTTTATGGACTTCCGGCCGCAAAACACGCCGGACGATAGATGCCAAGGACGCTGAGGAAAATCCCGGGTTTCGAATTTTCCTCCTAATTGACATCCCACGACGCGCTGTGCGTCGAACTCGAGAAATTTTTAGTCGAAAATCAAACTTTAAGCTTCCTATTTCTTTTTTGATCCTTTGACCCGACGTATGTAGAATAGAATTTTTCTGTAGGTTAGAATACAGAAAAATTTATTTTGCAATTGTTGAAATTATTTTTCCAATAAGAATGGATTGAATGAATTTTAACGTTACCGTATTGATTGGAGCAAGTTTATGTAGGATCTGTAAAACGCGAGAAGCTTGAGAGAGTATACCACATCCTAAGTTTTCAACTTTCATTTCGTTCAATAAACTTTTACTGAGCGGAGCTTTCATCCCTTTGTCCTACAACCACGTGTGATTCTCGTGGTCTGGTATTCGGGCGTAAACTGAGTATCGCGAGCCTAGCCCGTGCGTGGTACGTCGGTCAGGCCAAATGTGAACATTGCATTCCACGCTCGTGGTTTGTTAATGTGACCCACCACAAACAGCACAGGCCAGGCTCGTGGTAGATTCTTATCATCATTTTGTCTTGGTTACGTGCTACATTCCGTAAGTTGTGTACGATTGGTACAGCTTAGGTCCGATTTGCCGAAGCGTGGAATGGCTCGAAGGTTGGACGGTCTTGTTTCGTTTCGGACCCACACTGTTAGAGCGTAAATCGTAGGGCGAGGGGTTAACGCGTTACAATGTGCCGGAAGCCTATTAGCGAGATTCAAAGATTGGATTATGTTCCAGAGTGCAGTTTTTAGAATTTTGCAATGCAAATTTTTCAGAAAATTGTCATCTATAAATCGTTTAACTTTAGATTGCGGATTTTATGCATTTAGAACGGAAGTGACTTCGTGAACTTGAGAACTGTGAAGACATTAGAATCCAACTTCGATCGTAAACGTTGATCGAAGCCAACCGAACGGTTTTTCTTCGGTGTAACAGATATAACTCCATACGGAAATCGAGCGGCAGGAGCTGGCTATCAAAGGGATGATAGTGAGCGGGGGATGGGATGGAACAGTGTCGTAGCAACAGGCGCGATCAACAGACAGACCAATTTCACGTTGGAACAGCATCAACGGGTGCATGCGCGATCGAGAGCACATGTCAAACGCCCCGCTAGGTTTTGCCATTCCTTCTCCGTCGCTCTCTCATCCCCTTACCCCGCGACACACAGCCCTCGATTCGCGATCGACTATGACGCGATCGATCGGACGCGTCGTTGGTTCGTCGTTGATTCGCTGAAAACCAATTTATGATTTTCACTCTGGGATGTGTTAGGCGTGCAAATAAATTCGACACCTTTTTATTCCGCACAAAGACGTATTTGTGCTAACGATGATGTTCGAAAATGTCTTTCTCGTTTTGAGAACATTTTAACTGAAATTCAATCATCCCTTTGGTTCTCATCGAGGGGATATCGTGGTGGTGAGCCACGAGACCTAAATTCCGCTTGGTTTTCGAATTTTTCGAATTTTCCCGGCGAGTTCGATGCTACGGAATTCCACCACAGCCTCCAGCACTTTCAGCTGGGGAAGAATGTCTTTACCGGCGGCAGACGAGTCAATTAGGACAGGGCAGTTTTAGTGAGTTGAAGG
Organism: Halictus ligatus; assembly: GCA_028454255.1. Taxonomy (NCBI): domain Eukaryota; kingdom Metazoa; phylum Arthropoda; class Insecta; order Hymenoptera; family Halictidae; genus Halictus; species Halictus ligatus. The sequence goes on from CM052131.1 coordinate 20,394,354, forward strand.
GTGGATCGTTTAGGACATGCTCGAATCGCCCGCGGAGTTGCTCGGTCTGTGAGTGGAATTCTTTTGCGGAATGTGTAGGGCTCGTTTGTCGTGAATTTTTGGCCGTTTGTATCGCGCACGTACAGAGATGTGCACGATGTTTTTGATAAAATCGTTACGATTTGCGTGCTTTTATGCGAAATACACATTTTCTGCATCTGTTACACGAAAGACGAGCTCTAGGAACACATCGAAGCGAAATAAAATAATTTGTACTGCTGTAAAATCCGTGTAAAATGGTAAAATGTCAACTGAACATATTTCTGAATTTCTTTTAAATTATAGGCAATTGTAATGTGTTCATATCTAAATCGTACGCACTTTCGGCAATATACTTACGTACGTTCATGTAAACATTTATATTAATCGTTCAAGAAAATTGCAAAAAGGATTCACAAGAAGTTTAAAGAAGAATTGGTCAGAAAGCATTGAAAAAGTTCACCAGCACACTGATGAATAATTGACTTCGAATGTTTTGAAAACACAATCAAGACAATAATGGAAGGATTTTTATGATTGTTTACAACATAGAATAAAGTTTGTAGAGAATAAACAATATTCTGAATTCGTTAGAATCAATGACAAGTAACTAGTAGGACAAGGGTGTAGTTACATCTTTCTACATTCAACCTAATATTAATCTGTAATAAAGTACTTCATATATAGTTAAAGTAAAATAATTGTAGACGTTTATTTCCAATTTGAAGTAACGCGCGTAGCGGGAGTATTCAATTTGCAACTCATCTAAACAGCTGTTTCAAACGGTAAAAAAGTTGAGCCCCCGGCTCAATAGCCGATTATTATAATATAATATATAATAGTTGCGCGATTATTATAATCGCTTTTCCCCCTCGCCCTAGGACCGATCAGAAGCATACCAATAATCGAGAGAAATATAATTACGCAGCATCAAACGGTACAGAAAATCGAACGTCCGACAATGAAACTATTACGACAGTGCACATGAAACCTGCTTTATTCGGGGATTATTTTGGGAACGATTAATTAATTTATCGAGCTGGAACAATTAACTGCTGTGCGAGCGCGATATCCTGTCGAATTTTTAATTGCCGTGCTAATTTATGTTTTCGACGTTGAATGCGCACTTAATCATTAATTCTATAATGATAATTATAACCGTGATCATAAGTTAGCTGACATTAATTTCAGTAAGATATAACTGATCCTAAATAATATATTGTCTTAACTATTATTTTCTAAATCGTTTATTTGAATAATATCCCATTTAGACCACCCCATATTAGCTACTTTCCTTGATCGACTACCATGACAGTCCCTGCCTGCTAGCATTATCTTTGATCAATATCGAGGAGCTCACCGATTCGTTTCGCGATCGAATAGAAAAATCGCGCGAAGGAAAAGGAAAAAGAAATACAGAGTGCCCATGATCGAGTCCCCGGAGGGCGCGCACCCCCAACCCCTCAATGATTCATATTTACCAATTTTTCCCCAGCATTCATCCCGCTTGGTATCGCGCTGAACACCGTCGGGAGGACGTGTCAGGGCTGCGAACGAGAAAAAAAAAACCGGCCAAGGTAGAACCCAAGGAATTTCCTATCGAGCGTTCATCCATTCTCCAGAATACATCGATCAGAACCCGGTCCAAGGGATTCGTGTAATCGTCCCACGAATCGATCTTCCACGACCGTTTTGTGCTCGATCGCTATGTATAGGGTGGGCTTGTGTTATAGTTATCGGTCACACGATCGACGGGGATGAAGAGATCACCTGGAATTTTGAAATGAACGATCCGACTATGGGAGTTTCCTGTGCCAGACTGTCAAACGGTTTAATATTTACGCTGTTTAACGATCTGCATATTTTACCTGGTGCAAATAAAAACTGCATAATCAATTTTTAATTCGGTACTTCATATTGTATTATTTGGTAGTTCCTGAGTGTGCTTTAATTTAAAGTGAGTAGGTTCAGTTAACATCCATAGCATTCATATAATCAACTGGGTCCCTCAGTGATTTTATAAAAAGAATCGAAAAAAAAATTTTGACTTGCTTTATTCCGATTCGTCCATTGTGAACTAAAGTGTGTTATCGTATAAACGGAAAATCTGGAACGAATCGTTTTGTCCCAATTGATAGTTGGTTAGATTTTCCACAGTTGTGCCGTAAAGTGAACAGTTTTAATTGAAAGCAGCAGCGCTTTAAATCGAATTAGTTTTCCCGGTGATTTCGTAAGAGGAAGAGCAAGTTGAACGTGGGTACTTCCCGAGGGATTGTTTGTTGGACAATTACCGGCTCGTCGATTGCGACAGGGATGACGGGACACCCGGTATAGCAGCCATTGATTCGTGCTATTCATGATATTTGTATTGTATCCTCCCACCTCTTCTGTGCAATCTGTGCATCTCCGGCCGAATGCAGAAGGCCGTCCAGTAGTATAGCGGCGAACTGGTCAGCCGGACAGCGGCGATCGACGACAAAGGAGCCAGAGGATTTCTCTTCTCTCCCCTGTGGAATCACGGTGCACCACGCGGCGATCTGGTATTACCGGACTCTATTTTCGTATCGTAAAAAGAAAAATGAATGTGCCGAATGAAAGGCAAGTGTGTTACCGAAACGTCCACCAGAACATAAGCGAGCTTGGCGTAGCTGCTCGAAATAATCAATTTTCTTTAGCACAAATCGGTAGGTGTTGCCTTTCAAAATTACTAAACGCATTGAACGAACCGGCAAAGAATTAAACTTATTTTGACATTTTTGCTGAGCAGGTGCAAACAGTGCGTCGAAAAGCCCGTTCCTCGACAAAATTCCATTACTGGATAAATTATAGGTGTAGAAGAGAGTAGATGCTTTTGTCCAACTCAAAGTCGATCGTGTTCACATTTTTCTCTCTCGCTACATTGCTGTGCGATCTAACAACTTCGTCCATGCAATAAATTATTAATATCCCCTGGTCATCGTAAACGCACTTGTTTAAACCCGATATTGTGTTGCTTGCCTGATAGTTACTTTTTAATACTTTCACAAAATGCGATAAAAAAGAGATCGATTTTCACAAATCGATTACTAATCATAATCTATTTTTATAAATTTTGACCGCGGTACTATGCGCGAAAAAATCGTGACATTTCGTATTTATTCGAAATGTTTTATAGGCACGTAGGTTGGACTGAATATTGAAAACCACGTTGCGCTGTGGATTTAGAAATTTGTATAGATAAATAAACTGAATCTCGAGTAATCGAACATTATAATGGCTGGTGGCGGAAAGCCTAAAGGTTCGAACAGAGAGGCTATTGCGACGCACGAATTTTACGAAAACTAGAAATATTGATTGTAGCTTTATTCCAGTGATCATTTGTTCAACGGAAACCTATTGTATTGGATCAAGTTGCGAATAAGTTACAGAGAAATTATTAATTTAGTATGAACTGGCAATGATACCATTGATAATTTGAGTAGCAATTATTAACTGTCATAGTAATTGGAAATTTGAATTTGAAGAATGTTAATCAATAAATAGTGTGCAGGAAAGAAAACAGAAATTCTTAGAAGCAGAAATGTAGTAGTATCTATTAATATAACGTAAAATTGGTCAGAGGTTGATACGGTTGAAAACAACAATGTCCAGTAGAGAAAACTGATTATTACTTGTTCCACTCTCAGTATTCATTGCAGAAAATTGTTTGTCGTTCGTTCAAATCAGTGTGAGAAGCGTGGTCGAGAGAAATGTGGTGCATTTCATCCTCTGACGCGTTTGTAAGCTTACATCAAGTTCTGGACCAAAAATTCCGAAGGCACAAAGTTTCGAAACGAAGTTTGATCACAGCGTGCACAAACTTAAACAGTTCGCCGAAATTGTTGCACGGCGCATTGTTTGCCAGCACACAAATTACTTGACTTATTTGCCTGTGTCAATAGCTGCGAAGATTTCCGGTGAGGATGCCAGTCTGCTCAAATTCGGCAATTCGAACAAGAAAGTCTCGATCGGAAAATTTAAATTGAAAACGGGTTTTCGCGTCTTCAAGTCAAACGAATGGCTCACGAAGTTTCGAATCAGTATTCGAATCTATCTTCGCAATTGTTTTTGAATATGCTGTTCTTTCGATGAGGTTGAATAAAACCTCATTCAAATTTATTGAACACCCAGCATTAAATTTCCAATTTATTCCACGCAATTTGTATTTCTTAGTTATTGAGTATCTACTGTCGAAGTTAATGATTCTACCGAGATCAAAATATTCACGCGGTGAATGTTTACGCCAGTTTGTATTAATAAATTGAGAACAATCGAAACTATATCAAATCTTTATTGTCTGAAAGAAAGATAATTCCTATGGACCTATATGTATATATTTCAATAGATAACCAATACACTGCGGATTTCTATGAATTTCCAAAAATGTTTAAAAAAACCCTGAAATACAAACTTCACTATAACACTTGCAATAGCTATCATCGCTAAAAATAAGATTCCATTTCAGATAATTAATTTTTCTTCGTCAGCTCGTGCATTTATTTCTGAAAAAGTCTAAAGCCTATAAAGTTGTCGAACAATCTCTGAAAAAGCGAGCAATGAAATTTAATCTCTTGCGGATAATTAAATTTCTGGTTGCCAGGCTATGAGAAGAAATTAGTATATTAACAAATAGCACTGAACAAGAACAAAATGTTAACTGTACGCTCCCGGTCCTAATTTCGCAGAAGCGGTTGCTGTGAATTCTCTTTGGACAGTACGCGATACTTGGTTGCAAGTTGCACGTGCAGGTCGTTCCACCGGTAGGACGCATAATTACAATATCACCTGAAAGACTGAAGCGTTATTACTGCCTTTGAGTTCCGTTTTAAAGCGATATTAGCCTCTTTTTGACCGTGGACTTTGCTCCACGGCCGACAAAAGCGACGGCGGTGCGACGGCGGCCAGCACCGAAATCCTTTCGTCTTTCCTTCGAGGTAATTTTTTCTCCCCATCGCATTATCGTCCCTTTTCTGCGTTCCATTCACCTCTTCCCCGGTGCACACACGGCATGCATTCAAGGGAAGATGACACCACGCCCGGCCGTGGACATGAGAAAAACTACTCGCCGATTCTGAACTTCCCTTAAAAGAGTATTTTTAGAATTTTTGCGTCGAAGAATACGAAATATGATTTTTTCGATGGAAATTGTGTAGAGATTTTTTCAAACTTCTAGACCCGAATAGCCTTAATGTGACGAACGAATACGAGACCTGTGCTCGTTAAACGTGTAACGATGGTAACGCTGTGCATAAATGAAGTTACGCGGGCTATGCACGCATGTTCCCCGTTAAGTGGTTTGAAATTTTACACGGTGCAGGTATAAAATACACAGGCGTCCCCCGTCGCACAGGCTACACCTTACGGAAAAACGAAACAATTAAATCAGTGAACGTAATTAATATGCCAGCCGGTTCTGGGAACTCGGAACAATAGCTTCTATTTAGAACACCTTGTCGCAGGCTTCCGCGAAATGGTCTTCAGAAATAGGAATTTGATCTTCGTTCCTCGAAACCGATGTTATTGTTTCAAAAACAGCGATTTCGCTCGCGAAGATGAAAATGGTAAACTGTATTTAGGTCAGTTGTCTGATACTTGAACTGGTCGTCATTGTTTCAAGTGGAAGTGCTGGAATTTTTAGTTTTTTTTTCTCGGAAACGAAGGTTTGAAGGAGCGTTATATATTTTATATGTTATGATTACCCTGTGGATTTTATGCTTTTATTAACAAGTATGAATCTATCACATACTGTAGGGTTACGAATGAGACACTGTATTAGAATGATTGTTTAGAGTGACTGTGGACGCGACATCGTGGCGTCAAAGTGTTTGGGTCCGACGTGAAAGGGGGTCTGTTTTGGCCGAAGTGTGAAAGAAAAGTGTTTGGGTCTCGGTGACAAGAGTAAAGTGTTTAGGGGCGCCAAGCGCAGGGGGTACACGATCGATTAGGTTTTCCGAATGGATGTGAAAGTGATAGAGAGAGAATGAGAACGCGAGAGAGGAAGAATGAAAGTGGGCCTTGGAGATAAAAGGGACGCATGCGAGGGATGTTGTGTCAGTCCGTAGAGAGTCAGTTCGTAGAGAGCGAGAGAGCGAGAGAGAGAGAGAGAGAGAGAGAGAGAGAGAGTACAGAGGACTATAACGAAATCGGTACGAGATCACTCCACCCGATACGTCACACCTAAGATGTAGGAGTTCTCTTAAAACATTCCTACAATACGAAACAGTAAAAACATTTAAAAATACACTGTTTTCAACGCTATAAAATGATTAGTAAAATAAATGAATGTATATGCAACTACCGTATCTCGTAAATAGTACAATTTTTATTTTGCGAGAAATGAAAATGAAACCTGTGCATTATATTTTTCCGTATGGTTTGTATTACTTCATGCTTCAGCAAAAAAAGTTTCATGAATATTGAATAAATTTTGTTTAGGATCTAGGTTGGTAAAATATTTAACGCCCGTTCGTGAATTAGTGGGCGTGCGATTATCGTGCTAATCCATCAGGCTTTATCTGATATACGCATTGAGTTGTTCCTGCTGAATTCATATCTAAGCCATTCGAGAGTGTTTTTAGATATTCTTTTCTAGAAACTCGATCAAAATAGCATACTTGGTACCGTAAATATAATTAAAATGTATGTGTCAGTGGTGCCAAAAAAGACCGTATCTTGGTCGTGCACGCTAAGACTAAAAGCATAGAACCTACCTAGATATAAAAAATAAAAGCTATTATAGACCAAGAAAGAATTTTTGTACATTCTTTTCAATTTGGAGAAGGAAAATGGAAAATTTTCATAATATCAAATACAGCAATCATATTTATTCATCAACCACCGAATAGGAAATTACTACGTTCTTATAACAATTACTTCTGTTTCCATAAAAATATAATCACAATACACCGAAATCTCTATTCTAGGCTGCTACGTCTGTTTGCATTTCCAAGATAACAATTTATACAAAAAAATGTAATACGTTGAAGCCGACCAGGCACGCTATGATAACTACCATCACGCAGCCCGTTTTTATACCACTACGATTGAATGATAATAACATTCAGATTTTGAAGGCTGTACCTGGATATAAATAAATACAATTGCCTTCGTGCCAATTCAACGTTGATTAGTGCTTCGAAGAGCATCTCAAAAAAAAAATTTCTCCAATTTCAAATAGTTTCGGTAAATTTCGGTTTTTGTAAACACGTTTACAAAAAGGGGATAAAAGCAAATTCTTGATTTGCCGAAAAAATCCTCGAAAATCCTAAAGAATACCTCCTTGACACTTGAATTTATTACAGTAAAGTCTTAACTTCTCAAAAAAAACTCGAGTCATACGGTGCAATGAAAAAAAGTTATCGTCCTTTTAACAATGCCCGAATAATATTACTGCGATTCACTGTATCTCTGAAAAAGTCCCGGCGCGCCGTTCGGGGGCTAAAGAATTGAACAAGTTGTTCTAATGTTGTGTGACTTCTCGGGACACTGGTGTAGTGTGCAACGCATTAAATCCTCGAAATTCATGCGCGCATCGTCTTCCGGCATAATTGTGACGCTACCAACCAAAATTCCCGCAATTCCGAGGCCCTCGAGAAGCAGAACTGGCCGGCAAGTTTCGAAGTCAGCCGCTGTTTATCATTCGAACAAAGTGTTCCCATCTCCGGCAAACACTTAGGAAAGGTCCGGGAGCGTACGTGCACACAGTCCGCAAGCGGGTAGGAAGCGGCAGAGCCGCGCGACAGTAGTAGACTAGCAGGCCGAGTCAGACATGCGCCCTCAAACAGGACCGAGAGAGAGAGAGAGAGAGAGAGAGAACGATTGGAAGAGGCGGAGAGGTAAGCACGCGCCGTCGTTCGAAAAAGAGAGAGAGGGGGAGCGAGGAAAAAAAGGGGGGGAGGGGGAGTCGTGGCAGTGAAAGAGCTCCGAAACGCACGTTTCAGTTTGTCGCGTGTGCTGGCACAGCGCGCATACCGTACCCCGCCGGAAGTGCGCTCTTTCGAAAACGATGCGGTGAGAGTCCTTCGGCGAGAATCATCTCGCCGGTTTTCTGGCGGATTGAGGTAGCCCCGAAAGATAGGGGAGACCGTCGATCCAAGGGGACTTCTCGCTCTCAGACTCGAAACATGAAGCCAGCGACGAAGAGGACGACAACTACCTACCCCAACAGCTGCGGCACCGCGTATACCTTCACCAGGTTCCTGCTCAGACTGCTACGCTCGATCCAACAGCGTATCTTACCCCGTCCACGCCGCCAGAAGCACTGATCATCGTGATCTTGATCCGTGTTCGAGCGAGTTTCATCTCGATCCCATTTCCCGCCAGTGAACCAGTGATCACGGTACTTTGCTACCCCCCTTGTGACTGTTCTACGAGACCCCACGGGCTGCTTCGTGTTCACAGGTTTTGAAACTGTGTTTATTGCATCCTGTACCATCCATCCTAAATTCGTATGACAATCTCCATTAAAAACAAAAAACGCGCCTCATCCAATCCGACACATTTTGTGCTCAAATCACTAGTAGATCGGTCGGTGATCTCGCTAATTTGATATACATCCCTCATAACTGTTCTGTAAGATTCCATCGACTGCTTAATATTTGCAGGTTTTAAAGCTGTATTTATTGCATCCTCTATTTTCCTTGTCTACGCTGAGTCACGTGATCTATAAAGAACGAGCTTCATTCTGTTTGGTACAATACTCTTTGTATTCCCGCCATCAATGAATACTCAATGATACTCAATGTATTTGCTACCTCCGTGTGATGGGTGTTGACTGAACCTTTTATCAGCTACGTATCTCGTGTTCCCAGGTTTAGAAGTTTCAGTTTCCCTATCCTTCATCTTCTAGGTCGTCATTATACTTAACGTTGACGTGACAGGGATTCCATCCTAATCGATCCTCTTTTTGTTCCTGTCTTCAATTATGCAGTCATCTCAGCATCTTCTCCTGCCTACGTCGTCCTACCTGTCCTTGATCGAGAATCCTATAGGTTGCCTCGTATCTTGGGTCTTGACGTTATATTTACATAGCTGATGTTCATGCTACACCATCCAACTTCGTTACACTGCTGGATAAGAGTTCTATTCTGATCGGTCTTTTTCTTGTTCTCGCCATCAATGATACAGCGATCTCGATACCTGCTTTTTCTTACATCCTCCCGGCTGTTCTTGATCAAAGATCGGTAGCTACTTACAAAACGGTACTTCTCCGGTTTTTGAGATCCTTCGTCGTGACCTTCGGGTCATTAAAATTAAAGGTACCTATTGTAAATAATTACCCAAAGATCCTATAAGCTTGTGTCCAGGGTTTTGAAACTGTGTTTGGTAGAGTCTTTTAGATTTAAGGGTAGATCAAATTTAAAAGAATATATCAATATGGAAGTATTATTTGCATTTGTTGAAATGATTGATGCAGACAATTTTCATTCGACATAAAGATCCACGGTCTAGTGTTTAGTGTGACCTGTATCTTTCCTAGCCTATCCTCAAGAATTCTTCTGGCTCAATACGCACGTGACAGGGACAAGCTTAAATTCCCGAAGAACAGTTTCATTCAGATCGATTCTCTTTCTGTTCCCGCCAGCTAAGCAGTCATCTGGATACTTCGATACTTTTCGATTCTCCTTCGGCGAAGATTTCATCGGTTACTTCGTGTCTCGAGGTTTCTCCATTCGTGTTCAGTGTGTTCTCTGTCTTCCTTGTCCTCGTGATCCTTCTTAGTTCTTCGATCTTAACGCTTTACCTACCGGAATCGTATTGACAGGATTTTCAGTAGTTGCACCGAAAAGAATCTTAGAAATGTTCTTTCACGTTATAATCTGAAATTCTTAGATGACATTCGCAAAAGAATTCACTAAAAAGTCTCTAACCAGTCTGAACCATGGGCTTTTAAAAATTATGAAATAATCGCCGGTAGGTGACGTGTTAAAGTGACTTGTCGATTTGGCAGCTCACGATGCCGAAACACAACTGAAATGTTATTTATACAGTCGGTGTACAGAGTATTCGTAGACTCTTTAATAATTGTATGAAAATAGAAAAAATGGTAAGAAACTGCGATTTAACCCTTTGCACTCGAAGCTATTTCAACTCCAAAACGAAATATTTCTTCCGTCCTAGAATATTTTCCTTCCATATATATATTTTTCATGTTATACATACAAAAATGGTGCAATTTACTCGTACAATACTGAAGTGTTTAGTAATTTATTAAATACAAACAAATTTAATAATGTGAAAAATATTTTGAATAATACATCAATTTTTAGTGTGGCGCCTTACAGTCGCCATTCGAGTGCTAAGGGTTAAACCCTAAATTAAAAGATTTTTATAACTCACAATGCTTATAGTTTTTGTATGTGTCAACCAATTACAATGAAACTGTGTGTATGCGTGTAACTTACTTGTTAGATCTACGAAAGGGACCTTTTAAATTTTCATTACAGACACAGATAAAAAACTTAAAAATCATGACTTCTACTTTTTTCTTCGGAATTACGACCAATAGCAATTTAAAAGGAATTATTTATGCATTACTTAGTAAATTAATCCTTCTATCTCCAAAAAATTCAATCCGTTTGCTCCAATTTTGAAAAAGTTATTTTTTAAAGAGTGTACGAGTACTTCGTACACCGACTGTATTAACGTAGTTATAACGAAACGAAAGACAACAGTTTTTCAAAAAAGATAACGAACATAAAAGACGAGTTAATCTGTCCCTCCGGGTTAAAAGATTAAGGTTTTCGCGGCAGGGCAGGCTTCGTTAAATTCCCGAAGGAGAGTTTCGCATGATCGATCCTCTTTCTGTACCCGCCACCAGTGATCTTGATACTTTTCTACTTTCTCCTGTTTGTACTTCACCGGAGATTTCATCAGCTACTACGTATCTACAAGTTTTGAAATTGCGTTGCCTCTATCTTCCGTCTTCCCTGTTCTTTTTCCAAGGGTCTTCCTTAACTTTCGCGTGACAGGAATAAGCTTAAATTCCAAAAGAAGAGTTCCATCCTAATCGATCCTCCTCGTGTTCTCGTCATTATCAAACCGATGATTTAGATACTTCGCTATCTTTTCTTAACTATTTCTCGCCGAAAATCGCACAGGCCATCCCGTGCCTCCAGATGTCAAATTTGAGTCTCTGGATTTGAAAGGCACCATTATGATTTGAAGCCTACTATTAGGATTTCCAATAATTCTGCTGTGCCAAAAGGAAGCTTAGAAATCCTCTTTTGCATTGCAATCCGGAACGAAATTCTTAGGGGACGTTGCCGATCTGTCGGTTTACAATTGAAATTGCTGTTACTGTTCAAAGATCCGTTGAAAAGTGCCACAAAAATATGACGAAATAATCACCGGTAGATAATGCGTTGACATTCACGTGACAGGGATAAGCTAGAATTCCCGAAGAAGAGTCTCAAACACGAACATTCGTACACCTCGCGTGGCGATGTTGCTGACAGAGCATTGTCAGACGATCGTCGCTGCTTTCCGCGTCCTCAAACGTCGACGAAGACAGCCGTTCAATAAAACTAATCGCAACGAAACTGTGTCTCTCGTTGACTCTCGTGAATACCAGGGGAAGTTGCTCACCTCGGTATTAAAACTGCGGATATCGAATTCATGGGACCGTGTTCGTCCTGTTCAAGGACAATCGTTCTGCGGTTTATCGCTACGGTGAATCAAGCAGCCATCCGCGCAGATCCAAAGACCCGCTGCGATATTGTGGTTAGCTGTACCGTCGTCCCGCGACATTGTTAATTGCCCTGTGGGCAATTAGCAATCGAACGGCGCAGCCTGCAACGAAATAATGACAGAGTCGCCGATACCGTCGGTCAGCAACAGCCAAACGCAAACGCAGACGTCGGCGGAGACTCAGCCGCAGGCCCAAGCGCAAGATGAGAAAACCGAGAAGCCGGAGAAAGCGGTGCTTATGGTAATGTTACCACAGTTTCTTTTTCTTTTTATTTTTTGTTTTTTTTTTCTCGCGTTTCGGAATCGTAACGTTGGCCGTTGCAGAATCTCGTTGGACTTTGTCCTGACCAGACTGTCAAGCAGATGGAAATCAATGGAAATGATTCACTCACGGATTCAGTAAACAAACGTTTTAACAAAAAAACCTGGAGACGTTCCGCGGTAGAAGCTTCATCGTGAAATCGCGGTTTCAGATATTAGCTAGTTAGAACGGAATGTAAATGTCACACGACTCTTGCCTTGGAGCTTCATTGTTTTAACCCTTTGTAATTTGAAGTGCTGTCTGTAAAAGGCAAAAGGAAATATATCTGTAGATACACTCATACACGAAAGTATTCGAACGCTTACAATTCTAATATTCAACTAATGAAATATGTATGTTAAATTGAAGCATTTGATGTAATATGACACATATAGCAAGGGATGGGTCTTAAGACTACATAAGTAGGATTAGACAGTAATTCAACAATTTATACCGTTTTTACACTACATTTATTGTAAACACGTACCAGAAGCGGCTCACAAAAGTATTCGAACGGAACATTTAATAATTATTTAAATTGAATAATTTAAAGTTTTAATAGGAAGTTGGCCCACCTTTGGCTTTTATAACGGCCCTAAGTCGGTTTTCCATTGAGTGGACTAACTTAGAAGTAACATTTGAATCAATTGATTGCCATATTTCAGTAATATTTCGTTTTAACGCTTCTTTCGAAGTAATAACTGTATTTCTCAGTCTTCTTTCTACTTCATCCCATAAATGGCCAATGGGGTTTAAATCTGAACTTTGCGGTGGATGTGGTAAAACGTGTGGAACGTTATACAATATCCATTCTTTAACTATTTTGGAGGTGTGCTTCGAATCATTGTCCGATTGAAACCAGTAATTATATGGTAAATTTAATTTTGATACACTATCTTTTAAATTTTCCTGCAAAAATTTTAAGTACTTCGTTTTGTCCATTATTCCATCGATAAACACAAGATTTCCCACTCCACTGCGTGCCATGCAGCCCCAAACTAATACAGATCCACCGTTATGTTTAATAGTCGGCCGTAGATTTCGTGGTTCTAATTCTGTATTCTGTTTTCTCCAGACATTTTTACGTCCATCACTACCAAAAACGTTAAATTTACTCTCATCAGAGAATAACACAGTGTCCCAGAACGAATTATTTTTATAAATAAATTTTTCGGTGAATTGTAAACGTATAACTTTATTTTTCTTGCTAATAAATGGTTTTCTCCTTGGAACTCGTGCATGTAAACCGTTATTTCTTTATGATCGGCGACACAATTCTGGATGCACTTCTTTCTGAAACTGCGTAGCCACCACTGATGCCAATTGTGATCCAGAAGTGAAAGGATCTTGTTCGTTTTTTCGAATAATTGTCCTTTCTTCTTTTCCAGTTAACTTTTTCGGACGCCCACAACGGGACTTATTAGCAATGTTACCTTGCGTATTAAATTTCTTCACAATATAATGAATTGTAGACTTGCTTCTGTTCACAAGTTGTGCAATGTCACCATATGATTTGCCTTCCTTATGCCAATTTACTATTAATTCTCTGACAGACTTGCTTGTTTCCGATTTCTTGCGATTCATTTTGTTATATTATTAGTAATGAAGACTGTGGCAAAAATTTTGAATACTGTTTCGCTGGGACCCTCTGCTAGTGAACTGAGAAATATTTGGTTACATTCTATTATCGTTGGAAATGCTTAGTTCTTCAAAGTTCGAATACTTTTGTGAGCCACTTCTGGTACGTGTTTACAATAAATGTAGTGTAAACACGGTACAAATCGTTGAATTATTGTCTAATCTTACTTATGTAGTCTTAAGACCAATCCCTTGCTATATGTGTCATATTACATCAAACGCTTCGATTTAACATACATATTTCATGCGTTGAATATTAGAATTGTAAGCGTTCGAATACTTACGTGTATGAGTGTATTTGATCCGTTCGGCTGTTCTGAAATTGCCAGCATCAAAGATATTCTAGTCTGCCGTGGCGAGATGGGGGGGGGGGGGCAATAACACGTCTAAACATCGTCGAGTTTAATTGGAATGTTCGTGCGGCCATAGTTTGCAGATTAGGTGATGGAATAATGCATGAACACTGGCAAATATACTAGCGAGCAAATATTTGTGATAATTGTTATTTCTTTCAACCACCTTAGGAGTGGTGGTCAACCAACTTAGAGCTCTTAACTAAATTTGTTGTATCGATTGTCATACCGTCCGGTTAAATTATTTAACATCGAACCAAAAATTGTCAGTGCGTACGCGACAGTCGAGATGTTAACGGTGATGGATCGCGTTCACCGAAATTGGGATTAATCAAAAACTCGAGCCTCGAGCAAGTGGCTACAATCTGGACAGGATGAATGTACACCGGGAAATGAAAATAGTTTAAGAACACTGAAACTGTAAAACTAAAATCTATCGTGAGAAATGACATCTTTATCTTCTGGCATTTGGCGAGGTTTTATAACTATATTCAATACAGCCAATACAATGACAGTTAAGGGGTTCGGATACTGTAAAGTTTCAAAAGACTTTTCAAACAATTTTTTAATGGTTTAACGTGAGCTTCTAAAAATAAAATACGAAATGTATAAGCTCTTGATACAGCAGACTATAAATTTTAAAAGCATTTATTTCTAGACAATACTTTTTAGAACTTTTGGTAGAATTTATCAAATTCTGTTCATGTAATCATTTTAAAAGGGAATTTGGGATTTAAAAAATTGTTTCATTATTGTGTCAGAATGTTGAGTAGAGAATTGGCACCAAGTCCTGGAAGGTGAATAATTTTGTCATTCTTTTAAAGAAAACTGATGCAGATCTTTCATAAAAGCTGTTTCCCGTGGACTGAGAATTTCTCACAGTTTTCGTTGCACTTGAAATAAAGTAGTAGAACTCGCGTCGATCGTATGTGTACCGATTTTCATAGAAAAACGGCCCGTTTTTGGGTGTTCAAGTACCACAACCGCTTAAAATCGGACTAAGTAATACAGGTAGTGGCAATATCGTTAAACCTGTTGCATATTTATAACCTCGTGGGCGTAAGGCTATCAGGGTAATCCGCTATAAGCCGAAAAAATGGCATTTTGTCTTTCAAAAGCTTCCTGCGGCAAACGCGATCACTATTCGCCGGCTCGTTCTCGTGCTTAACGAATGGCTAGGTATACCTAAATCCCTCCGTCGGTGAATATTAGAATGACGAGCGTTGCGTTCAGGGATCGTGATTTTCCGATCTATTGTAACTGTGAAAGGGGGGAGGGAACGGAATGGCGTCGCTAAAGCTCCTGATTTTCGTTCGCAGGAAATAGAGGAGATCAACAGCCAGGTAGCGCAATTCCGTGACTTGTTGATAAACATCGGACAGCCGCGCGACTGTCCAGAGCTGCGAGAGAAAATCCGCAGGCTACGTCGAAATTGCGTAGAAGCGTGTAAGGCCACGTCCCAGCACATACTGCCACAAGTACGGAGGTATGTAACGTATTCGTGAACACTATTCGACGGCATTTGCAACATAACCTTGCGAATGTTAAACGTTATATGATGAGCAAGAGTGTAAACACACATCGCTAGTTTTACATAAAACGTGATGATACAAGCTATTTTTCAATTGAATGATAAAGCTTAGGTAATAATAATTATATGGTGAAATTGCACATCGTCTTCGGTCTGAAAGTCATAAAACTCCAAAAATCGTGGCTCAAGACGTTGAAGTAAATGCAAGTGAATCGACCATTCGCCGCTTCTTAAAGAGAATCGGGTTAAAAGCGAAAGAAAAGAAGCGCAAACCAGCTCTTTCAGACAAAAATATTAAAATACGAAAAAAATTTGCACATACATACAAAGAGTGGACAACAGAAGATTGGAAAAGAGTTATATGACCTGACCAAAAAAAATTAAAAGATTTGAATCCGATGAAAGGTCTAGGTACTGGACTTCATCCGAAAATAGTAATCAAGCAAGTAGCATAAAAGAACCTATGAAGTTCTGGGGTGGCTCAATTATGTGTTGGGGTTGTTTTACTCATAAGGTTGTTGGTCCCTTAGTTGGGATAGAAGGTATCATGTGGAAAGAGCATTATTTAAATATTTTGCAAAATAATTTACCTTCTGTTGTTAATTCTATTGAATTTGCTGAAGACGAAGTAGTATTTCAACAAGACGGAAACCCTAAGCATACTTCAAAGATAGTAAAAACTTGGCTAGGAAATCAAAAGTTTTCTGTTATGAAGTGGCCAGCGCAAAGTCCAGATATGATCATAATCGAAAATTTGTGGTCAATTGTGAAAAGGAGGCTAGCAAAATATGACAATCCACCTTCAGGTGTTCATGAATTGTGGAAGAGGACAGCACAAGAATGGTACAACATTGAGCCGCAAATGATTAAAAATTTAATAGATAGTATGCCACGCAGGCTAGAAGCAGTACAAAAAAGTAAAGAAAAATGGAGAAAATATTCATTTAAAACGTTATTTCGACGAGCACAATTAAAGTGCAAAACTGTAATCCCACAATCCCTATTTTCCATAAATATTCCGTATATTGTTAATATTAACGAAAATAAACTGTTGTGCTTTGTTTATCATATTCACTTTTTAATTATTAGTACCTAATCTTTATTATTCAATTGAAAAATAGGTTGTATTATCACGTTTTATGTAAAACTAGCCAAGTGTGTTTACACTTTTGCTCGTCACTGTAAACCGGCGGACATTCGTTGATGCGCACATAGGCCAGAGTTCCAATCGCGGATAATAGTGGTTTTTTTAAAGCTAAACCTACCAATGGTCGGTGGATGGTCAATTGACTGGTTTCTGAATTTCTAGTTTGTGTATATTGAAATTATAAACATTCTCCAGTGGGTAGTTTTATTTAACTCCTTACCTATCTTAATTTT
The DNA here is from genome assembly GCA_028454255.1 of Halictus ligatus. Taxonomy (NCBI): domain Eukaryota; kingdom Metazoa; phylum Arthropoda; class Insecta; order Hymenoptera; family Halictidae; genus Halictus; species Halictus ligatus. The sequence goes on from CM052131.1 coordinate 20,411,281, forward strand.
ATATAATTCAGTTCACGTGTGGGTGGCACGGCAGTCTATGTATTAAACAAGCAATATTCATCTGTAAATTATATATGTATGTCACACATTTCTTTTATGTCCTCAATATATTGTTAGTTATTTTCATGTCAATTATTTCGACACAAATGATCAGTCAGTTAATTCATGTGAATAATTTAGGTACTAAGCATTAGTTTCAGCCATTTAGAGTTTAATACTGGAATACGAGTTTCGCGGGATAATGAGGAATTGCATAAATTTTCAAATAATTATACCAATATACATTAAACCATGCTCGGCTGAAAGTCGATATATGGAAGATATATGGAAGTCGTATACGCGCTTGTCCATTACATTGTACTCCATGCAAAACATTTTAATATTTTACCAAAAGTGTTGCAGTGCTGTAGGCACGTGGCATGTCGTTACACGTCGCCTAGCGACCGATCAAATAACAGTTCCCAACGTTTTCCTTTTGTTTGCGACAATGCAATTCAGTTACGACAATCAGTGCAACGTCGCGGCCCAGCCGGTCTCGTCGATTGTCATGCGAATATTGCACAATGCCGATGATTTTTTTGTGTTAGAGCCTGGTGCGTCGTTTGAAATCTTCAAACAGACATTTGTTTGCAAAAATGTGTACGTTGGTGCCGTTCGTCGCGAAAAAATTGTTTTGCCCGCCGTATTGTTGCTAAAGCATGTAATTTTACGTAAACTCTAACGTAATGCAGCGGGGTATTTCCAGTATTGCGCATTGTGAAGATGATACACAGTGATGCAACGCTTTCAAAATCGATGTAGCGAGTAATTGATCGAGCTCAGCGTGGGCGCTGTTTAATCCTAACTAATTATTATTACTATTATTCTAACGTTCTTGTTACGAGATCGTTTGAAATTTATTTGACTATTTATTTGACAGTTTATTTAATACAGTAGTTATATTTAAAGTTAACCAGCCCTACTGATTTCTTAGAATAAAATATCTCAGTAAATAGACCTGATCGGTCGATCAATCCTTGAGAAACGTGATCTATATCTGATCTATATATCTAATAATTTTTTCCAAAATTACTGTTTAACAATCAAAGTCACGGATTTCGTAAAGTAGACATTATGTGCTGCAAATATAATATGAACAAATCTTGAGTAGCAGGATTTACTTTTTATGTATTTATGATCACACACATTCTCATTCATGACATTCATTTTACAACTTCGACGCGTACAACGATCTTGTCAAACGTCTTTTCGTTCGAGTATACAATGGCGGCCATATACTTACGTACAGTTAATAAAATTAAATATTATTTCCTGTACACTTATACGTTGAACATGTATACGAAAATTAATTTTATTTTTTATAAGTTTACAATATATATAATCAAATATCGAAACAGCTTTCCTTAATTTTTCTATAATTAAAAAGTTATTTATATTTTTATACTGAATTGTAAAATGTTTTGCCGACACATAGTTAAGTAGACATCGAAACACCTACATTTTCATATGTTTCTTTAACTCATAATTATAGACCCTTATTTTTGATAACTGCAGCACACCTTCGCGGCATGGATTCGATAAGTCCAGCAGATCTGCTAGTAGCATCTACTGCTAAAATATGAAGTGTACGTACGTATATGGCCGTCACTGTAAATATGTGAAATTTCTTTCCCAGAAAATCGAGTTACTCCGATGAATAAGCAGTCGAACAAGAAGCAGAATATTTTTGTCGGCGGGAACGTTTCGTTCTGCAACTTTCGTAGACAACAAGCGAGCGGTTTAGGTCGCAGTGGGAACTCTCAGATTCGATTAACGACCGTGACCAATCAACCATCGGCATCGTTACGAATTCCCCGAAGAAAGGATCAGGAGAAGTCGAAGACGATTGATTAACCAGTTTACGTCAGTTAGGCTGGTCGAACGTTAAACAAAGAGGCCGGCCGCGTTTATAGAAACATGTTTCGTGACCGGTTTCCGTTTCTGCAGGGAGGATGCTACTCGGAAACGCGTTTCCCGCGAGCCAGAAATCCTTAAATAAAAGGCATTGTCCGTTCCCATTGTGCCCGGAGGATTTATCGTAGCTATTATGGCCGCGTTTGTTCCCTCGAATTACAGTTAATTCCCGAGCGGCAGGAGGAAAAAGTTGATCCTTCGGACGTAACGACGAGTGATTGATCCCGGAATCGTTTCACGATCGAGCGACCGGTAACAAAAACGGCCACGTTCCGAAAAAAATTCTAATTTCCGAGGAACGAATTTCGAACTTCTTCTGCCTTCAACGGTGAACCGAATAGGGAAGATTCTTTGATGATTCGCTGGAAAAATTGGAAAATTTTTTAGCTTCTGTTGGGTTAAATGAAAAATTCTGTTCCGCTTTTTGTCGATAGATTACAAAACATATTTTTACTCATACATGATTGACGTGGCACTTAATTTTTAATCCTCCCGCGTTCCTCGGGAAGACAATTAATTTCCCTGCCGTTTAGATCCCCTAGAAAGTTCGATTTACATATTTCTGTGCGTGTATTGTAAGACGTATCACTTTCAAACTTAATGTAAATGTAACACAATTGGTTAATTTAAAGTGTAAAACAGAAACGGGTGGTGTTATCCTAAGATCTTTCACGCAACTGTTTCTGAGAAACGTGCGAAGGTTAATTGATTTTGTTTGAACTTCTTTATAATGGCTTATTCTACTGCACACTTTCGAGGAAAATTGTATTCCATTGTTCAACAATTCCAGATTCTTGTTTGAACGCAACGAGATATTATACTCAACCCAACATTTTAATTAATTTGCAGAAGGTGGGGAAGAGTATTTCGATCTAAATAAATTATTTGACAGATATGTATACAGACTAAACTGTGTAGGAAGAAAATTACATTAATATACTGTAATTGCGGGTGAGAACAAGTTTTACGAAATTCGAGGAGATAGAGGAGGAGGATGATGGCAAATGGAGGAGAATAGGAAACTCGTACAGGGGGTTGTTTTGATGACACTGCAGGGAAAACAGGC
>CM052131.1:20420820-20431452 GCA_028454255.1 Halictus ligatus
ACCGTTCTGAGAAGATACAAAGCTCGGTCTCTTTTCTTTTGAACAATGTGCATTTTTGTCTAAAATTTCCGGCCGGTCTTTTTAGGAACTAACCCTCGGAGAGTCACACTTGGCGAAGCTTTGGTCGGATACAAATTTCTGGTATCATGCAACCATTTCTCTGTCACATATCCAATATTTCGAATGGATCCGTCCAGTCTGATATATTGCCACCAATAAGGATAATAAATTGGAGTGGCAAGTCGTGCGCAAAACCGACTGTTTAACGAGGTGTTCGTGTTGGTCTCGCGTATCCCGGTCCCAACCACGACCCGAATCGCACACTCGAACTCGAGGAAATTCGAGCCCTCAAAGGCTGGCTAACTTCTTTTTTACCGGCCACTCGACTCCGGTCGCCTTATGGCGAAATACTCGACAGTGACGCTCAATTCCTTGGGAGGGCTCTTGCGAATCCTCGCCACTCGAATCCTGAGGGTACTTCTTTAAAGGCTTCCTAGGTTGTCACAGTTTTAACACGAATTTTTACACGTCGAATCGATCTACAATTACCCAAGAGATCTGCAGCTATTTTATGCTATTTTGAATTTACGACGAAACTCTGAGTATACGTAAAATTTAAAGTAGCAGGAAGATTAAAAGAATTTAATACCATTTTCTATCTACTAGAATTATTATAGAAAGAAAATTATTTGCAGCCAACTGGGGTAAAAAAGAAATTTATTTTATTTCTCAATGTGTTTAACAGCATTTTTAAATTCTTCTAATGCTTTTACTGGTTTAATTCACACCTACTCATTTTTGTCATAAATGCATAAATGTCTACAATATTTGTCACCTGCAGTATCCAGGTATTAACATAAACGTTAATGGCGCGGATTAGCGGAGAACTCGGTACTCCCCTTGGCGAAAAAATTGATTAGACTTCGCGGAATTTTTATGGCCACCCCAGAGTGGCGGCGAGTGTGTAAAACAACTCTGAAACAACTCGGACGAACACACTGGCAAGAAACAAGGGTAATTGCTCAGGGCGTAAAGGGTTAAACGTAACATTTTCCGCGGCGTTTCGTCGCGTAACACCGTTCCGCAGATTTTCCAAGAACACCGAAGAATTCCTCCGGCAAAAACGTCCGCGTTTCCGCTTGTCGAGAGTGCTGAAGGGGGCGAGTTTACAACAACGTAACTTTCATCGAAGCGTCTCAGTGTAATTAGCGGCCAAGAACAGGCGACCTTGCCCGGCAAGATCTCGATCCCATCGATCGTCTCGTCGCGCGTCGACTCGTAATCTACCTGGCGAGTTGCTGAAACCTCTCTTCGATTATTCCTTTCACTTCGTCGTTCATGTATTCTTTATTCGAACTGTATCAAGTGATCTCGAAACCTCGTTTCGTTTACAATTAACATTTTGACTGGCAAAGTAGCATCCCCAAAAATTGCATAAAATCGAAGTACAGTGAATTCTCGATAGATGTCAATGACACGGGTCTTGCCAGCGTCGTGTATCGTCCCGGAAATATGTGTCTTCCTGCAATTTCTAGATCTCAACCAACTTTCGTGCGATCAATATATTAGTGTAAAAATTCATTTTTCAATCTGGACAAATAAGTCAACGTGTTCACGAGCACGATACAAACTTAGAGTGGGATCTTAAGGAAGCAAATTCACTGGGCGAGCAAGAGGAAGCTTAGGAAATATTGAGAAGCATTAGCTAACAATTGATCAATGCTCAAACTATGAAGTCACTTGTTACCGAACGTCGCAGAAAATTTTGGTTACTCGCACAAGGGTTAAACCTCAAATTGCAAGTGGTCTGTTAAAAAACAAAGCGACAGAGACCGTGCTGTCCTAAAATCTGAGACGTCTATGTATTGCCGCGAGGAAAGTTAAAAAATCGGTGGATTCCTCAAGATTTCGGATCGAAGTCCACCAAATTTTCTACAGTCCAAACAATGACATGCGAGCATACTCCGTCGCTTCGCAATGCGGCGACTTTATGCTAATCGACGCACATAAATATACGCGTGACTTTCGAAAACGCAGGATTATCCTATTGAATCCTAGCGGGCATGAAACATTTATGAACCGTGCGCGGCGGATCGACGAACGAAAAATCATATCGCGGGACACGCCACCGAGAGGTATCAAGGATCGTACTCGTACTCACCATGGTATCCGCCTCGCGATGCCAGCTGCTCGACAATGTTGCTCGCCGGTTGCACCTCTGAATTTCGAACGAATCGAGCGCACGTTGAATAATACATCCTCGATATTCATCGAAGTTGAGACGATTTTTATTAAGGAAAACCCACAGCGGGATCATTGTTTTGAATCAGGTTTTAGGTGGCATACATTCTTTGGCCTGGGTGCGCGCAGGATTGCCTGCCGGCAACATTGTGTCCCCCGGTGGGCGTGACTCCGATGCTCCGTCTGTGCAAAGTGCCTCGGGGGTGTGAATTCGTTGGTTTTTTTTATGTATGACAGTTTCGGAAGGTGTGGCTTCGTCAATCATTTTGTGTGGAGTGCCCCGGGGGCGTGGCTTTAATACTCTTTTTGTGCGGAGTGTCCTTCTGGGGCGTGACTTCGCTGCTACGTTTATACAAAGTGTCGCGAGGGGCGTGTTTCATTGCTTCTTTTAGGTACAACATGTTTAATATACGTTGCTCTGATTTTCTTCTTCCTCCGTAGAGTGCCTCTAGGGGATAGCTTCGTAGTTCCATTTATATAAAGTATCTTAAGGGGCGTGGTTTTGTTACTTCATTTATGCGAAGTGTCTCAAGAAGTTACACTTGTTACAGTGCTTCTTTTTACGTAGAGTATTCTAGTAGAAGCGGCTTTGTCATTCTCGGTGCGTAGAGTACTGTGAGGAGCGTGACTTTCCTAGAGTTCTTTCAGTAGGAGTGGCTTCATTGCTCTTTCTGCATGAAGTACCATAAGAACGTGGCTTTGTTGCTCTCTCAGAGAGTAGTTTTCTCCGAGTAGATGTGTTTTCATTGCTCTATTTTTGTCGTCTGTCCAAAGAGACGTGGCTCGTTTAGAAGATAATTCGTGAAGTAGGCGTGGCCTAATAGCTCTACACTTGTACAGCACCCTAAGGGGTGTGATCTTTTGACTTCCAATGGCCCCGAAGCCCATCAGACATATTGTTAACAGTGTCTAGACCCATCGAACGATGAGTTAAGCCTACGAAATACTTCTTCACAACTCTATGACACTTTGAACCGTAAAACCGGAGTAGTTCCTAGAAAACTAGGACCACGAACAGAGGTCTGTCGTTGCCAAACGTGTTCTGTGATCACATTGCCACTGCCAGTTCCCTATCCCAACATGAACGTTCCTCCCCCCGAAATCGCGAGGGGGCAGATGAACCCTTCGATAGGCGGGGCCGGGTTCCATCCGCGAAAAGAAAGACGCGACGGGTCACGCGTGATCAAACGAAGGAGGAAGACGCAAGGTCGGTTGTGTTCCGTGTAACTCCGGAGCGTACGGATTCTTTTTTATTTTTATCCTCGCGTCGGATCGAGGAGCATTGTGCGTGCCCGACGCCCCGCGGCCATCGTAATGGATTATCGAGGTTCGATCTTGCGTGGCTGCGAGAGCTCGCGGACAATAACGCCGTGGTTCGAGAGACGCTTCTTTTGTCCGATAGAACTCGCGTCGAAAAAGATCCACGTATCTAAATCGATCCGATACACTTCTGACCCGTGACAAAGATTTGCAGAACCGGGGTTCTGCCCGGCAATAATTGTTTCGCGCGATCGATATCCATATCTATCGGGGGCCTCTTCTGCCCCCTTGCTTGCGGTCTAGCATCTTAGCGGTCACCCGATATACACGGGGACACCATCGATCACCTTGAGAATTTCATATTACACGGTACAAGGCTGGACAAAGCTCTACACATTTTTCTCGTCGTAAACTTTGCAACTTTTTACGCGAAATCGGTCCGCATATTTACGATGTGCTCGTGGCACTTTCATCTTGGCACTGTGTATCTTTATTACTGTGTCCGCAGAACCCTTTAAGAGTTAAAAGGCCTGTAGCGATTCTTCGGGTATTCAGAGACACCTCGAAGTATCATGAAGTCCTTGAGAGGCTTTCTGGGAAGTTCAGAGGTTCTCCAGGATCCCTGCACAACTACTGTGGCTCTTGGAAGGCCTTGAAAAAGCTTCCAAGGACACCAGTTTCTCAGAAAAAACGCTCGAAGGTATGAATTTGGAAGCTAGGATGTTAGAGGTTGTTAAAAAGAAACGCTCGGAGACGATCGAGAGTGTACAAGGATCGTCAGTGAAAACTGAGATGACTGTGGAAGAAGAGGAATGATCATAGGTAATCATGGATGCCCAGGAGAGAGAACATTTTCATTTCCTCGTTTGTACATTGTTAGAGAAAGCCAGTTGCAATTTTTATACGGGGTGTCCCAAAAATGTTGTACTTCTGATAATTTCTGAGATCATTTGAAGTAATTTTTTTCTTTGTGAAAATGTTCTCCGCGACTTTATTAAAGAGTTAGTAACGAAAAACACGGACCAATCAGAGCGCAGCTATAGCAGAGGGATTCCGCACATTCGCTGTGTCAGAATCCACCTGCTGTATCCGCGCTCTGATTGGAGTGTGATTTCGTTAATAACTCGTTGACAAATGTTATTAATGTTACTACAAATGGCATTATAAACCACCCGTTTCAAGAATATACAATATTTTTGGGACACCCTCTATATGATTCAGTATTTGAGGTTCGACAGTCATTACTAGCGACGTCTAGTATTTATCTATTCCGGATAGCTATTCGTTTTTATCAAGCATAACTGAATCACAGCGACATTTCCCATGACTCAACGTTGACGCAAACTTCAGGTACACTCGCAAAAGGTGCATTTTACTTGAAACAATTGATTCATTAATAAATAGCTAGTTCATCGAAGTAATTTCAAGCTAATCATTTTCCAGCTTGAACAAAGCCATTTTAAATACACGCGACACACGACTCTTCAAAATCTACGAAAGAGTACTTTACACTTGCAGTCAACGTTTGTGTCAACGTGCTATTTTACCTGCGTTTAATGCTAATTTCACTCGCGAACAATGATCACAGCAATTTGCGAACGAACGATATTGTAGAAAGGGCCGAGTCAGCGATCGATCCAGAAGAAATTTCACTGGAACACCGCCTCGATCGACTGCCTGGATCTCGGATCTAGGTGCTCCCCACCTCCTCGGGTTTATCAGCCAAGAGTCCGAAAATCCTGGCGATTTTCGAGAGATCGGAACAGTGATTTATATGCACGCGCACGTTTACGATCCTATCGAATTAACTCGAAGGTAACCTATCAAGAGTAAAGGTACCTCGGTCTCTCCGTGAGACCAGTAAGGAAGCCTCGTCATTGGTGGAAAGGGATGCCCAGCGATGTCCCAGGCAGAGGCAGAAAGGCGTTCGCCAGTCTCCTCTCGACGCTCCGAGTCAAAACGTTCCGAGGTGCCTCGCCAGCTCCGCCTCGCGCGTTCCCTGCGATTGTCAAACGATTTTTCATACCGCTTCGCGCACCATCGTCTTCCTTTCGGTCTCCAACACCTTTGTCTCATCGCCGAAATTATTTCATCTTCGGTAAAAGTTGTGCTTCTATCGATTTTACAAAAAGATCGATCCAATGGCTTCTAGTTTTCATTTATTTTGAGGACACCGCGAGAAGCAACGTGGAATCAGTTGACTGTGTGATATTACTTGTGACTGTCGATCACGAAATTTCTGCGTCTCGTCGAAGATCGACCGATCTGCTCGAGAAGATCGCGACCGATCCTGGAGATATTAAAAACAACCGGAGGGGATCGTGTTACCGTTCCACGCAGCTACCGAATGTTCCTCGGGGAAACGCTCGATTCGTGACACCGAAAGGTATTTCAATATTTGCTTCCACCTAGCCTAGGCGATGTTTGCTCAACTGGCGCTTCTACTCGAGTATGTCTCGAAACTCGCGCGACCGATTCGTCGGGAATCCGATTGGGACACGTTCGGTACCGTGAATATATTCAACCCTTCTACATCGAAAACAGACCTCTGCTCTTAACCCTTGCTTTCAAGTATCGAATCATACTACCGTAAACAATATATTCCTACTGGAACGTAACAAGTCCCAAAGAAAATCATAATACTGAGGGTTCGCTGTAACTTTTCTTTCTTTTTAACGCCAGCAGTTTTCAAGGGTTTGCCGACGAATGTTTTGTTACCAATACACATATAAAGGTTAGTCGGTTCGAAAGTGATGATCGATCCTCTTCCCGATGAGTTGCAAAAATTCGGATCATCGAACAAGTCGAGCGGCGCGGCGAATTAGAATGTCAGAAGGTTGCCGGACGTGATTCGCGCGATCCATAGTGAATCATGGCCATGATCGGCGACCTGAGTGACGAATCAACGGCGCCGACGAAAATACGATCGAAAGGGAAAAACTGCTTTCGGTCGCGGTGCCGATGACCGATTGCCAGCCTCGAAATTGCGACCCGGTCTTATCAGAGGTTCGAGCTCTCTCGCGTCTCGCGATTATGCAGTTCTCACTATTGAACCTTCTGGGTACAAGTTATGTCCTTTTCGAATCCGTTTCGTATTCGTTAACGCTACACCTACCACGGTCAAAATGATCGGTTTTCTATTTCGCAATTACTGAAATTGTAAAAACATTTTCATAGGAAACTACTGCATTGGCTTCTTCTGTTAAGCACATATTATAATGAGAATCGTACAAAGTTTAAGTAAATTCAACCTTCTCCCTTCTATAAGACGTTTCACTTTTCTATGTTTTCAAAATGACCGGTTTTATATTTTACGATTATTGAAACTGTAAAAATTCATTTATGGAAAGTAGTGGAATAAATTTCCTTGTCCAAGCATTTTATTATATTGAAAATTACGAACAATCTTAATATATTTAGGCTTGCCATTTTGATAAGGCAATATTTACCAAATATTGTCGATGCTTGGTAGGTTTAGACATTCCTCCATCTTGCAGTGTCTTCATCTTCTTTTACTATTTATTCTTGTCGAAGATGTCGTCAATAGACTAAAAAGTTTAAATGAATTCAATCTTCTCCTTCCAGTAAGACGGTTGTTCACTTGCATATGTTTTGTGCTTGGTAGGTTTAGTGTTAGGGGGGTTAAAAAATCCTCGTTGTGAAGGGGTTAAAATCAACTCTTAAGCTCAACTGTTCACGAAGCAATGGACGAGGGTAAGCTTTCGGGATTGGTGAAGGTAGCACGCGCAGTTCGAAACCCTGCGCGACACAGGGAATTCCTTTCTCCGGCTGGTTCTCGGTACCAGGAGTAGAGACGTGGTCTCTCGGTGTATCTGTTTGGTCTCCACGGAGTTAGCTCGGACGGATTGTTCGCTGCACGGTGGAGGTCCGGTGGAAAAGTGTAAAGAGCGTGTGTGCGGGGGGGGGGACGGAGAAAAGGGAGAGAAACAGCGAGAGAAATAGAGAAAGAGAGAGGGAGAGGGAGAAAGGGTGAAGGGAGACAAAGAGAGCAGGAGAGAGAACGGTGAGAGCAAAGGAGCGAGTACAAGCATACAGAGGTTGGCGAAGAGGAGCTGACCGTAGGAGAAGAAGAAGAGGATCTCCGTTCGAATAAGAAGAGGAAGAAGAGGAGGACGACGAAGGAGAAGAAGAAGAAGAAGAAGAAGAAGTTAAGATGGTCCAGCGCGCGGGCAGCATCAGCAGCGCAGCCGGAGGTGATGACCTGCTCAAGGCCACCCGCTCCCAACCTCTTCCAGCGGAGAGGAGAACCACTCTTCTTATTTCACGTTGCTCTCTTTTCTCCCTTTTCTCTCTTTCCACCTCCTCCGGCTATCCCTCCTCTTCCTTCCGACTGGCTCTCTCCGCTCGTTCCCTGTCCCGGACTCGCCTGTCCTCTTCCTGTTCGCCATCCCTGCGACTGGTTCTATCATTCTCTCGTTCTAACCTAAGCCCCATGCCGGTGACTCTCTTTCTGGCTTCCTGCCTTCGGAACCCCGCTAGTGTCAACTTCCCGGCCACGGTCCTTTCTACGGATGCTTCCCGGTCCCTCGAAAAAACCGCCGAATCACCTCGATCCTGCTTCATCCTTGCAAGCCAGAACGATCGCCGAAAGAGACCCAGAGACTATTTCTGAGATCAGAAAATTTCGAACATAGAACGTTCCTTGGAAAACCGTGTAAATCGAAAACAAACTAAAATGCGTATAATTCAGTCATTTATTTCAACGTAAAATAAAACTAAATATATCTTCAAAAATATAAAAATAACAGTCTATTCGTAAAATGACAAAAATATAAGGGTATATGTATGTAATTCATTTTATGTATAGAAACAAGAAATATTGATTAAAAAATTCAACCAAAAATTTCGTTACTGTTATCACTTCGTAGACTAGTAAACTTTATACTTACCCTAGCAATACGGTCGCTTCAGAATAAATGGAATTAAAAAATTACGAGAAATACAAGCGCCAATATTGCCAAGCGAACTCCCATATTTTAAAAACCGTATAAAAGTGAAATCGTGTAAATAAGGTACTTTGTAAATCGGGAAATAGGTGTACTTAGAAATATTATCAGCACCATCGAAAACGATTTAAAGAGATCCAGACGGTCAATTGCACTGATGCATTGAAATCTGACAATTTGAAACCTAGAGACGAAGCATCGAAAGGTTCCCTTTTCCAATTTGACGAAAAATGACGTGAACTCACGATATTCTGACTCGATATTTTTCAAAATCGAGAAGTCGGATTCGATCGATCGAGGTGCCAATTTACTCGCGAGGCACTCCAACTCGAAGTACAGGTTCCCCAGAGAAAATCGATCGCGAAAAGAAAGATCGAATCGGCAAAGCGAGGAGAAACAGTCGTGGTTTTCGCCGATAGGGTGGGAGGACGGACGGCTGGCGCATTCTTCGGTCTCGGAACGCTTTCGCGTTCGCAAGCAGATTAAAGCGACCGATATCAGGGCCGCTTTACGAGTTCTTGCGGTGCGTCGTAAAGGCCCGGGACCGCGACGCGCACTTAAACGCGCGATGATCGACGCGAACGCGTAGCTTAATCGACCGTTAAAATTCCATGTCCGTTTCAATTTTACGGGCCGTTTAGTCGGGAACGACGAGCACCCTACAAGGACCCGCGCGAATTCGCCAAAGATCTCTGTTGCTCGCGCCAAACCGCGGAAACGCGTCCCCGGAACTCCAGAGAGCTTCCATCTTGGTTGATCATCTAACGTATTTAGAATTAATTTTCCGAATTGTATCGGCACAGTCACATTGTATACATTGGGCATGGCGACAGTAACATTTCGAGTACGACGCCCCCCAAATATGGCATTATTGTATTAAACTGCGGAACTGGTCTGCATCAATTTTAAGATAATAGAGCTGCATAGACGTTTACATATTTTCTGAATGACTTTAATGTCACTAAAAATTGCTATGTCATTATTCAAAATATTTTTTACATTATTAAATTGGTCAGTATTCAATAAATTACTAAATATTTCAGTATGGTACGAGTAAATTCCACCATTTTCGTATGTACAATATGAAAAAAAATATATTCAAGGGAAATATTTTCGGTCGGAAGAAGTGTTTCGTTTTGGGGTTAAAATAACTTCGAGTGCAAAGGGTTAACCATCGGAATATAATCTAACAACATTCTTAAAGGCGTTTTTGTCGTAAATGCGTAAAATCCGCGGTCTAACGACGAAGTTATCTCACGTCGTTTTAATGTCTATTAAACAATACGAACACTAGAAGCAGTACCGTGTTAAATTTCTCGTAAAAATTGCAAGTGTGGCACTTGACATAATTTTTTGAACGACAAATAATTTTATTCGGCGCACCTTTAAAAATATGTTTGAATGCAATTCTTCAAGATTGTTCTTCTATTAAGTACAGCTTTATTCTAAGCATCGTTAGTCGTAAAAGCTATTTTCGGGTTCGGAGGCTCGAACAAGAAAAACACACCTGCGCCATTAAAACAGTGTACACAATCTTCGCGGCAGAAACAAACGACCGGCGCAATTCTACTATTTACAACCATTCTGATTATCGCGAGAATAAGGCGAACTCGACAAAGGTAAATCCTGATTGGTCGAGAGCACGGAGAGCACCATCGATATCGTGCTCGAAAGGATCGTTGGGAAGAAGAGTCCTTCATCTCGATCCTCGTGATCGGAAGATGGTCGATGATCGATCAGTCGCGCCGTAATTTCCAGCATCTATTTGCAGAGCACGGTCGCAAATTACAGCAATCAAAATCACTTTCCCCCCATCGGCGTCTGGGGGCCGTTCGCAAAACAAGGGAGGCCACCGTCGAGATTAATTAATATCGATCGGGGTTCAAAGGTTTGTTAGCGTTGCCGGGGGAGCACGCTCGACGTGCCGTGTCTCGAGATATGGATCTGGGCTGGGCAACGTTCATTAAGCGATCAAGGTCGCTGGCAACGAGACAGCGGAAAAGAGAAATAGAGAGAAACAGAGATAGTGAACGAGAAGAAGGTTGAGAGCTGGACAAAGAGCGAGACGGATAGAGAAAGACAACCATTGCTGTTCACTCTTCCGCGTGTTCTGCTGATTGCTGAATGAGTGCTATAGTGTCATGCACGCGGAAATGCAATCGTG
>CM052131.1:20431552-20450139 GCA_028454255.1 Halictus ligatus
TTCTTTATTTTTCGTTATTTTTTATGAAACTTTTACCAACATATTCGTGGCAACACCCTGTATATTTTTTTATGTTATACATATTCGTACAAAACTGCAACTTACTCGTACAGTACTGGAGTGTTTAGTAATTTATTAAATACGAACAAAAATAATGTAGAAAATATTTTGAATAATTAATTGATAATTAATGATACAGCAAATTTTAGTGGCGTCTTACAGTCGCCAATCTAGTGCTCAGTATCAATACTTCTACCAGCTTCGACCCTTTACACTCGAAATTCTATTGACTTCTACTGATTCTTCTGATCTAGAATATTTTCGTTACGTATGACTAGACTGTGGATCTTCATGCAAAAGAAACATTGTCTAAGTTCATTGTAAGAAATTAGGCAAAAGTGAATTTTGTCTTTTAACCGTTTCAATGAATTGAAAAGTTCAATAATTCGACTGCGGATTTTATGCATTTATGCCAACAAAGTCGATTGGTCAAACACACAACTGGAACGACATTAGATGAAGTGAATCATGTCCTTATACAATTTTCGACTTATTAACTTCTTACTCTATGATTTATTTCACCTCTTACAATAACTATAGTATCTTCGTCGGTTGAAACATTTTAGAAAGAAGATTAAACTTATCGATTCACATGGTCACGAACGGAAGTTAAAGAGGAGCCTGAAGAATCCTCTTCTCAGCAAACTGCAACTCGAGGAGGACTATTGCGGGACGCTGATGTCGCGGAATGTCGACGTCTCTGTTCGTTCCACGTGGAAACGAGCGAATTCCAGAAACGAGTTGCACCGAAGACGTCGATGCTGGTTCCATTGATAGCTATGATTATTATCCTGCCTCGTGTAATCAATCACCTCGTGTAATAGAAGAAAATGCATTCCACGTATTTTTAAGCAGATTTAGGAAAGATGTGTTACTAAATTCGTTTCGCAACGTAAGTTCGTTTGGATATCTTCAACATCATCTTTTCATTCGTTAACAGAACAGAGAGTTGCAATCAAACAGTTATAGAATGGTTGACCAAAGCAGTCGGTATAAACAGTCTTTATGATTCATTGTGCCCGTATGATCAGGATTTGCAATGGCAATTATACTCCAGTCACACCGAAATCGTTAAAATCAGAATCAAGTTGCAACCGGATAGCAAAACCTGAGAAGAGCTATTCAAGAGAACCTAAAATTCAGAGGAACAAAAACCCAGAGGCGGGTTTGCTTGCCGAAAGGAGGAGGCGCGAAACCAAGGAAACTTTGCGAACGAGGTCAGCGGAGTCAGGGTTGCGAAACTGCTCGCAAAGCGGATACAAGAAGCCCATTAGCAGGTCAGCGTACGAATCAGCTGGTACACGGACGGAGGCTAATTGTCGGCTAAAGCGACACGGATGGTTTCAATGGTCCCAGGCTATGTTTCTGTTAAATGGCCGGAACACACCGGTCGGAAGACACAGGAAGCTCGTAGGCGATGTTCGTCTACGAATTGCATAACGCGGTTGTCGAACGTTCTCCACCGCGCCGCTATGCCCGCGCTCTGTGCGCTGTGCGCCAGTCAATGGAATTTCCGATGGCACGTGGTGCATCGTGCATCGTGCAAACGGCACGCAGCACGCATCTAGCTGGCTACTAGTATACTACACGCCGCTTCTCGCACGTGTATCGCCGATTAGTTCCATTGGACAGCGGCAGCCGGCCTGGAATGTTGATCAGAAGCTAGCGGGACGCGAGACGGCACGCAAGATCAATCCTCGATCGAGGAGATCCCTTCTGGCTAGGATCGAAAGAGTTATAAACCGGAGTACGCGAAGAAAAGGTCTCGGAAGCAAAAGTTTTAGTCGCAAACGAACAATTCGTCAAAGATCTCAGCATATCGAACCAGAATTAGTATTCAGACCGATCGCCAATTAATCGTGGAATCTCGGTATTTTTCAGAATGCGTTCGTGACGGACATTTTACAGCGAAATCGTATCCTAAGGCCGCGCGAAAGCCTCTCTTGTGTATCGTCCACATGGAAAACATAGTTGAATCGCACGAAACAGGTCTTCGTTCAATGAAACCGTGCACCAAGACGGCGCATGGATTATATTCTACACCGGTGGATGCTGCATGCCTTGAGCCACGACTTGATTATATTCTACGTTCCTCGGTAGAAGAACCCTTCTGGGTTCCCTCGGCTACGTCTTCATCGTTAGACGCCCCGCGCACGCATGTTTATGCAAAGTTACGCTTTTCTATATACCTTGGCAATCGCGAAAAAATCGAGATTAAGTAGTCACTTATTTTAATTCCAGCTCTTGCTGGCGTTCTCCGACTCGCTTTCTTCTCCGGCTCGCGTCTACCGTAAGTGCATAATATCCGCAGCCCATCGATCATACGCTGTGCATTGCATTAGTCCGCGTAGAAAGGTAGCGATTACACCGTTCTACAACCTATAGAGAACCTGCGCCTAGCGTTGGACAGCTCCCCGTGTTCTTGAATTCCTCGGATTTTTTTCGGGACTCTTTGTGTTCCAGCGGCAGCGATTGTGTTCCGTCGTGTAGAACTAATCTGTTTTAGGCAATCTCGAGATAATACGCTCGCACAGCATCGTTGCATGTTTGCGCAAGCTTCCAGGCTCGTAGATCGAGCTCTTATAAAATGAAGATCGACCGGGTTCAACTTGTTCCAGCCGAGCTATCTGGCTTGTTTTACAGGTTTCGTTTATCACGGATTTATACAATCAATTAATTATACGCTAAGCAGGGTGTGCTGCGCGTGGAGAACGATGCCGTCCGATTACACGCTACGCATTGTAAAACCTGCTTGTTTGCCGTTCTTGCTTGATCGCGTTGCTGCACGAAAAGGGATTGACAATATCTCATCCCGATGCGCGCTTCAATACTTTACGTTGCGTGCACTGGCTATAGAATTTTCAATTTTTCTTTCTTCGACGCTGATCGTATTTCCTGTGCACCGCGCCGGTCCACGTTTCATTTAAATCGACGAGAACTATTAAATTACTCCACGAACTTCAACGAAAGATGAAATCCTGATTGATTAGAA
Organism: Halictus ligatus; assembly: GCA_028454255.1. Classification (NCBI taxonomy): domain Eukaryota; kingdom Metazoa; phylum Arthropoda; class Insecta; order Hymenoptera; family Halictidae; genus Halictus; species Halictus ligatus. The sequence goes on from CM052131.1 coordinate 20,434,605, forward strand.
AATATCAGAAAGCAGAGAAAGAACATTCGGTACATATTCGTCTTAAAGATTGGGCCGAGGGCCGCCATTAGAAAAACCTTCGAGATCCGTTGAACGCACGCACTGTTTCGCGAATTTTCCTCGACTTTGTCCATTTCGAATCGAATCGATTGATCGGTGGAAATTCGAGATTCCTCGACGAGGTTCCAAGTGAAACGCGGAAGCGCGGCGAAGTAGGGAGGGGGGAGAGGCAGATTGCAAAACGCATTTGAAAATATTATTGAGTTTTCCGCGATTCCGAGCGAAATCGCGGGCCGACACGCCCGGCTGTTGCGAGCGCTCGGCTCGCGCAGATAACAGCGGTCGGCTTTATCAGTGGGTGCGCGCGTTAGAATGTAGAAATCCTTGGATCCCGAGCGATCAGGTTGCGATCAGCCGCGAATCCGCGAGAGGTTTGCTCGCGCTAGCGATTCCCGCGCGAACACGCGGCGAAACTGGGCTCTCACGAGATCACTGGACGCGTGAAAGTAACGCGATTACGTAAACCGTCTAAAATAACCTAAGCGGCCTTTTTGCACCGGTGACCGATGTCCTTGTCTTTCGGGAAGATCGCGGACGATGGGTCTATCAGGTGAGAAATCATAATCTCGGACAGGTGATCAACGGAATCATTTCTTTTTGTCGTTCATACATTAATTGCTTGGCGGCAATTTTAACACCCTAAAATGTTTAAATAGGTGAATTATTAAATGAAATACTACCAGTAGGCATATACAAATTCATAAGATAATTTGAGGATTGACAGCGTGTAACATTGACCCTTGAATATTTCCATTACGTATAATTTTTTTTAAATTTTGCACATGTGAAGCTTATAATACTTCATTCGAGAGGCGAGGAGTCATATACAGTCGGTCACGAAAATATTCGGACACCACTATAGTTTTGACTATTATATTCCGTGCTTCAGAAATGTAAACAATGAGAACAAAAAGAGGTTTCACGTATGTTACTATGCAGTGTGTAGTTTATAAAAACGTAAGAAATATTTGTTTACGGTACGCGATTACTTAACTAATAAAAGAAAAACGTAAAGTACGCTCATTTTCATGTCACGGAAATATTCGGACACTTGCTATACTTCTCAAGTTTCCAGGTTCCAGGAACTGACTGAATCAATGTTTGTAAACATATCATTCATACTATGTCCAAAGTATGTTATAGATCGAATATTTGTCAGTCTTGTTCAAACTTTGTGCAAAATGGGTCGGAAAAATAAGAATACATCGTTTGATATGCGACAATTAGTAATTTTTCACCATGAAAAAGGGAAATCGATTCGCAAAATTGCTAATTTATTAAATATTAGTAAGAGCACGGTATGGGATATTGTTCGACGGTACAAGAACGAAGATAGAATTGAATCTATCCGTCAAAGCGGACGCAAACCGATCCTAGATATTCGCGATATACGTTCCATAATTAGGAGAATCAAATGTGATCCTCGGATAAGTGCTCCAAAGTTAGCAGCTGAATTAAATGAACACCGTGGAATATCAGTGCATCCGGAGAACATAAGAAGAGTGTTAAGATCAGGAAACAGGATGAAGAGACTGAAATTTGCAAAGGACTACATTGCAAAGGACAGTGAGTGGTGGGAGGACGTAATTTTCGCAGACGAGTCCAAATATAATATTTATGGAAGCGACGGAAGAATTAGGGTATGGCGGAAGTCGAAAGAAGAACTGAATCCGAGACATTTGCAGCCGACTGTGAAACACGGTGGTGGATCTGTGATGGTGTGGGGCTGTATTTCAGCCCATGGAGTAGGAGAATTAATTTTCATCGACGATATCCTTGATAAAAATAAATATCTACAGATTTTGCAGAATAATTTAAAGAAAAGTGCTGATAATATGGGACATCAAAATGGAATAAAGTTTTATCAAGATAATGACCCAAAGCACAAATCGCGAATTGTGCAAGAATTCTTATTATACACTTGCAAGAATATCCTCCATCCACCACCGCAATCGCCAGACTTGAATCCCATTGAAAATTTATGGGATGAATTAGATCGCCGAATTCGGTCAACTACCATAAACACAAAAGAAGAGCTAAAAAGACGTCTGCAAGAAGAATGGCTATGTATTGGGCACGATTATTTAAAAAAAATAATTTGTAACATGCCAACGCGATTACGGCACGTCATAAAACATATGGGATATCCGACAAAATACTAATTAATAAAAACAAGATTTATATAGCGTGATATAAACTTAGTTTTAATAGTGTCCGAATATTTCCGTGACATGAAAATGAGCGTACTTTCCGTTTTTCTTTTATTAGTTAAGTAATCGCGTACCGTAAACAAATATTTCTTACGTTTTTATAAACTACACACTGCATAGTAACATACGTGAAACCTCTTTTTGTTCTCACTGTTTACATTTCTGAAGTATGGAATATAATAGTCAAAACTATAGTGGTATCCGAATATTTTCGTGACCGACTGTATTGTAAATCCACAAAAAGTTACAGCTGTCCCCATGCTTTTGAGCGACAATGTACTTATTAGATCGTGGATTTTTATGAAAAATAAAAACCGGCTGAATTAATTCAAAGATGCTGTATCATCCATTTCTCTTCTTAACAATTATAATGAGTTAAAAATAGTGCAACAGAATCTTTAAACTTTTTTAATATTTCCACGGTTTGGTATACGTCATTTTTCATCGTCTAGTAATCAACGGTTGCAGCATCACTTTTACTTTATTTTAAGCGATTCGTATGCATCACCGATGCAATTAGCAGTCTAGACTTGGAAATTAATTACTATGCTTGTGTAAGATCGATCAGGAATTCTTTCGATTTTGTGGAATTTTTATATCCAGCCATTCGGCTGTCGTAGTGCTACACTAGACACACTGTTAATTAGTTGGTCGTTTCGGCGCCTCAGAATTGTAATTCGTCGCTGAGACTAAAAATCGATTAGCAAACTGCGTATTCGTGTGGGAATTAATAGTCAATTAATTCAGAACCAGCCAGATGCAAAAAGATCGAAAGTATAATCGCTGCGACGAACCTTGCCATTCCAGTTTTTGTGTTTGCCTTTCTATCAAATAAATTCCGTGGAAATATATAGGTAGACTGTGGATTTTATGCATTTAAGTCAAAATGAGTAGGCGCGTTGTAAAACAGTAGAACGATTTAAGAACACCGATATTACCTTAAACTTATGAAAATGATTCTAGTGAGAATGGACTATCTGGTCTATCTGGCTCCTGAAACAGATACAGACAATGTTTATTTTGCATAAAAATCCGCAGTCTATTTCAATTTTTTACTGTGAATTAGATCGGCCAGGAGAATCGGATCGATTTCCAGACACAACACTCGTACGATCCGAATAGGCGCACAGTTGTTCAGAATCGTAAAATAAGTGGACAAAATTCGAAAAACTGGACGACGGAATGATTTAATATTCGTATGAATCCTACTCAATGGGCGGCGGTCATGGATCTTGTAATAGTTTAGAACAATTGAACTATAAACATTCAAGCGTCGGTGCTCTCTCGAAACAGTAATCGATCGGGGTATGTTACGCGACGATTGAGAACAGCATATATTTTTTCTACACAAGATTTATTTCAGATATTTATTTGCTTTTCGTTCACTTTCAAGAATTTTTTACTCTTGCTGAAGTAGTAATTTTCTACTTCAGTTTTCACGTAAAAACTTTAGATATCTCTTCAATAAAGGTTATGTCAAAAATGCTGTAAACTTTAAACTAAAATTTAGCTGCGCCCGCCTGCGTCTGTAAACGTGAGACATTTTTTAAAAACATGCATTTTTACATATTATAAGACCCGTAATCAGAAGCTGTTTCATTCAATAATTAAATAATTGTTAATAAACTATATAAATGTGTAAAAAAGATCTAATTTAACAAAATTTGAAATATAAATTTCCATTGATTGCATTAATAATAACTCCTTAATTATACAGTTTCGTGGGTATATTTATATAACATTATTTGAGTAAAATTATGTTTTAAATCAATTAGAGAATTTTCGATTTTATAGGATAAAACACCCCTCATAAGGGTAGCTCTATAAGGGTCGTTTTTTATATTAGTAGAAAAATAATATCAAATTCGGATTCTACGAATTGAAACCCCCAAAACCGCCTTCTTTATAATAAATACTGCATAGTTAACAAACTTACCTAAACCTACCTCGGCCGGTCAAAAATTAACCTTTTCAAACTTCTGCGTACAATTTCATACATACAACATGATTACATCGCTATTTATCTTTACGACTTTTCTTAATCCTAGAGTGATCGCGCGAATTTTCGTAACGCCAGTGGTCTTGATATCTCAAACTTTATTTCTCACTAAAAATGTCACTGGGTTCAAATAATAAAACACATATAATGCATTGTTTCTAATTCAGAAGGAATATAAGTTATGAGTAAATAAAGTCGGTCTGTGAGACCGGGCGCGACCACTCTAGGTGGCTCTTAAAGTATATATACAATGTATTTTTCAGTATTTATTTCTCGTTTTACTTTGTTTTCCAAAAAATATTTGTAGGCTGCCCTACCTATCGCGACCGGTCAATTTGACCGCACAAGATAATATAGTATTTAAATAGCTCTTCTATTTTAATAGCTCTTCTAAGCCTAAACAATCAGTATAAAAGAAAGCCTCAACGAGGCATGGCCAGCTCAAAATAAATGAGCCTATCAAGTTACGCACGTTTCATGGCAAATACATCTAAACCGCAATGGTGACCAACACAGTACAATTTTCTAAATCGAGGAGAGAGCATGGCAGTATTTTTTATATAATTGAAATTATATAAAAATAAATTTGTATCGTCATTTTATGGAAGTTGTTCATCTACTAATTCATTCAACAACATATTGACTATTATCTACGTTTAATTATATTAACAGTAACTTTTTTTAAGGACCGGTCATTTTGATCATGCACGGTAGAAACAGATATACAAGAATTGTCGGTAGGCTCAGTGTTAAAAGAGATATGAATTTTGTCCACTTATTTTACCGACTCTGAACCACTGTGCGGCGGTCTCGCCATCATGAAATACATACCGGTAAGAAATGCTCGGAAATACCGGTGCCGAGCATGCGTATAATACCGAATCTACAAAATTATTGGTGTTCGGTGTCCAGTTTGAAGCCGCGGATTAGATCGACCGGTGAGTTCTGTTTTATTTCGAGACATAACACGTATCCGAAACGAATCGGTATCTCCCAGAGCGGATTCGCAGCTCGTGCGTGTAGAACCGATCGGTTCACGCTCACGTGCGCTCGATGTTGCAACGCGACCGATCCGCGGGATTCCAGCGAACAGGAAAAGCTGAAATAAACTAAGCGGCAGAACGCGCCGATCGATCCCGATAACACGGAGACTAGGGTTTTTAAAAACGCGGACGCGTTCGTTGAATATATATGTCTCGGCCCCGATTGATTCCGCGTTTATCGAGAGAGAGAGAGAGCTCAATGGAGGAATTTTAATCTACGTGAGAGCGGCAATTCAGATATTCGCATTTAGCGCGGCTACATTTTTACGATTCGCAATTCCAATTTGCGATGTTACTTCGTCGAAGGTCGCCGATCGCCGAACGTGCCCTGAATCTTCGAGCAGAGGAAAAAATACCACGACCCAGTTCCCATTCTGCTCCGCCGATACCGCGGAACGTACGTGTCCAATCCTGCCGTTTACAGATCAAAGGATCGACGTTAATTGCCGACATTGTGGAGAACGAGCGAGCCGCTTTTCCTCTTTGTCTTGCTCAACACGTTCGCCGCGGCCGTCACGTTTACGCTCCTTCTGACGCTCGTAAAAATTCCTCGAAAACGAAACAATCCGTCTGTCGGAACGAAAAGCGGGAACGGAATAATCGTCAACCAAGTCGCTGGTTGTAGATTCGAAAAGCTGACTCGTTATGTCGAACAACGATTTTTATATGGAAAATCAGGTGTGTCCGCTTTGGTAATTGCTCGAAGCGTATTTTTGTTGAGAATGTGGCGATAAGTGAGATTGTTGACTTTCTAATGAGCAATAGCAGTCTTTCAGATAAAAACAAATATATGTACGTCTAGGTTTTCCGATTCTATTAATAGTTGGAAAGGTTCGAGTCTTCTGTAGAATTCAATTGGAAACTGCCGGGTTAATCTCTCCTTTAATGACGTGAGCAGAAAAATAAATAGCTGTAACTTAAAGCAGAGAAAACATTATGACATATACACTAACGAGCAAAACTGAGTCTACACTATTTGAAGCAACATAACTTTTTAAAAATTAGATCAAATGACTTGAATGTTATTGAGAAGTTAGTAATGAGTTATAAACGATTAAAAGTGGAAAAATTGCCATTTTTCACGTTTTTCGACTCAAAATCGCACTTTTAATCGTTTATAACTCGTAAACGAATTAACCACTATCGATGCAATTTTCAGCATGGATATAATCTATTCAAGCGAATCAAACATATTTTTTAAATTTTCAATACAGGCTCACATAAAAAAGCTAAAAAAAAACCAACTTTTACTATTTCTTTTGCGATTCCGACCAATTCAAATTTTTGTCAAAAATTTTTTACACCTCGTTTAATAAACTAATCCTTCTAACTTCTCAATAACATTCAAGTCATTTGATCTAATTTTTAAAAAGTTATGTTGCTTCAAATAGTGTAGACTCAGTTTTGCTCGTTAGTGTATGTTCAATTAACTCCAGTTGGTTGCAATTGAAATGAGAAATTTTATATTTCGCAGAGAAATTCGCGATCTAGTGATTATCTTGGGCATAGAGTTTGATCGGTCTCGCAGCGAATACAGTGAATTCCCACTATAAGTCAGTTGCGTGGTTCTGGCGAGAGACATTTAGACGAAATCTGAGGTTTTCTCGTACCCCGCGATGGTGTGGGTAGTTCCAATGACTTTCAATCGCGAAGCTTGCACCGACAATGAGTTACAACGGGAATTCACTGTAGCGTGCAGCGGTTGAAATGACGATGGGCTTTGTCGGATTTCAGGGACGGTAAATGGTAGGATGGACAACTGCGGAGGCGGTCAACGCCTACCCCCGGACGGGGACGAGTTCCCAGCGGCGTATCAGGAGTTTGGCACCGGCGGTCAACAGTACCGATTCGTGACAACGAGCGCGACCACGAGGGCGTCGACGATGACGGCGAACGGTGGTCTCGTGTGCGCCGACAGCGAAACAATGTTCATTGGCGCCGAGAGCTTCAAGCTGATCGACGGGAACGTGGTCACCACCGCGAGCATAATCCTGCCGGACAACAGGGTCGTCGAGAACGGAAGACAGGACGCCAGCAAGCTGAACGAGATCAACGGGAAAGCAGGCGTCGACAAGGTCTGTCAGGACACCTTGGACGGCACTGTCTTGGACAGCTTCCCGAAGAAAGCGACGTCCAACTATTCTGCTTATGGGAACCAGGGTAACGGGAACGTGAAGGTGTCCGAGAAGAAGGTTGAGATCACGGGGTACTATCATAAAGACGCGCCGGTTATCGAGGAGACGCAGGATCATGCGGAGAAAGAGGCGGTGGACACACCGCCACCTTTGCCTTTGACTGGTGAGGATGCTCTGTTCTTCTCGATATTAAGGCAATCATTGCTGTTAGAGATTCATTAACCCCTTGCACTACGATTTATTTTATGATTCCCGTAAGTAGAATTTCCAGGAAAACAAAAGATAATTTATCTTTATTATATGCCTGTATATTCCTGAAAGACCATTATTCGCACATTGAAATCTTATGTTATGGAATTATGGAATTACGAGCGGTATAGTGAATTCTCGATATATGTCAACAACACTGGTCTTGCCAGCGTCGTTTATCGCCCAGGAGACAAAACCGGAGATTAGCGACATATATAGAGAAATCGCTATATTAATAGATCAAATGTAAAACAGTAAATACATTTAGAAAATCTAACGATACTGCCGCACTGTTTTCAATTCTATGAAATTATTTATACGATAAATACTTTGTACTCCAGAATTTTGTAAACAGGTATTAAATGTCGAGTCACACTCGACAAAGGAGTGCAAAGTGTTAAGACCATCGTTGCAGCTAGAGATTCGTTAAAGACCAAGACAGACGCTGTAACACTGGTGTTTGTCTTGTTTCCAAATTCCTTGGAAACCTTAACGGAAGAGCATCCTCTTTGGACACCAGCTCTACCGTGTCGCTAAACAGCGTCTGTTGCATCTTCTGCAGGTCCTCCAAAGATAGAGACCACCAGTGTCTACTCCAGAAACGTCCCAGCCCTGGAACCACCACAGAGAAAGTTTTCCTTGAACGGAGAACTATGGCGGCAGGATGACAAGTCTGAGAGATCCGTTAGGGACAAGATCGCCATGTTTTCGTCGCAGAGCAGCCTCGACGGACCTTTATTCCCAAACTCGGTCACTGTAGCAACAGCCACTACCAACGGTAGGAGATTGTCCAAGTATAAATCAACGGAAGACGTGTGCAGTGACGAGAAGAGTCCAGGACAGAAGGAGAGAGCGTCCTTTTTTTCTGATAGAACTCAAAGCTCTTTCGATCTGACGGACTCCGGACGGAACGTGGGACCAGAGACGAACAGAAAGTATGGCCAGAGGTCTCCCAGTCTGCACCAGAGTCCCTCGTTCATTCCGCCAACGATTCACACCTCGAAGACGTTCCCGGTAGTCCCGCCCAAGCCTGTTGCTTCGATTCCATTGATTGGCTCCTTCGAGAAGACCCAGAAGAAGAGCTACCCACCTCCTGGTACTCAGCAGAATAACATCGTGCAGTCTAACCTCGGCAATCATCAGAATTCATCGGGCGTGCCATCGAAAGCGATCGTTTCGAATGCGTTGACTCGAGCAACCAGCTTTTCTGGTTCGACGCCATACCTGCAGGACAGAGGATCCACTTATAATGACCTCCTCGCTAGCTCCCAGATCAACAGGACTACCTCTCTGGCGTCCACCATACGGAGACCTAGCGAGGACATCAGAAGGACCAGTCTTAATCAGCTGATCGAACAAAGGAGAAGGTCCATCTCGAAGTTGAGGGGATTGGTCATCCCTGAGAAGGAGGCGATACCCATCGAGGCCCCTATTGTTGATCTACCTGAGATTAAGTCCCGCGATTCCATACTGCTGCACCAGGTTAGCAAACAGCTTTTATTGGTTTCGGTACATTAACTTGGATACACTCCTTGGTATAGTGTCAAGATGCTTAGAGTCATCACTAGATCACTTAGAAAATGCTGAACTCTCCATCCTCTCTAGCATAGTCTTTTGCCAGCTAATCAACTGATCGTTCGCTTAGCACATCAATCCCCATCATTACTTAGCACAACTATCCCAACTTCATCCCATCCTTACCCTCCACTCAGCCGACCCGTCTATCTCTCCAATTGAAGGCACAAAGGATGACAGAAACATTTATTGTTTCAGATACCAAAGGCCAACATCCAGGACAAGTGGGGTTCTCAGAGCTCCATAGCAAGCAACGCGAGCACGGCGAGCGTGCCGCTGAAGGCGACAACATCCTTCAAGATGCCAGCGCCTCAGATCCACTCCAAGTACTCGCCAGCGTTCAAGAGGAAGAGCCTGGCCGTCTATGGCACGTCTTCCAACAGCTCTCCCTTGAACGGGACCGCGAAGACCGCCTCCCAAGTCACACCAACTTCAACGACTTCGACTTCAACGATACCAGAACCGCCCAAGAGTCTGGAGAGCATCTGCAGCCCGACTCGTAGCGACTACAGCTTCGAGTTCACTTCAACAGCTAGTTCGCCGGAGGGTTTGCGCAGCAGACCGAAAACGGTGCAGAGGAAGACCAGGATGGACTACGATGATTCGGATAATGATTCAGCGGTGAGCAGCTCGCAGAGCAGTATCTCGAGAGGATTCAGCCCGCCCATGTCGCCGGTTCCTTCGGAGAGATCTACCGTCTCTTCGGAGAGGTCCTACGTGTCCACGGAAACCAGCTACAGACATCGCGCTCTCATCCTGGACAGTCCAACGAGGAATTATGCTAAGGAGTCCAGCACTGATTATTCTCGCACGAGCATCGTCAATGAGAGGACTTTTGTCTCCGACAGATCGTCTTCGAGCAGCAGCAGCTCGGATCCTAGATCCCCCCAACCGATGGACACGAGTCTACCCAGGACTTCGCAGATTCCTCAAAGACAATTGAAACGGTCGAACAGTACCGACACCAATTGCAGCACTTCGTCGACTCTGACTTCAGGGTCCCAGGCAAGTGCAGAGTCATTGTCTAGACGAGTCCTGAAGCCGCAAAGCGTCGAGGCCATCAACCGGAAGAACATTCTAGCTAGCGCGAGGTGTCGGAGTGGAAGGGACTTGAATGGATCGCCGTTGATACAGAGAAAGTTCCCTGAGGCAGATCATCTTGGTGAAAATGGAGATGATCGTCCGAAAGGTAGGGTGAAGCACACCGTTTCTGGGCCTCAGGATGTAAAGATCGCTTACATCGAAGTGACTGATAACTCGTTCGCGGAGAATGAATCCTTCGAAAAGGAGGAGGAGCCGAAGCTGCCTCCGAAGAGGAGCGTCCCGCCTCCAATAGTTAGACCGCCCAAGTCTGAGCTGTTGGAGCCTTCGAATGACTTGAAGATGTGGGTGCGCACAGAGGCGAAGGCTCTGGCCAGGTCTGCGGAGTTGAAGTCGGTGAAGAAGATCGAGAAGAAACCGGAACTAGTGGCGGAGGCAGTGAAAGCTGGCACAGCGGTTGATGATGAGCAAATACCATCAAGAAATCGGAATAACGGTGTCGATACTGTTGTTGCGGAGACCACGAAGCAAAGGAGCAGAGTTAGTGAAACTCCGAAGAAACTTCCCGAAGACCAGAACGATTTATTAACGATCCTGACCACGAAGAGCAGGTCTAGATCAGCGATCCACGTGGACGACGGCAGTTTCGGCCGGTCCAAGAGCCAGATGAGTTTAGAGGACATCCTGAGCGCGAAGAGTGAGGTGAAATTATCAAGAACGCAAAGCGTAGAGGGCAGATCTGAGAGGAATACCGTTGGCCAGAGTAAATCGTTGTGGGAGCCGAAGGAGAATCGATATGGGAGAAGAAGCTCGACGACATCGAGCGATTCTTGGAACGACGATAAGCCGTTTGTGTCAAAGATACCAACGCTAGGCAAGCCGCGGATCGCAGATAACGTCGAGAAGACGGCGGAGATAGACAAATCGAAGATGACATCGAAGATCCCGACCACGAGGAACCTGAGTCGCAGGAGCGCGAGTGTCACGGACATGAAGAAGGCACTGGAGAAGATAGAAACTCCTACCAGTCCTCTTCAACCCCCTACAAGTGCTCACAATCGATTCCCGAGTCTCGACAGCAGTGTGGATGAGAACTTGTCGCCGGCAGGCACTGACGTTGACACTGACAGGTGCTGCAGCGAGCAGTTCGGCAGTATCAGCTCGCTGGCAAGTAGCACTAGTTTGATCTCGCAGCAGGAGCTGGCGCAGCTGGTTGAGGAGGCCAGTCTAGAGGAAGCCAGAGGTGCTCACGATGTGGTTGTCGTGTTGTTGCACAAGGAGAACCCTGCCGGCAGCGTCGGCATCACTCTGGCTGGAGGAGCGGATTGCGAAGTCAAGGAGATCACGGTGCACAGAGTGCTCGCGCATTCGATCGCTGACAGAGACGGCCGAGTGCAGAGGGGGGACAGGATTCTCAGCATCAATGGAAGAAGCACGCGAGGTCTCACGCACAGGGAGAGCCTGGCTGTGCTGAAGCAGCCCAGGTCCGAGGTGGTCCTCGTCGTCTCCAGAGCCAGGAACGAGGACGGGTGCAGGCTGAGATCACGGACCGCCAGCGTCGAAACTATCATCGAAGGTGAGAACAAACACTGCGTTGCTTTGTGTTGGAGACATCTCTGGGCTTGAACCTTAAATATTGAAGCTTGAGATTTCTAGATTGAAGCTTCAGAACTGAATCTTGGCGTGAGAATCTTAAAGCTTGAAGATCGAAGATTAATGTTAGAACCTTAAACTTTGAACCTTGAAGTTTGAGACTTGCAACTTCGGGCTTAAGGCTTGAAGTTTGCAGATTGAAAATTGATGTTTGAGGCTTGGTAGGCTCATTGACAGTTGTTGTCAAGTGTTTCTAGTCAGTCTCTCCGGAAAAATTAGCCATTTCGCAAGTATTGCTAACGATGATACTGATACTGTATCAAGACACACCTTAAAATACACGTTCGACTAAGAGTACAATTTATCAGTGTACATAGTATTGATTGTACTAGTGGCAAACTGTTTGCAAACCTCTCAAACAGCGCATTGAAAATCATAAGTGTACATAATCAAATTTTTTAATTGCTAGCTGTTCAAACTGGATTCGTGTAGCTGAGTATTGACACTGTCATAGTCACGGTACATTGAAAAGAATGTTCGGAGCATAAAACTCCGAACGACAAGAGTCAATAACGATAGCTGCGTTTTTAGCAATGGTATATTTTGAAAATATATTCTCTTTTCCAAAGGATTCGAGGTGAACGGTGTCGCAGAAGATACTGCTTGGGGACCTCCCTCGGTGGTAGCAGTGTATAAAGATGGGGCTGGTTTAGGATTCAGCTTAGAGGGTGGCAGAGACAGTCCCCTTGGGGACAGGCCGCTGGTGATTAAGAAAATATTTACCGGTGAGTTGCACAAGTCTCTCGATTTATCAAATCGATTCCCAAGGCCTGCCGCTTGTGCAAACACCCCTTTCCACTTCAAATCCTCCTCCTCCTCCTTGCATGCTTACTTATAAATGAACCTTACTCCCTGAAAGTCCCGACACGTCTCAGAGGGAATGCCTCTTTCGACCATCATCGCGCCTTATCGAGCGTCAGACGTGTAATACTGTTGGCGACAATAATTATAGGAGGTGCTGCCGAGAAAACAGGTGCCTTGAACGCAGGGGACCAATTGTTGGAAGTGAATGGGAACGATGTGACACGAATGTCAAGGATCGAGGCGTGGTCGCTGATGAAGAAACTACACGACGGCGAAGTGAACCTCCTAGTCAGGCATCCTGCCACCAAATCGTCGTGAATGATAGTCAATTAGATGGGGGACGCGCCCTACTAGGAACGCCGATCGAAAGGGCAGAACCCCCGCGATTGTTGAACGAAAGATTGCGAGGCGAGACGAGATTCGAGCTCAAAGAATCGAACGATGCAATGCGAACGCGAGATTGTATCTCTGAAATGTCCTCTGTTCGAAGTTCTTTTTTTGGATTTAAGGATAACAAATGGATTTTGTTCAGTCGTAAGGAGCGTTACTTAGGATCGTCGGTATCGTGCTTATTCTGCCGAGGTATTATTGTTACGTGATTGTTTGGATACCTCCGTTCTTCAGGGAGATCATTTCATTTCTTTCTTTGTCCTGTTCGTTTTGTTTTGTGGTATCCGTCGAATTATAATTTATACGTGTTACCGTTGTTTCGAACACGGATCAATAGGAATGAAGGAACGCTTTTCCTAATTAGCTAGTACCTAGATCACAACGAGATCGTAAAGAGAGGGAATGAGAGGGAGAGGGAGAGAGCGAGAGAGACAGGGAGGGAGAGAGAGAGAGAGAGGGAGAGAGAAAGAGAGAGTAGAGACACGCTTCCGTCCTCGCAATCTCGCGGAACGCGAATTTGCCAGGACCGAAACGAGGAGAAGGAATTTGTAAATATATGCGCAAGAATTCGAGATGCAACACGAGTGTCTAGAAAACTGTCGTACATAATTAAAAAAGAAAAAAAAGGGAATCGCCGGAGGGGAAAAGATGTTAATATAACGCGTTTACGTTTACTGGATTATTTAATTGTAGACTGACATTCGTTTCTAGATTTGCGTTTGTTAAAAATCGTGCTGTGATATGTATGTGTGTTAATATTAAAAACTAACGAACGTTAACGAAAGCAGAAAACCACTCGCAATAACAATATATTCTAACCTAACAAATATTTACGAGATATTTGATTAATCGCTTTGATTCTTTAACGTTTACTTATGCTTTTTCGCCCCCCCCCCCTCCCTAAACCCCCTCGTACATATTTTCTATACAAGAGTCGTGAATAGGAATCACCGCAATGTAACTTTTGTCGATAATAAATGATACGATCGAATTGCAAATGTTTCAACGTATCATTACTTCTCGTCCTTTCCCTTTTTTTAGATGTAGCATCATCCCACCACAAGGATTTGCAAGGATGATAAAATAAAATGTACACAGGTTTGAAAACAATATTAACATACCTAGATCTATTCATTCCATTTCGTTTGTACATTAATACCAATAGTATTTCCTTGGCACGCGACTCTCTTTGATGCCCATTTTGTCCATCAAGTCCATCTCGAACGTTTTCAGAGGAGCCTAAATCAAGAAAACATTGAAATGACAAACTTCCAACATGATTAACGATACAGACTGATGCAAACACATTGATTACATACATCAAACGTCACTTCCAATACATCTTCTGAAACTGTATCTTTAGCTTTTTCTTGGTATACTTCAGGGTTTTTATAATCTATAGTTTCTTTGCTCGATTCTGGCATTGGGATAATTCTACCAGTTCGGGTGGATACTCGTACATGGTCGCCTTCTTCTGTGTACCTCCATTCGATGGTAGTGGCTTGTCTAAACGAGCAAATGCATATAAATGTATTAGTAATACAAGTACTCAAATGCCCAGGTAGTACAATTCTAATTTCCTTTTTTGTAATACTCACAGATCAGCAGGGTCGACCAATTGGACCTGCGTTGTGACCAGTAGAGGCTGTTCAACACGGGTATAAACTCCAGGGAAAGTTTTAGTTTTTCCCAGACATTCCAGTTTCGTGTTCAACCCTTCCACAATAACCCAATTTCTCTCCTGATAAATATCCTTTACATACCCCTGTTTTCCTTTGTCGGGGCCACATAATATTTCCACCTAAAACCAAGACACAATGTAGCTGTTTAAGGTTAGGTATGGTTAGGAGAATAACATGGACAAATGACATTTAAATAAGCGTTCTTGAAATGGAATAGAATTTAATATTAACGTTACTTACACGATCTCCGCGGAAAAAGCTCCAATTCTTTATAGGCTCAACATGAACCATTTGATGATTCTTCCCAGGCGCATTTTGGAGCTGAAAAGCATTCGTCCATGGTCGATGAAGGGAGAAATAAATATTCTTGCGTTTTTCCGTCCGCGGAAGGTACTGAGGTTTTCCACGCGGTGTTTTCCAATAAATCTACGTAAAGATTAAGTTGTAAATAAAGAAACACGTACAAACAGCTGCGATAAGTCCTAATTAAATCATTACTTGTTCGGTGACTCGTTCTATGTAGCGATCTGGTAAATTCGAATACGCTTTCGACCATTTCTTCATTCTCGTAAATAAACCATTTGTGAGCCTCATTGTACAAAATGATCGCAGGAAAAATCACTTGTTGCAGTTTCAAATTG
This sequence comes from Halictus ligatus, assembly GCA_028454255.1. Lineage (NCBI taxonomy): Eukaryota > Metazoa > Arthropoda > Insecta > Hymenoptera > Halictidae > Halictus > Halictus ligatus. The sequence goes on from CM052131.1 coordinate 20,450,087, forward strand.
TATGTAAATACACAGAACCAACAATCACCAACAACCGAGTCTTCGGCAGAGAG
>CM052131.1:20450639-20478296 GCA_028454255.1 Halictus ligatus
ACTTTGCATTTTTTATATCCTCTTTCCTAGAACTATGTGCTGCTTCTGCTTTTCGTAAATGTAACTCATGTTCATCTTCAAGTTTTTTTATAACTTCTTGGTCACTACTTACTGCATCTAGTTTAATTTTATATTCATCACATTTCTTGCATGTGTCTTTCCGCGGTGCTTTAAAATGTAGATTAAAACGCGTATTAAATATATCTCGATACATGTGCTCTTTTACTGATAGTATGTTTAATTCAGAGCATTTTTCTTTATACAATATATACATTTTATGAATATTGAGATTTTCGTTTAGATACTGTCGGTTTGGATTGTGTTCACGTGTGTAGTGAGATACATTAGCAAGAAAACTTTGAATATGATCACAAACATTTTTAATAGTATCTTCGCTAAGTTTACGCGGATTTGCTGCTTTACCTCTATTGTCATTTCCAACAGTTTCACCTTGTGCATGTTTTATTATAGCTCTGTTCACGCGTCCCTCACTGACACCAAAAGTTTGCAAAAAATACTTCTTACATACAACACAGGTAGAGTCACCAATATTGGATAAACAGTATACGTAACTGCTACTTTTCATACATCTACTTTCATCTCGTGGTCGTCTTCTTTTTATAGGTACACTATGTATAAGTCCACAAAGATATGCATTTTGTGTGTCAAAGGATTCTATTTTCCAAAAATTATAGAAGTGATTCTTCCGTGTTTCTTCATCAACTTTGTCTGTACATTTTTTCTGGCATCCACAGTCTTTGTTTTCAAACTTTTTCGCAGGAACTATATTATTGCTCCGGTTTACGAATTCTGCACCCGAATTACGAAGTCGTTTTGCAACATTCCTATCCCAGCCATCACTATTTCTTACTCTTTTCCGAGTTTTTGTAAGATTTGCGTTAACGTTAATCATTTCGAGCAAATATAATATATCACAATGTTACTGATACGGAAGCTAATAAGATACTAAACAGTTCTAAAAGTTAATGTAAACATGAATGACCCTCGTCCGTTTTAGTAAATACGAAACGATTGTCGCGTATACATATACCAGTTTCCTTTAATCAAATATAACAGTAGAGTAAGTCCATATGCTCCGTCGAATAACGGAGTAAGTCCAAGAGATTGGACTTATGCCATTATTCAAGATATTGTTACAGTCACTTTATTTAGGATGTAAAATTGAATCTTATTTTTTATTAGCATAAAACAAAGTATACACAAATTAATGTGTTAAATAAAACAAGTATTCTTAATACTTACTATTTCTGTAAAAACCCCATTTTTCGTAATTTTGGACTTATGCCACTTGTCAACTAAGGGGCTCAATTGTCCTACGAACGTACCAATGGTGGGGGTAACATTCTCAAAAATCGCCTGGTTCTGAGATAGAGCAGACTACTATATAGGCTTGTGACGTCACTCGATTCTGACTATAATATTTCCCCTACAATTTTCCCCTCAACTCCCTCGGCGTCGCTTGAATCAATGCCCCCACTACCTCGTTCCGATTTGCATGAGCGCAAGTCGGAGCACGGTAGTGGGGATAGCGTCTCGATCCGTGACACACACCGCGAGCAATCGGTTGTCCAGGCCTGCCGCCTGGCAGATCAACATTGTCACAATTCACCCAATGATCTCGTCGTGTTTCGATCAACAGGGGTTTCGACGCACACCACGTGGTGAAGCTGCTGGGCGTCGTAACGAGCGGCCAGCCGACGCTGGTAATCATGGAGCTGATGGCGAACGGTGATCTGAAGAAGTACCTGAGGGGACACAGGCCGGATGGTTGTGACGAGTCGAATCCGCCGCCAAAGCTAGAAAGGATTCTCCAAATGGCGATCGAGATCGCCGACGGAATGGCGTACCTGGCCACGAAGAAGTTCGTACACCGTGACCTGGCTGCTCGGAACTGCATGGTGGCCGAGGACCTCACCGTCAAAGTCGGGGACTTCGGCATGACCAGGGACATCTACGAGAGGGACTACTACCGCAAAGGTAGCAAAGGATTGCTACCGGTTAGGTGGATGGCGCCGGAAAGTTTGAAGGATGGCGTGTTTAGCAGTTACTCTGACGTGTGGAGCTATGGAGTGGTGCTGTGGGAGATGGTGACCTTCGCGTCGCAGCCCTACCAGGGTCTCTCGAATGACCAGGTGCGTGTCGCTTTGAAGGTTTACGTTACGAGTTTTACCACTCTCTGTTACCAGTCTCTGTTCTTCAGGTTCTACGCTATGTGATCGATGGAGGGGTGATGGAGCGACCGGATAACTGTCCGGAGCTGTTCTATGACTTGATGGAGCGCACTTGGAGGCACAAAGCGACCAGGAGGCCCACATTCATGGACATCGTCGCCACGCTGCTCGACCACACCGATAAGACTAGTTTCCAGCAAGTCAGCTTCTACCACAGCGTCGAGGGCATCGAGGCCAGGAACCAGAACAAGTCCAACTCCTCGCAGTCCGACGAGTGAGTTAATATAGCTAGTCTAAAAATACATAACAAATAGCACTGTGCAGGGTGGAGCATGTTCGAGACATAGCATGGTCCTAAAGATCCTGCACAATGTTGCAATAGGGGTAACTTGACTAGACTAGACGGCGGATCTTTATGCGAAACAAAAATTGTTGCCGTCAATTGCTAGAAACAGTTACCATACAGACCTTCCTTTGTTAACACTGGTTATACTTAATGACTTCATAGAAATAACAAGGATGCGTCTATCGAAATTTTGAGCGATTCCTTTTACAACATATACCCGAAGAAATAAATGATCTTGTCTGAACAACAAATAGCACAAATAACAAATAGCACTGTGCAGGGTGGAGCATGTTCGAGACATAGCATGGTCCTAAAGATCCTGCACAATGTTGCAATAGGGGTAACTTGATGACTAGACGGCGGATCTTTATGCGAAACAAAAATTGTTGGCGTCAATTGCTAGAAACAGTTACCATACAGACCTTCCTTTGTTAACACTGGTTATACTTAATGACTTCATAGAAATAACAAGGATGCGTCTATCGAAATTTTGAGCGATTCCTTTTACAACATATACCCGAAGAAATAAATGATCTTGTCTGAACAACAAATAGCACAAATAACAAATAGCACTGTGCAGGGTGGAGCATGTTCGAGACATAGCATGGTCGTAAAGATCCTGCACAATGTTGCAATAGGGGTAACTTGATGACTAGACGGCGGATCTTTATGCGAAACAAAAATTGTTGGCGTTAATTGCTAGAAACAGTTACCATACAGACCTTCCTTTGTTAACACTAGTTATACTTAATGACTTCATAGAAATAACAAGGATGCGTCTATCGAAATTTTGAGCGATTCCTTTCACAACATATACCCGAAGAAATAAATGATCTTGTCTGAACCGACCAAATCCGTTTTTAGGCACCTGGAGCTGTCCACGCTGCAGGACCTGCACGAGGAGGAAGCAGAAGGCGAGGAGGACTCTCCCCTTCGCCAAGACTTCGGCGACTTCGAGAACTTCAAGCCGGGCAGCATCAAAAACAGCTTTAGTCCTCGGTACCGACTGAACTCGTACGGGGAGAACTCGAAGGCGACCACCGGCAACTGTCACAACATGAAGTTGTCGAACGTTCCTCCGAAAGCCGGCTTCGACGACTTCGACGGCATCTCCGGGGATCCGATCGTTTCCGGCAAGGACACGTTGAACCTGCCGTTCGTCGAGGATTGTCTCAAGTCCTCGGTGAAGAGTTCGCCGTTCATGAATACGAGGAGCGACTCCTGGAGCAACCTGAACCAACTGTCGATCGGCAATAAGTCCGTCAGCCCCAGGAACACCAGCAAGAGGTGCTATTTAGGGAGCCCGAACTCGTCGAAGCTGGCGAATCCCGACTACGAGAATGGTAGACCGGAGATTCTCTCGGCGGCTGAGAGGAGGGAGATGGTACCGTTGAGGGTCGACTTCCCGTCCATGGAGGCCATCGACATGGATGGTGCCGGTGTCGAGAAGAGAGACCCGGTCAACACGGCGGAGTACGTCAACAAACCGGAGACCTTGAACAACGGGTACATAGGCAGCACCACCACGTAGTCTTAGAATCTCTCGCGACTAGGAGTTCGTCGCGAATCACGCTCCGAGGCTCGACCAGGACGGAGACAAATTTCAAAACGAAATTCTAGAGTTCTCGGACCAGGAGTGAACCGGTATACTCCATTTAGAACAGTCTAGAAGGCGAGGACAGTGTCTGTGAGATGAACGAGGCTATAGAAAGTGTCCTATACGGACTTGTCGAATGCTCGTTAACCTTGCGCTTAGAAAAAATTCTGATCAACTCGGACGAACTGTGTGCAATCTGATTAGAGATCCTTCGAACCACATTTCAACATCACAAGCTCCGAAGCATTTTTATGCCAGCTTTGTAACAGTCTGGCTGATCTGAGGCTACTCGCACCTAATTTTCCAAGCTTAAGAGATGTTGTCACTGTATCTTAGCTACTGCCGCTTAGAATGACACGTTGGTTCTCTACGGACCTCATCTTGTTCGTCCAAATTCGATGAATTGACGAATTTTTTCAGAGTGAAGATCGAACTCTCCTGGTCTAAATAGACCAATCGTTCCCTGTTCAGAGATGCTTGCATCTCTGGTCGGCTGAAGAGTCCTTGCAGCTGATATTAGGTCGGGTCTCGATGCTGCTGCATCGACCGTGTGTCATAGATCTTCGAGTATTGCGTGGGTATCGTCAAGAACCATCCTGAAATCACTGGTGTCGTTTCACCGTACCGACTATCTGCAGAAACAGTGGTTTCCGGCGTTTTGGAAATCGTCGATGCTCTTGAAGTAGGTACTTACGGCCGGAAAAGAGGAATCACGAACAGACATGGTTCTTATCCGCGGAGGATCGAACCACGAGTGTCAAGAAGCGCTCTGACTGCATAGTTTTTTCGTTCGTTCCTCGATTCTCAGGCTGTAAAGTCGCCTAACATTGATAATCGTGGTCCGCGAGATCATTTTGCGGAGAATTAATGGTAGTCGATGGTTTAATTGAAACTAGCTCTAGAGATTCCTCCTAAGGGAAGTAATTCAATTCAGGATTTAACGAAGACGGTTTCTGTGTTTGACAACAGGAACATCTTCAACACCTAACTGAGCAGGAGATCCTCTTTTATCCATCGCGTTCAATTTGAAACGGATTTCGGAGCCATCTTCTGGGGAGTTTTACTCGCGGTTACCCAGGCTCAGCAGACACTGCCTTTTTAAACAGACTCACGGTATGTGGACGGACCGTTTTACGAACAATCGGATAGGACTATGGCGACCTGGGATCAGCGGCGTTGCTGACCCCGCGAGTTAATTGACAACAACGTATTATCTCGACGAAGATTTGTACGTCAATGTTCGTTTGCTGCGTTACATTCGCTGACACGAGCCGATCGATTGTCGAGATCGATGCGACCGCGTCCAGATGTCCAGGATCTTGGTCAAGGATCGTTCAAGGTAGCTAGTTCTTAATGGATTTTTAAGCGTGCACAGAGAAGATTGAATTTTCTTCTTATCGTTGAATCTTTCTGGGACAGTTGGGAGCTGAAAATAGTCTGACATCTATTTTACTACCTTCGAGGCGTATTATGCTATCGTGAATGTTCATCAGACTGATTCTCCTTAATCCTCAATGCTGATTCGTATTACTTTCCATTTGTTAACGACTATGAATTCTTCGAAGTATTTTAAACTCGAGAGATTAACAGTTAGTATATAGTTGAAGAGAGAAGTTTGACGTGTTCATATTTGACACAGTCGTCGAGTCCAGTCAAACTGCTATTGCTGTTTCTATGGAAAGAATTGACTGAGAAATCTTTAGTTTCGATACATAGAATTTTAGAAACTGTTTTCAGGCAACGCGCGTCGGGCAATGAACGCCTTGTCCTACGATTTCTTTCGCAGCCACGATCATTAGCACTCCTTTATGGTTAAAAATTTCCTAGTAGAAGTCTGTTGCATGTCTATATTTTTCTAACGACTAAGTATTGACAACAGATAAGTAGGGATTTTATATCGGCTCGCGAAGAACTTAATAACACACTTAACAGACTGTGTCTGAAATTCTCGCCGCTCGGTGTCGCCAGGGCAAAGGGTTACAGTTTATGTAGAATTAATAATCACGTAAGACTCGAACTCCGAACTGTTCCATCATCACTTCAAATTCTCACTTCCAGTTCTAGATCCAGCGACTAGATCTGCGAACAGAATTCAACAAAACCGTTCAAAGCCAGGAACATATTTTCATTGTTACGTGTTCAGTCTCTTAGCCACTAGTTCGCCGAGACTCTCTGAAACAGAGACTTTTGGAGACAATCGCAACCGATCTTGACGGAATCGGCCGTGCTCGCGGAGACGAACGCACGTTTCGTTGTATCGATAATAATTGACAACCCCGGCGAACCGAGGTGGCAATTAGGCGTGCAGAAGCGCGCGCCTCGGGACTACGATTTTATATTTTCCAAGGATCATCGCCTAGCTGCCACCTCAACCGAGCGTGTAGGCTTCTTCGAGTACTATTATTACGTATAGATTAGATTAATCAGCGATCGATGGAGACGTAGGCCACGACCGTTCCTTCGCCGAGCTGCCAACTCATTCCAGACAGAAAGTTCAGGGGAGCAACGTCAAACCTTTCGAGCAATAGCGAACTTCAAAGCCGGACCTCTCTGTGTTCTAATCGAGCTGGCTCTCTTTCGTTCCGAAGAGCTGCTTAACAAAATTTTTATTTTTAACGAAATTTCAAGGTTACTAGTTTTTTTTTTCAAGGCAGCAAACCTCGTACCTTTCAGACACAAATGTCCTGAGATTCAATGAACGAAACGACGGGTATGATTGTGCTCTATCATGATACAGTGAATTCTCAATGAACACGGGTCTTGCCAGCGTCGTGTATCGTCCAGAAAACATACTCGCGCCGTGTTATGTTTACACTCCTCGGCGTCCGAGGCCTCTCGAGCTTCGCAGACCGTGACGGGGTTTATCATCCAGGTCCTGGGCGACATATATAGAAAAATCACTGTATTTAAGAACAATCGCGGAAGTGGTCGTTGAAAACGATGACCTTGAAATCTTGTTAGAACACCCGACAACCTGTATTTTAACGAAAGGATCAAAGACTCATCGACAGCCAGCGAAAGATTCGGTCGTGCTGGTCCACGTCTCCGCTTCGATTCCGCTTCGATTCCGCTTCGATTCCGCTCGGCGAACGCGAGGAGCCTAGCATTTCCGGTCCGTGTCCCCAAAAAGTTCTCCCATGTTGAATCGTGCAATAGAGTACAGTAAAACCTCGTTTCTATGAGCTAGCTTCTGTTGACCCTCAATTATAGTCCGCTCGTAGCCTCTATTACCCCGACAACGATCCAGTATACTCTCAATTGCAAACACAGATACAGATTGAACCAACGATTTCACCTAAGAACAATAAAAAAAAATGACTGTTCAATCTCAGTTATCCTATTATCTGAACTGGTACTGGAACTATTAGTAGTGCATGCTTAAGCGTCTGCTTAATCGGGACCGAATATGGACACTTAAGTGACGTTGCGACTTTAACTGGAAGAAGGAAAGGGGACGTGCGTGAACGAGTAAAACTACGGATTTTACGCATTTATGACAAAAATGGGTAATCAACTGGTGATTAATTACTCGTGAATCACGTGAGAACATTTAAAGAATTTAAAAGTACATATTTGCAGCCAAGAATGAGATACCGTGATTGAGTGAACTACGGATTTCAGGCATTTATGATAAAAATGGGTAATGAATGGGTGATCAATTACGAAACCGTGAAAACATTTAAAGAATTTAAAAGTACTGTCAATGTAGACAATTTTGCATATACCAACACACTGGGTACGTATCAAGTTTCAATCGGCACGGCGCGAAGTTCCTTTTTTCTTTTTTTGGAATTGTAGACGGGACCGCTTAAGCGTGCACTACCGTAGATAGCGAGGATCATCTTCTATAGTATGAAAGGTATTGTCACGCCTGGAAGATTCGTGTAAAGGAGGTTTTACGGTACGGCCGAATTGGTGCTAAAACGCGGACCAGGCGGACACCGGTTTGCGAGACCGTCTCTCTCGGCGCCGATCGTCGAGCGGAAACCGGAAATTCTGAAGCGTCCGGAAGCACGGTCCCGCGTGTCACGCTTCCGAGTAGAGAGAACGTAGACTGGTTGTTTCTAGCTCGACGCTATGGGGGTTCCGGACGTGAAAATCGCGTCGAGAGCTAGCGTCGGGCACACGTGACAGGAGAGAACACGATGCCACGAGCACCAGCAGCACCGGCAAACAAAGCGACAAGTAGCTGAGTATAGACGTAAACGAGCCTCTAACACAAAGACTGATTAGCTAAACCCATTTTATTAACGCCCGTATTCGCCGAGTAAGTTTAACGTTTATCGAAACAAAATGGTAGAAGTTCCACATCTATCTATCTATGTATATATACATGCGTGTGTGTGTACATACATATGTGCGTATATATACATACATACATGCATACATACATACATACGTACATACATACATACATACATACATATATTTTCTCATCTTCTCTCTCTCCTCCGTGAAGGCCATCCTATCCCCTTCTTCACTCTATTCTTTTCCAAGTAACCATTTCTCTGCGGTGTAGATCATGCTGACTTTTTTCCATTATGCTTTCTCGCGGCGATCGCACACTAATCGGAGAAATATCGATTAACCCTCGCACAGTCGTAGTTTCAATAAATTCATACCAAAAGATTCTGTATTAATTGTGTTAATAGTCGCAGCGATTTCGATTACATACCATCGAATCCTTTACTCTACAATTTCATTCACGGCTGAAATAATTAAATCTGTATCATGTTCGCTGACTTTCTAAAGTAAGAGGAAAATTTATATATATGTTCTATACTGACGTTTACTTTCGAACAAGGAGGAAAATTCATACTTGGAGATACGTTTGAAATCCTCACGAAGACACTGATATTTTACAGGAAGGAGTTAACTCACCCTCGCTGACACGATCGAATTTTGTTTTGAGATTGTTATACGAAAGAAGATCTTCCGTGCTCGGTTATTTCGTCTATTTATACTTGATACGAAACGCACGTGAAATACATTTTCGTTCAATTTTCCTGTACGAGGGTTAAGAAGATAATGAGATTGCAATTCGACGCCGAAAATTCGGCGAGTCCACGTTTCTGCGTTGGCGAACGGGAGTCTGATCGAAGACGGTTTCTTTCGACATATTCACGCGTTGACTTGCGTCAGCGTAAAAAATACTCTGAATAAAACGATCGTGCACGCTCGACGCTTTTTTTCGTAGCTCGATTGTCCCATTTCTTTGTATTTAACCCTTGTGCATCGATCAGTTTCACCCGGAAGCACACCCTCGCTGTTAAATATAATTTTTTTGCTGGAACGTATACGAGAGTGAATCCGTTAGCTTGTACGCAGAGAATTGCACAGAATTGAACGCGGCCTAATTGAATTCTAAAAACCACGAATGCCCGAATTTCCCGAGCAGTGCACAAGAGTTAAACGAGACTGGGCTATGCGTGTTCGTTTTCTGCGGCGATTATGGTCGACCTGTCGACGGAGAATGTATTTAACACGCCACTGCCATTCCTTTTCGTATTAATCCTCGGGGTTACACAGTATTTTATCGCCTTACGATTTCTCTTACAGCTAATTTCTATTAACAAGAACTGTGGATTCTCTGAACGCTGCCGTAAGAGTCACGACTACGTTCTCTTATCATTCTGTTATAGAGTTAATCCATTGTTGTTCGACCGAAGTTCGTTTTATCGGAAGTCTCGACAGGTTGTCGTTCGATTTCAGACGTGTCTACTTCGGATCACGACCGCAGAGCAATCTCGTCGACAGGTTGGCCGAACGCAGCGTGGCCCATTACCACGAGCGTAAGCAATTAGGGGAGCTCCGTAGGGGGGTTTCTTCAATAGGTTCTTCGGACACTGTGTCCGCGTGCAAAAGTCATCGAGGAATGTTAGAACGGGCGACGGAGGCGTGGATGCACATCGAGACCAGAAATGCCCTACTGTTTTCAAACGAAAAGCAACTAGAGGCTACTGCTGATGTAGACGATCGGATCCACGGTTTCGTTTGATCGGAGACGATCGCGCGATATTTTTCTCGGATCACGAACGATCGCAGTGGAAAAGGAGATCTAGGGTTCGCGTTTCGAGAGATCGCGATTTCTGTTCACTGGAAAAAAGAAGAGATCGATTAGCGCGATCGCTCGAGTACTTATCGTCTTTGACCACGGCTGGAAGCTTCTCTGTCCTTCGCAGCTCTCACAGTCTCGCTTAGCGTAAGATTTACCCTCTCCTGCGTCCTGGAGGAACTGAACTTCCAGGACGCCACCCTTGTTCTACATTTAACTCCTCGAAGAACCACGTGCACCAACGCGAACGTGTCCAACAGCTGTCCTGAAATCAAACTCTTTGAAAAACTGTTCAGATAAGAATTCGATCGCTGTATCGTGGAAATCTGTACGTTTACAGTCGATAGAAATCTTGCGAGATTTCTATGACAGAACGCCGGCTGAAGCAGGATTTATAGATCAATTTTATGTACCGCTGAAGGACTCGCATAGATTCCCGCGGAACAGTGATTTCTCCGAGGACTTCGCTTGTGCAAACGTTGCGACCAGTGAATAATGTATGCACATCGGCGAACAGTCGAACATGCTCGTGTTGGTTCATAGGTTTCCCCAGGGACGAGTGGGACGCGCGCCCAACTGTTGTATTATAAAATAATGTGAAGCCTCGCTCGTATTCTGAAGCATTTAGTGTAACACGGATAAACAGTTAACGCTTAGACCGTATGCATACTTTGTATGCGCGCGTGGACAGGTAGCGCTCTGCTTTGCGGACTACAGTTTGATCCGGCGAGAGTCGCTACACGAGAAAGCATCGAAAACCATCCGTACAGAAACGAAAAGATGGTTAGCTAGTCCGGCAGAGTAACATAATTCGTTGATGCTTCGATCACTAACCGAACTCGTGCTCCTCTATCTATCCATCTTTTCAGTTCTGCATGGTATTTTGAAGATTCGACGTTTCTTCCGTAAGGTCGCGCGTCTGGGTGGACACAGGCTCCGCCTCCGGAGGCTGACGACTGGCTGCGCCGCACGGTGGCTGGATCGGAGGGCGTGGCCAACCGCGCCACTAAGGAAGAAACGCTATCTTTAACAGATAAAGCGGTTCTTAAAGGACTTTTTCGTTTGCGAACAGCCTGTACACGCGTGCAGGGGCGCCGTATGCGTAAGGCACTGTAAGATTAACCAGAAAAAATATTTCCTACGAAGCGACGAGTTCTCTCTATATCATACAAAGTGGCTCGTGGCTATGAAAAGAAGATTTTTAGGCCTATACTTTGAGATCGTGTAATATATTATATTACGTATGTATGTATGTGTATATAAATATATATATACACACACATACACATTATATATGTATACATATACGTGTATGTATATTAAGGACCGAAGAATCAGATATAATAAGGAGGTGTATGCGTAAGCTGACGAGAACTGTATGTTGGTGCGCAAGTCCGTAAGTGTGTGTGTGTGACTGTGTCCAAGCGGCGAGAAATCGCATGTAATGTGTAATACGAGTGGATCGTATGCGAATTGGTACAGCAGCAGCGGAATTTTTTAAAATTATTGGAATTGTCGGAAATTCAAATAAAGATTAACTAATTAGATTAATGCTAAACATTTCGGACTTACGTTTAGGACCTGCGCAAGAAGTCCGCTGCCGCGGCATCATATTCGCGATGATCTTTGTGGGTGTGAACGCTAAATCGTTAAGGTGGAGAGCTACGATGCGAATTAGATCGCTCGAGCCCTAGCCATTCGATCTTCTCACGGCTACAATAATTACATTTATCTGATTCCTTATCATTTCCTAGAGGAGAAAAGAAAATTTATATTTATAAATTTCACAGTTATTTTGCAAACTTGTTGCAGCATCGGATAATTCTAGCAAAGGTTAAAAATATCGATACCAGAAGCTTGGAATTTTGATTTGAAAAGACGAACGAATGGCGAAGGGTTCAAGCGGGTTCTTCGAGCGTGAAGCCGCGTTCCCACGCGTGAAAGCGATCACGCGAGGTTCTTTCGCTTTTCTTAGCGATCGTGCTTACCGGTTCGAGCCATTTCGAAGAGTAGCTCGACGGCTTCGAACGATCGCCAAGCTACCCCTGAATCACCCCGGCGTGCACCACGGCCTTCATCGAACCTTTCGGCCGGTTTTCAAACGACGAGAAAACTCATTCCTCGCGACGCGGGACGCTTCGAAGCGCGCGGACGGTCTCGTTCTTTTAAGTTCCCCCTCTTTTCTCATCTGTTCAATTGTTTTTTTTTCTATTGTTTTGGTTTTGCAAGTGAGTCATCAAACCGGGAACTCAGATCGTTTCCTCTTTCCTCCCCCGCGCCCGTCTCGTCCCCCGAAATCGATTAGCTTGTAGACGCGCGTCTTTATACAGCGGAGAACGCGGTAGATAGTTTAAGGTACGATTACACGCGTCGAGGACTGTCTCCTCTTGTTCCTATTCCGTGTCGTTTCTTGTTTTTCCTTCTTTTTATCCCCTTCTTTTTTGTTTTTTTTTCCACGGTCCCGGTAGACAGACGCGAGTGAAGGTCCAGTGTTCGACGTTTTCACTGGCGATGACGAGTTTATACGTCATTGGTGATCCCAATCATTTTTATATTTAACCAACTGCAATGATTTAATAGTCGGTCAAAAATCAAAGGTGAAAATATTAATCGTGGCACTTTTCATTTAAATCAGTGAACTACCCCGAGTGACATCTTCCAATAACTTTTCTTGCGTTTCTTTTTTATAGAGAGAAAATGATCTGTCTTCTCTTTAGACTTGTGGTAGGTAACGTTCAACGAATAACCTCATTGTGTCATCCATACTGATGTGAACTATATTGCATTTTATCGATTATAGTCGCACTTTCGACATCTCAGTTTTATTTCAATTTCAACGAAGTGGTGTCTCGCTTAGCGTTGACTTTGTCAACCATTTTGACCCTAATGTTGGATTGCTCCGTTAGCTGTTTGTTCAAAACAGATACGATTTGTCTGTCGGGGCCGCAGGTCCACGAACGATTAGTGTTATAGGCTTAACGCAGAGACACAGACACGAGAAACCTAAGATTTCCTCGCAACATTCGCGTTTCTAGGATTAGACAACACGCACGTGCAGACTGTCTTGTAACCAGCAATCGCGAGCCAGAAAGCGATTCCACGTAAAAATACGTCGAATACGAGAATACAATCCTTTTCCATGAAAAAACCACGCTTCCTATTGAGAAGCCAACGTTTCAAACGTAGAAAATCAAGTCAGACATCGGCGAAAAAAAAACGAGACTTATTTTCATTTTTGCTCTAATCAAATTTTTGAACGAAGAACACTTCCTGTAAATTATTGTACAAAAATCGTTAGTGCATACGGATATTTCAACTATTACCTTTAACTTCGAGCAACTCAACTTTTCAAGTCGATTATTTCAGAAAAGAAGTCTCGTTTGAAACGTATTCTGCGTTTTCGGCTCACTTTTGTTTTCTTTTTCGGTAGAATCGTTTTCGTTTGGATTGTTTTCACGGTTACGCGTTACCTGCGTAGATAGTGTTCGAGAGACGGGCGAATCTCGCCGTGCTTCATCCTTCCGGCTTCGCCATCGAGGACCGCGAACGATCGTACAAATCCCTTTCGTTCTTCTGCCTCCCTTTCAGTTCGTTTCCGGTTCCGTTCTCCCGTCGTTCCGCGGTTCGTTCGTCCTCGATTGTCCACTGCCTGCCGATCGACACCGTCTACCTTTTCAATTCTCTGTCCCGAAACCGCGCAAAAGAACGCGTCTTCTCACACGACTGCTCAATACTAGATTGCTCAAGCTCTGTGTCCGATCTGTAGATAAAACGGAAAAAAACTGTGTTGTCGTCGTCGTTGTCGTCGTCGGATCGCAAGACGGCACATAGCGGTGCACAAAAGACAGAAGAACATTGAATTTCAACTAAGACAGAAATCCAGCGTTTTCCACTTCGACGGTGTAGTCGAGACACGGGCACATAATTTTGCCTTTGGAGCAGTCCGGATGGTCCTCGAAATTTTACGGGGATTTTTATGGAGCGAACTGACCGCCTCCGGTGGGCGGAGCGTAGTACCCCCACCTTCGGGGCGGGGCATTCACGCTTTCGTCCTTGTTTGGTACGATCCAACTTTCTTCAGGCGAATCTTGTGCTCGTGTCTAGGCAGTCTCTCTCCTTTTCTTCCTCTCACTGTTCTCTCTCTCTCTCTCTCCCTCCCTCCCTTCCTCCCTCTCTCGCGTTTTTGCGTCGTTTCAATCTGTCATTCTCATTTTGTCACCTTTCAACGGATCGTGTAGCAGCTCTCGCGACGAAACGGACTTTTCCTTTTCGCGTGCAGTTCAGTCTCGCACGAGAAAAAAAAAGAAAGAAATAAAAATGAAGCGCGCCCCTCAGACGATAAACACCGACCTACTTCCTCGGAGAAACCACTAATTTTTATAGGGATCTTGTAGCGAGATTTTTCAACGCTGAACGTATTTTGCATAAGGACAAGCAAGAGTCGAAAGATATTTTAAAATATCACGTATTGTTATATCCGACTGTTAGAATTACCGTAACTCTTAGTATTGTTGCGTTAAGCCCGATCGACAGAGAAAGTTTGACGGACGCAAGCCTTTCTCCGCCCATCGTCCACAAGACCCCGCCCCCATTCTCCCGTTTTCCCGTGGCCACTCCCCCCGGCACTTCTTTTTTCACGATTCCGCGCGAACGATCGCGAGAAGTACACCTCGCGGATCGTTCGCCGAATATTCCGTCGTCCCCTGCGCACGCGCCCGCGCGTAACGAGCCAATGATCCACGCTGGATCCTCCATTTTTATCGACGATCCAAGAGGGGCGTGGATCATCCACGAAAAACGCGTGCGCGCGCGTGATCGCCGACCGATTTTCCCGCAGCGGAAAACGGCACCCGAAGTGACCATTGACTTGTTCGTAAGACGGGTGGAACGTTTTTCCTATTATTTATTTTTTTTTGTATATACATTATTGTCGTATTTATTTGTCAATAAAGAGCTTGCGAAACGCGGACGCATCAGAGTTTCATCCGACGCCTTTGCTCCTCCTTGCACCGATCGACGAACATCTCTCATTGTTTTATCAGTCGGTATTCTTGTAGTTTTGCTATTTAACCACTTCACGACCACGGACGAGTTATCTCGCGACGCAATGTCGCTTGCGCTGTGCCACAGACGTGTTATCTCGCGACCAACCTGTAAACGAAACTTGTTCGCGAGATAACTCGTCTTTGGCACAGCGTAAGCGACATTGCGTCGCAAGATAACTCGTCTGTGGTTATCGTACGCACGTCATTTCGACGCGAGATAACTCGTCCGTAGTCGCGAAGTGGTTAAAGTCGAAAGTAACTTATTGCAACCATTTTATTAGTTTTCTGTCCCATGGGTTTATCGAATTGCTTTCCCACTGCCTTTCTAACAGATTTTTCGTTATTTCTGTTATTTTTCTTCTTTTTGTTAAAATTTGTATACGCGAGCAAAGAAGCAGGACTTTACATATGTTAGTGATTTTAGTTAAATGCTCGGAATTCAGCGACCTTGAGTAAATCACGAGATCTCTATACGTACTTCCAAGAGAATTCGGAAAATTCAGCAAACTCCGTATAAACGACAATACTCCGAAACATATTTTCTGCAAAATTTCTCTGAATTTGTCTAGCTTTAACCAAAGAATTCAACGCTGCTAGAGCGTATGGTCTGAATATTTAAAAATCCTCTACATTTAGTAGTACACAAACTATTCGAAACTGTTTCCAGTTTTCAAAAATTAAGCAACAAAACACAGAAGAGCGTGTTTGCGCGCAACGCGCATTTGCCAGCAGGACTCCGCGTCGCGAGGGCTGCGCGGAAGTCGTTGAACGGAGTTTCGTTTGTAGAATCGCGTTCCACGTTGAATGGATCGTTATTGAGCGCGACAGGCCGTCGCTCGAGAGCGTTCACGGCTTTGAGAATTTTCCAGCTGTCACGGTGCATTGTCAAAGGTGTCATTAGCCTGTTTCGACACTTTCCACGAACTTCGGAGAGCGCGTCGCGCAATTATCCGGCTACAATACCGCGGCGACGCCGTTTCCGAGCAGACCTTGCCCCGTGTGTCCCACAATGAACGAGGAAACTCCTTGTTGGGACGACGCGCGTAATCAGGATTTGGCTGATCAGAATCTGTTCAAGTAGCTTCTTTAACCGGCGGCGTTCCACTTTTGTCTTATAAAGAGACTCGTTATTAGACTCAGATTCTTTCAGTCTTTCTACCTCTCTGAATTCCAACTGGTTTTTGTCGTACATGCATAAAATCCACAATTTATTAATGAGTGACCATCGGACTGCGAATCTTTATGCAAAATAAAACTTGTCTCCATCAATTACAAGTGATGGAAGCCGGATACACGCTAAATTCTTCCTGGAGTAATTTTAACACGCTGAAGTTTTCTCCATTATTAAATTGCACCAACCCATTTTTATTATAAATGCACACGATCCCGCAGTCTAGGGATGAAAATTGATTCTTGCTACTTCTGTTTGTCATTAACCAAAAGCCACTGTAGTGGTTCATACCGTTGAGACTGATGCTTTCCACGGAAGCTGCTTTAGTGGCGTACTGTTCCAACTTATGCTTTCCATGAAAACCACTATAGTGGCGCACAGTATTTAAGAGATTAATCCATAAAATCGTCAGTCTACTAGTGAGTGATCATTAGGCTGCGGATTTTATGCATTGACGACAGAAATGGTTTGGTCGAATACAAAACTGTAGAGACATTAAAAGAACTGAATGATGTTGTGGTGTTGTCAGAATTATTCAAAAAGAATTTCATCTCTGAACAATTTTTCTTTAGCAGTCATACCCTTAACTAGAGATGTCGAGTTCCCTTGTCGTGTGTTTGCGAACTGAGAATTTTTCATACGACAAATAATTCTTTTTCATTTGCCGCGTCGTTATTGGACTGCGGATTTGATGCATTTCTGAGTGAATAATCATTCGGATGATCATGTCCGAGACCCGCCTGGTTTCGCAAGGCTGTCGATTATCATGACGCGGTCGGGGCCTGGAAACTTGCGGAATTGCAACTTTCTTGGGAAACAAGGCTGCGGAACGTAATTGGAATCCTCGGGGTCGCGCACGAGCTTGGAAAGCGGAGAATCGCGATGGGATTTTTTCAGAGGATTCTTTTTCGTTTGCCAGTCGCTTTCACTGTCGCCCTCGCTGCCATCTCGGAGGAAAGTGCTGTTCCCCGGAGTCACCCTGCTCACGCAGTTTCAACGCGTTCGCGAACAAGTCGAAATCGTTGATCAAAGATACCAGACTCGTCGACCGTAACACATTTATAATCTGAACGGTAGAGTTTTTTTTTTAGACTCGAACTGTGTTATTTTAGGTAGCCGCTCAAAGATTTTGCAGGTTAATTTCTTCTTCCTTCGTAGTTCTTGATTTTTGGCGCCATATATTCCGGTTAATTTTTTCGTGGCTCAGGGAAAGACGTATAAGTCAGAATCGAGTTGCTTATTTGTCACATTAACTCCACAAAACAAAAAGCAGAGAAGATTGATGAAATGGTGTCGAATTCATTTTCAAAAGTTCTCTCAATTTTAGTACCTAAAACACGACATAAAGCGCGAATCAATTGATAATTATTTATACGCAGAAATTTGAAGGTAATCTGCTACAGAATTTTATGCACAAGTTAAATCGCGCTCCATAAAATTGCCAAAAAGAACCGATCATTCGATAAGAAGCCATTCGGCCCCGTCTGAGCGTAACATCGAACACGATCATAGTTTTCTCCCGTTACTTTTTGCATTTCTCGAGATCTGCTTTCAGAGGACGAGACTAGCAAGAAGAAAATCCGTCATCGATCATCCGCAACCGACCACTTTTGTTCCTCGACGTTCAGATTGAAACGAAAGTCGCGAAGATTATCCCCGAACGATCGTGCACGCATGATTCATAATGTGCGACTCCGTAGCAAACGATCGAGGGGGGACAGCTCGGTGAAAACGTTCGATGATCGTAGAGCACGCCGGGGCAGCGATTGATCGAGTAGATCCATCCCGTCTCGTCTCTCCTGACTACACCCCGTTAACTGTAATTTACTATATTACCGATTATGCGATACGTTACGCTGCGCCCAAACTGGAGACAGAGGTTTATTCAGCGAATACGAGTTTTTTAATAAAACGCTTTTTCGTCAAGGACACTGAGACTGTGTGTTGTACCCCTCTAATCCTCCATTTTGTTTCTTTAGGATCCTCTTGGAATCGTAGCAAGAGTTCCAGGTAAGTTACATAGATTTTCAATGATTTTATATAAATGTGATCACATTGCTTTGTTACTCACTTTATCCTGCTGATTGTGAGTTAACGTTGAAGGCATTCATGCTGACGTGTGTTGCAGATGTCTCTTTCTGTTTTCCGATTTAAAAGAAAATGATTAAAACTCGTTTCCATTATTGCCAGATTGCGTTTGTGTTAATTGTATAAAATTGTCATATTTGATAAAAATTTTAATTTAAACATTTTTAATTGATATTTAAGATTGTCGGAACAAGAGCTTCAAAAACAATTGGAGCATTGCGCTATTCGAGGGTTGTGTGCGTGCGAAGATGGAAAAGATCGGTTAACTCGTCTTTTCTCGCATCTGTCACTCCTGCTTGCTCGCTTAAAACCGTGCTAGATAGTTAGTAAAGGACGAGGTGTTTCGATGAGTGGTAGAACGACTGGACAACGTGTTGATAACAATAACTTGTATTTTAGCCAGGACAACTGTACAACGTCGTAGTTTACAACTGGATGAAGACCGAAGACTCGAACGGAAAGATGCTCATTAGGGATGTAAAAGTGGAGGCGGTAAAGAATAGTGGGAGAAAATTGGGGGTGAGCTGTAGAGAATGGTCCAGAGGCTGTCTTAAACTGTTAAGAGCCAAAGGTAGTCATGTGACTTTTTCAGAGTCAGGAGGTCGGTAACTGCTGTGTTACGAGCCAGGGCTCGTTGTTACCCCAAGAATATGGATTCAAAATTGGAAATCTTTGTTAATCTGAATTTAACATTAGCAAGCCTCGTAACTTATATAATTTAATTGATACAATCCGAGCGGTAAGATTGTATCGTGTGGGAACGTTCAATTATTAGATTAGGATGTTTGGCAATGATTAAGGGTTGTAATTTACGCGAGTTAACAAACAAGACAATTTATTCTGGATTCGAATAGGTTACAATTGTGATTGTTGTGTCGCGAGTGAGGGTAATAAATGTACAATTATAGAAATTGATTACCTATGTTGCACGGTGTTGACGCACTGGCAATGCGGGGTCGGAGAGCAGTTGTTGAAGGCAAAATAGAAACTACACTAACTAACGGCTTATATAAGTTAACGTTTGATCCAAAAGGGACTTGAACCCGATCTCACCAGAATTTAGCCCGATACTAGTAACGCGACGTGACTTCACGATTGATATACCGCGACCGGACCACTTCTGAATCTCAACAGAACCGCGTCTCGACTGAACCAAACAGAATGAAAATGAACGGGTTTATATACCCCAAAAATGAGAGAGAAATGTGTATGTATTATTGTACGATCGCGTACTCGTATTTGACGTTTCCGGTGAGTTTAAGGTTTGCAGCTGGATCTTTTGTTTAAAGGGGTAAAAACGAAGGGTTAGCCAGGATGTTTCCTATCGAGAACTATCTTGACAAAATATTCCAGAAGGGGATGTTTTGAGGATTTCCATATTAAGAAATCGTACGGTGATGCTCATGCTCTGTGCCAGTTGCGTCCAGCCGGAGTACAATCATTAAACAAAGGGGCCTGTTGGGACGCTTTTCGTTCTCAGAAGAGAGATTAGAACGTCTAAACGAAAATGAATCGTGGAGAAACGTCTCCATACGTAACAGGATTAATATTTTTAAATATTTTTGTTTGAAATTGCTATCTTGAGACTGTGCTTCCTGAAATTTGAGAATTTTTCAGGTAAACTATGAATCGATTTAAACGAACTTTCCAATGGTGTTTCTAGCTGTGTTGTTTTCAAAGTCGTTCTATATTGTAGTCGTGTTATGCTTTAAAAATGTGTAAAACGAATTCGATAGTTTTCGGTCGTTAGCGTTTGTTCATATTGATAGGCACAATGCCGAAAGCGCTGTTTACCGAGACTTTCTTTATGAGAATGGTTGTCCGGGGCCCAAGGAGAGCACGCGAAGCTGGAACAAAAGCTGCGGCAAGAAGAGATGTATCGGGATTCCCTAGGTGTATGGAAATAAAAGTTGGCCAAGGCGGGGAAATAGTGCGACGCCAGTAAAAATAAATAATAGAAGGCGCCAGACGTATCGATCCGAGGCCGGTTTCTATAGCCCCCGCCGGAGAGTTAAGGAATTTTTTCGCCCCGTGCGTGGCTAACGAGGAACCGAGCCCACCGTGTCGAGTTTCTGCCAAATACGTGACCCGAGTCTTCCTTTCCCCGATCTTGGCGTTGACACGATCGGAAATGGCTTTGCGAGCGCGTTAAATAGAGCCCCGACATGGTCTGGCTTATCTTTTGTCAAAGCCAGCGTTCGTTTCTTTTCGGACATTCAAAGAATTGTGACACATCAACTGTGTGCCAGTGGAATAATTTTTAAGACGTTCATCAGGTTAACTAACGCTAATATTTTCGGCTTTCTTTTCACAGGGAAACAGTCCGATGAACAGCTGCCCGGTGTGCGAGAAGCACTGCCCGCAGAGACCGAGCAATCCGGATGAGACTCTGTGCTGGAACCAGAAACACTGCCAACAAAGTAATATTTTTTGTTATGATCGTGACCGCTATTAAGAAGGTAGCTCCTTATATGCACTTGCTTCACCGAGCATTAGAGACATCCTATCTGCAAGCATCGGTATAAATTGCCCCGTAGGGCACGGAGTCATTTAGGGCGGTCTGCAAAGAAATGCCAACGAATTTACGTTCCCTTGAATCTTTATGCGAAAAACAATTTGACAGAACAACAACGTCCCATGGAGCAGTCCGGTGTGAAGTGCAATGAAACCACGCCCCTCGGTAGACTCTGCGAAGAGGCCACTGAAACCACGCCTCCTTAGAGCACTTTATGCACGCACCTCAGGGCAATTTAAATTAATATGGCATATACGGCACGCCCCACCGGGGCACTCTATAAAGAGAAAAAAAAAATCAAGCAACGCCCTTTAGGACACTCTGCAAAGACAATTAAACCATGCCCCACAGCATACTCTGCAGAGATGGTAACGAAACCACGCCCCTTCAAAAGTCTTTACAGAAAGAACAAACAAGATGATTTTCTGACATCATCAGACCAAAAATTCCTCTATAGAAAGTATAAAACATTTTTTTGTTCAATGTTACTAGTCCACCATTACAGGTTCATTGAAGGGCATAATTTTGAAGATGCGAGAGTAGAAATGATGCGTAGAGGCTCAGAGGTGTGATTATTGTTTAGAGCAGTTCGAGATTCTCTGATTCACCAGCTAGCCCCGTTACCTCCTCCTTGTTCTGGTCTCTAGTGCTCGGTAGAGGTTCGTAGACTCCGCCGCGGCGAATCCGACGCGGTTGAGGGGTTCTCGGGTTTCGGAAGCGGCCACGTCGACGAGTTCAACGACTTTACGCGTACGCAAACGCACCGCGATCATCGATTACCCGTGAAACTCTCGAACAGGGCCGTTCGGGGAAGCTGTCTACCTTCGTACGTGAAATCTCGCCAGCGAATGGCTCGACGGGAGATTCTGGAGCGACGTTGCCGGACGTCAACGTCGCGAAGGAAGTCCCCCCCGTCTACCCTTTCGAAAAAGACGAAGGACAATGTTCGCATCTCTCTCTTTCTCTCACTTACCTTCTGGAATTATCCGATTATCCGCTGGCCTTGCGGAAAATGGAGTCTGTCCGATCCGATTCGTTTCGTCTCGAGAAAAAAGGGCGACGAAATTGCCGACGTGCGACGCCCGTGCCTTCCACTGTCCTCACTTACGTCTGTACAGAATCCCAGAAACCCACGCGACGCTGTTCGATTATAATCGTCGGTCTGTTGACGTTTGAACGCGTCGTAGCATCGCCATTGTATCGTGTGTTTCCACCTGATTTCTCATCTAATCCGTCTGATTCTAGCATTTGTATTATCGATAGATTTCAGATTGTTCGAGTAGGATGTTTCTCACCGCGAAATTGTCAAGTATATTAATTTGGCGTACAACGCAAGACTACGCTCTTCCATATGAATCGGAGATACGAAACGTTTGTCACGAAAATGGGGCAGCTTCTCCAACAATCCTGAACAGTCGATCCAACTTGAAGTATTGTTATTGGGGAACAGTGGTTTCTTCGAGATTGTGTCATCCCTTTCAGACAAATCGTCTTCTATCGACCGCGGAGGGCGTCGCTGGTTCATTACCGAGGACCGTTCCCTCTCGCAGAAATTGCAGGCCGAGTTCCTACTGCGCCGCCACGTGTCCCCGCGGCGAACGTGACAGGAATTTTTGCTGATGGGAACGGTCCGCGATGAACACATTGTTTACCCGGATCTGCTGGTAGGCTGTTTGCGCTTGTATCCCCGGGATCGATGTTAACTGGATTTCTTCTAGGCGGCCATGGCTCAGTTGCTTTCGGAGAACCGTTGTGCAATTGCACTGTCTTTCGTTGATTAGTGCTTTGATTAAATCGGGTGTGACAAAGCCACGCCTATTCGGTTCCCTTTGCAAAAAAAGGACGGTAACGCCCCTACCAGCAGAGAGAGAGAGAGAGAGAAGCGAAACCACGATTACTCAAGCCCTTCCACGCGAAAAGAGCAACAAAGTCACTCCTACTCAGAATTCGCTGCACGGAGAGAATATTGAAGCCACGCCTATTCAGCTACCTCTACGCGAAATAGGCGTGGCTTCGCTGTTCTATCTGCGCAAAGGGGCATCAACGTACTATTTTCGCAGACTGAGCCCCGGGGAGGCGTGGTTTTGTAGTTTCATCTGCTCAGACGGATCAGAATAGGCTATTCAGCTACCTCTACGCGAAATAGGCGTGGCTTCGCTGTTCTATCTGCGCAAAGGGGCATCAACGTACTCTTTTCGCAGACTGAGCCCCGGGGAGGCGTGGCTTTGTAGTTTCATCTGCTCGGACGGATCAGAATAGGCGTGGCTGTATTGCTCTCGATCTCGACGGAGCGTCGTCAGTGCTCCGCGGAGCAAACTATCCGAATATTTATTCCGAGAATTGTTCGAATCAACTAAAGGCAGAGTAGTCACAGTGAGGTCTAGCAACGAACGGACGACTGTATCTCCGTCTTCCGGTTTCAGTTTGCGACCCGAAGTGCGAGAACAACGCGTGCCACAGTAACGGCACATGCTGCAACTCGTTGTGCCTGGGCGGGTGCGATGGTCCGTCGGCGTACGACTGCAAGGTCTGCAAGAACGTGGTGACGGCGGATCGCGAGTGCAGGGACCAGTGTCCGAACGGGACGCTCGAGTTCATGGACTACCGGTGCATCCCGAAGGACATGTGCCGCCGTATGGAGAAGCCTCGCGAGGCGTACAACGTGAAGTACCCGTACAAGCCGTTCAATGGTACTTGCGTGATCGAGTGTCCGCCGGGCTACACGGAGGAGAAGGTGGGCGAACTGAGGTCCTGCAAGAAATGCGAGGGTCCCTGCCAGAAGGAGTGCGAGGGCGAGATGGTGGATAGCATCGCGACGGCGCAGAAGCTGCGTGGTTGCACACGGATCAAGGGTAGCCTAGTGATACAGATCCGCGGCGGCAAGAACATCGTCAAGGAGCTCGAGGACAATCTGAGCACGATCGAAGAGATCAACGGCTACCTGAAGATCGTGCGCAGCTTTTCCCTGATCTCGCTGAACTTCCTGAAGAAACTGCGTCTGATCGGCGGCAACGACGACATCAATCCGAAGTATTCGTTGCTGGTGGTGGACAACCAAAACCTGCAGGAGCTGTGGGACTGGAGCTGGCACAAGGAGATCAAGATCATGTCGAAGGGCAAGCCCGGAAAGCTGTTTTTCCACATGAACCCGAAGCTCTGCCTCTACAAGATCGAGACGCTGCGCGAGAAGGCGGGCCTCGATCCGTTCACCGAGTACGAGGTGGCGCCGAACAGCAACGGCGACAAGGTCGCCTGCAACGTCACCGAGCTCAAGACCCGGGTCGCCAGCATGTCTCCGTGGAGCGCGGTGATCGAGTGGGAGCCGTTCATCCACCACGACGCCAGGTCGCTGCTCAGCTACGTGGTCTACTTCATCGAGGCGCCAAACATGAACGTCACAATGTACGACGGCAGGGACGCCTGCGGCGGCGACGGATGGAAGGTCGACGACGTCTCCATCACGAAGAACTACAGCACCATGAACAGCTCCGAGTCGAACGTGCAGACACACTTCCTCTCGCAACTGAAACCCTACACGCAGTACGCGTACTACGTCAAAACCTACACCATCGCGACAGAAAGGTCCGGCGCCCAGAGCAATCTCACCTACTTCAGGACGCTGCCTGAAGCGCCCACCACGCCCAGGAACTTCAAGGTCCAGAGTTCC
This sequence comes from Halictus ligatus, assembly GCA_028454255.1. Taxonomy (NCBI): domain Eukaryota; kingdom Metazoa; phylum Arthropoda; class Insecta; order Hymenoptera; family Halictidae; genus Halictus; species Halictus ligatus. Next base: position 20,475,316 of record CM052131.1, read on the forward strand.
TCGAGCTACGAGCTCAAAATGTCTTGGCGACCGCCGCTACACAAGAACGGAAACCTGACTTATTACCGCATTGTTGGCCGCTGGGAGCCCGATGACCCCAACTTCATCAACCAGAGGAACTACTGCAACGAACGTGAGCATCTTCTTCTATTCCACTCTTTTAGCGTACACTACTGGAGTTAATTGTATCTCGTTGCAAACAAATTGCAATATTAAACCTGTCGCCCGCTTAACAGCACCGCACACAAACGACGTCAGATGTGCAGCTCAAATGTGGATGTGTCTACCTGTCCGTAACAGCACAGCATCGAACTCCTCTTTTTTTCCTCTTTTTGACAAGAATAAGTACGTTGATGTCGGTCTGGTGTCGTCCATGTGCTGTTAAGCGGGCGACATCCCTTAACCAGAACAGGAACTACTCTGATAGGGAATGTTTCCCCTAGAGTTTTCTAGTTAGGTCAAAATGCGATTTAACGTCTTCATATTCGTTCAAAACCGTTCGCGAACAAACCGCGCGATCGAAGTGTCTTAACCTGGGGCTTACATTAGAAACGGTGGTAGTGTGTAAAGGGAATCTCATTCGTCTGACCTTGTGATAACCTTGGGACATTCTGATAAAGAATTATCACTAGACTGCGGATTTTATGTACCTACGGTATAAATGGATAGGTAAAACGTAAAACAATAAAAAGATTCGAAGAATGTAATAGTGACGTTACACATCACAATCAACTTATTAAAATGATTAAAGAACGACAGTTTTATTTGATTCTGGTGGCTTGCAATTGATTCAGACAATTTTTATTTTGCATAAAGATCCGCAGACTAGTTGTCACACATCTTTCTGCCTGGTACCGAAACGTTTTCAGCGTCGGGATTTCTGTCGTGATCCTTCACGCGAGGATCCGAGGTTCAGTATTGTTAGACCCTATGGACTGTCCTATGAGACGAGGCACTAAACATAAAGGTAGCAACTCGAGTGCGACAGAGTTGAAGTTACCCTTCTCAGATAGCAAACGTCTCGTTCGGCAAAATACAGTGAATTCTCGATATATGTCAACAACACGGGTCTTGCCAGCGTCATGTATCGTCCCTGGAGACATACCCGAGCTGTGTTATGTTTTGTGGTACAACTCGGCGTCCGAGGTCTCTCGCGCTTGGTTGCCCCTGACGGGGTACAGCCCGCAGTGGTGGGGATAATTCCGCGACGTTTATCATCCAGGCGTTGGCGACATATATCGAGAAATCACTGAACAGAGTCTAAGCTCTAGGAAAGGTCTTGAGAAAAGATATTGCCGGTATTTTCTAGCGATCCTGCCGACGGACAAGAAGGCGAGCTCGCTGGACGAGGAAGAGCAGCAAAAGCGACTCGAGGTGGACGAGCAGACGGAGCAGTCGATCACGTTGCAGAAGACGTGCAAGTGTTCGGACCGGGAGAACGATCAGTCGCAGAGGGAGAAGGAGGTCTCGAGCGCGATCGCGTTCGAGGACGCCCTGCAGAACCAGGTGTACGTGAAGCGGAAGTCTCGGAGGAAACGCGATCTCGAGATGTTCACGGAGAACGCCTCCTCGACCTACATGGACAAGATGGAGAACAACACCTGCACGGAATTCGTGCGACATATACCGAGCACAAATCACTCGTTCGTGATGGACAGGCTGCGGCACTTCGCTGTCTATAACGTCGAGGTGCAGGCTTGCAGGGCCCAAGAGATGAACGACACCTTCAAGAAGTGCTCCACCAAGAGCATGAGAACCTTCCGGACCATGCCCAAGGAGAACGCCGACAACATTCCGCCGGACTCCATCAAGATCAGCATGTCCAGCGAGAACAACAGCCTCACCATGGTCACGCTTCAGTGGGAGGAGCCTCCGGAGCCGAACGGGCTCATAGTCACCTACCAGATCGAGTACAAGAGGGTCGACATCGAAAACGTGAGCGACACAGATATAATTAGGCTGCGTACTCTTATGCAAAATAAAAACTTTCTAAATCGACTGTGAGAAACGGAGATAACATGGAAATATATTTTCTCTTTTAATAATTCTAATAAAACGGAAATATCGGAGAAATATTCACAAGTTCTTTTAGTGTCTTCAGAGTTTTTGAATTTTTAATAATACTTAAATCGCCGTTCTATTCTCGGAAGGAAAATGTTCTTGCTGGACGGCGGTCGGTCCTTTGATGCCATTCTAATTTGAGTAAACAAATCTTTTCTGCGATTAGGATTCCTAAGGAATTTTTGTCCCATCAGAATTAGACGGTCTCTCTTTCAGCTGACTGAGACACTTTGTGCATAAGATAATGAAAGGGACGACGTTTAACAACGCTAGCAAGTCAAATCGAGTTTAGGCGCGCCGGTCTCGGGGCAACGATGATTCAAAGTCATTGTCTGTTGCAGTACCAGCCGATGCCGATCTGCATCACCCGTCAGAACTTCACGAAAGAAAGGAAATCGTACGTGCTGAGAGGTTTGCAACCGGGCAACTATTCGGTGAAGGTGCAAGCGACAAGTTTAGCTGGCGTTGGCGAGCCTACCGATGTGAAATACTTCTTCATCAAGGAACGGAACACCCTCAGCATATTCTGGGTGCTGTTCTGGTTGATGTTGTTTACGTTCATTCTGCTGTTCTCCGCCTCGTTTTACTACGTCTACAAGAAGAAGTTCATGAGGAACGCGGCTAGTTCGACGCTGATCGCGACGGTGAATCCGCAGTACGTCAGCATGCCGTACGTGTTGGACGAGTGGGAGGTGCCTAGGGAGAAGATCGAGATGCTGAAGTCGTTGGGGAACGGGTACTTCGGTATGGTGTACGAGGGGATCGCCAAGGACATCGTCAAGGGCAAACCGATGGTGCGTTGCGCCGTCAAGACTGTCAACAAGGACGCCACCGATCGCGAGCGGATCGAGTTCCTGAACGAGGCGTCCGTCATGAAGTGAGCAACGACTAATCAATCTTATTACAATTCTGTAGATTAG
>CM052131.1:20478796-20515224 GCA_028454255.1 Halictus ligatus
CGAAGATTTTGATCGAAATGTGCCATATACGGATACGCTGTTATTTTCCTTTGGAATTGAAATAAGATTCGGTTTTGTTTGCAGTAGTTTGCAGCAGGAAAAGGACTGAAACGAGCAGAAATAGAAAAACCGACGGAAGCGACCGCTCGAGTAGAATCGATCGAGTTCCGAGAAGCGGGCTCGTGGAGAAACGGAATCGGCCGTGTGGCGCGCCACCTCGGAAGGTATAATAAACCGAAATCATTTGCATTATTCTAATGGCGGGCTGCGTTCCACGTACGGCACCGCGATTTCTCGAAGCTAACCCGCGAGCAGGCGAATCGCGGTTTTCAAGAATGCGGTCCACGAAACCATTTCATCAATTCAGGAATTCAATTTATATCCAGAAACAATTTAAACAGTACTTAATGGAAACTTAACATTCACTACATTGTTAATGTTCATTCGTATAGAATAGTTCAATAAAGGACGTCAGTTGCACAAGCCAAATTTTATGAAACTTACAAGAGAATGTTGGAGGAAGTGGTGGTGGAAGATATCTTAGTTAGAAGAATGCCGGACACATGTCTTTTTTTTATTGGCCATTAAAACCACCCTCAAAGTTAGGGGATGAAAACACATTTTTGGGGGTATCTAAGATGTAAAACAGTTTTACTGTACATTTTTTTACTGTCCAGTGCTATTGTATTTCAGTCTACATTCTTTACTTTTATCAAGGATTAATGAAACCCTTTGCATTGTAATGGCGTCTTCGAGGCGCCATTATAAATAATCGTACCACAATTCAAAGGAATGTTCACACCGCCAACTTCATTTTTATTCAATAAATTGCTAAAAATGTAAGTGTGGCATCTTCATCTTACCGTTCATTATTTATAAAATGTTCCTTGAGAAACAAGAAGTTCTAAAGTTAACATAGCTGCAATTACAAAAGGTTAACAAACATTTCGACATACCCAATGACTCCTCCTCTAAATTTTTTAATAGATTGCACAAATTTATTCGAAACTGCTGAAGGCTGAAGCGGGACCGCTTTGTACAGCGCGTAAAACGGAAAAAATATCCAGGATCCAGGTGATTCATGGATCGGCGAAAAAGCCGACGACCACAGAGCGATCGAGCGTCGCCGTCCCAGATTCCCGCGGACCGATTCCGCGAACAGAAAACCTTTCCAGTCTGGATATCCGTTCTTGCATCAATATTTAATCGTGGCTAACAAGATGGCGGCGGTATGCACGCCACCCAGATGGGCTATAAAAGCTACGAGGGGGGCCCGGGTAATAGTTAACTCGCGTTCAAGGCACATCCTTGTGCGCTGGTTACCGGTGTCTATGTAGCGACGACAGCTCGCAGGAGCGAACGAGCCAAAGAAAATGTGAGACCGAGAGAGAGAGGGAGAGAGAGAGAGAGTGGGAGAGAGAGAGCTGTGCGCGAGCAGTGTCGGGCACGATTTCCAAAGGTGGAACGAAGCAGGGAAGAGCAAATAGATAGGCCCGTGGCTGTGCGGAGGCCTGAGAATTGTCAATCGAAGGTGCCAAGAAACGAGAGAATGTCCCGAGGCGCGGCTTCACAAACATCCTTCTTCTGCTCGAACGTTTCTCGACTACATAGAACCTCGGACGTGTCCTCGACACTTGCCAACGATCTTGGTACCCTGGCTCGCTACCGGGAAACGAATCATCTTGGAGAACGCTGTAACGTTATTCGATTTGTTCTGAATTTATCCATTTACCCTCCAAAGATGGTGCCTGAGATTATCCGTCTCTTACAGGAATTAAATGTCACCCTGTAGCCCGGGTGATAACCCACTAAATCCAGACAAAATTTTATGCCGGTTTAAGAGAACTTGAGGAATTAGCAGATCCTTGTGGTTGGTCAGATATACATAAAATGTACTGGAAACGACTGTAACGGGATCAGCAAAATCTCATTCTGCTTGCATCTACCTATCGTTACCATTTTCGTTACAATTTATTAGACCGTACCGCGCAATTGCATTTCATTCTCGGTTAATACTCGCAATACGAATGCAGAATGGTGTCTCAAACTGGCGAACGGTCCGGTAAAATAAATGAAAGCTGAGGATACGATCAAACATTAGCAAAAAGATGATCGTGTCGTTTGTACATGCTCGTGTTGCCTAACAACGCCAAGCAAACATTGCGAAACGAACTATTAGGGGCTAACATTTTCTACCTAATATTTTCCAACTCTTGTATCAGCATCGTTCTGTTTATGTGGCTACAGGCAAGATTGCGAACGTATATTTTCAAGCGAGGGTGCACTAAGGGATGATTTGTGAGACCTTCGAGTGGTAATTTTTCGAAGGGGCCATTGCTTCGTCGTCGACAGCTTTTATCGGGGCATCGACACTTACTTTTTATCGGCTACTTGAAGATAGTTGCCAATATTAAGAAATCCACCGAGGCGTTCGGCCGTTTGCGCGGGCAAACTGAACGGCGAATTTCCGACACGGTGGATAGCCATTGTTCGTTACCGTGATTCTCGGAAGGTCACCAGACCTGTTGACTATTCTCCGTGGTCTCCGACCTTGACTTCGCTCATTCCAATTATAGCCGTTACGATTTCCAAAATTTTATAGACTGCTCCGAGTCAATAAAACGGGCCTAGCCCGACCAGGTCATCCTGTTCGTACAAGACAAAACTAAAAAGCATGTTGCACTCGCCTGGAACCTTTCGTGTAGATATCCACTCTCGCGTCTCATATCGATTGTTTCTTAGGCGAATAAGTTCGTATGCAAAAGCGTCTACAAACAAAGTTCACGTGCGAAAAATTAATTATAAAAGTTGTCCAACTTGGTTTATCGCAAGCGTTATATGTACAGTGACTCCCATAAATATTCGGACACTAGGTATAACTAACTTTATGATTTAATAATTCGTTTGTTGATAACGTAATCGCCCTGGAAATTGTTTCTAGCAATAAAACATTTATTAAGGATGATAAACATATAAAATTTATTTGAAAAATATACACTCATACACGAAAGTATTCGAACGCTTACAATTCTAATATTCAACTAATGAAATATGTATATTAAATTGAAGCATTTGATATAATATGACACATATGGCAAGGGATTGGTCTTAAGACTACATAAGTAAGATTAGACAATAATTCAACGATTTGTACCGTTTTTACACTACATTTATTGTAAACACGTACCAGAAGCGGCTCACAAAAGTATTCGAACTTTGAAGAACTAAGCATTTCCAACGATAATAGAATGTAACCAAATATTTCTCATTGTCAGTTCACTAGCAGAGGGTCCCAGCGAAACAGTATTCAAAATTTTTGCCACAGTCTTCATTACTAATAATATAACAAAATGAATCGCAAGAAATCGGAAACAAGCAAGTCTGTCAGAGAATTAATAATAAATTGGCATAAGGAAGGCAAATCATATGGTGACATTGCACAACTTGTGAACAGAAGCAAGTCTACAATTCATTATATTGTGAAGAAATTTAATACGCAAGGTAACATTACTAATAAGTCCCGTTGTGGGCGTCCGAAAAAGTTAAGTGGAAAAGAAGAAAGGACAATTATTCGAAAAAACAAACAAGATCCTTTCACTTCTGGATCACAATTGGCATCAGTGGTGGCTACGCAGTTTCAGAAAGAAGTGCATCCAGAATTGTGTCGCCGATCATAAAGAAATAACGGTTTACATGCACGAGTTCCAAGGAGAAAACCATTTATTAGCAAGCATTTATTAAAATAAAGTTATACGTTTACAATTCACCGAAAAATTTATTTATAAAAATAATTCGTTCTGGGACACTGTGTTATTCTTTGATGAGAGTAAATTTAACGTTTTTGGTAGTGATGGACGCAAAATGTCTGGAGAAAACAGAATACAGAATTAGAACCACGAAATCTACGGCCGACTATTAAACATAACGGTGGATCTGTATTAGTTTGGGGCTGCATGGCACGCAGTGGAGTGGGAAATCTTGTGTTTATCGATGGAATAATGGACAAAACGAAGTACTTAAAATTTTTGCAGGAAAATTTAAAAGATAGTGTATCAAAATTAAATTTACCATGTAATTACTGGTTTCAATCGGACAATGATCCGAAGCACACCTCCAAAATAGTTAAAGAATGGATATTGTATAACGTTCCACACGTTTTACCACATCCACCGCAAAGTCCAGATTTAAACCCCATTGACCATTTATGGGATGAAGTAGAAAGAAGACTGAGAAATACAGTTATTACTTCGAAAGAAGCGTTAAAACGAAATATTACTGAAATATGGCAATCAATTGATTCAAATGTTACTTCTAAGTTAGTCCACTCAATGGAAAACCGACTTAGGGCCGTTATAAAAGCCAAAGGTGGGCCAACTTCCTATTAAAACTTTAAATTATTCAATTTAAATAATTATTAAATGTTCCGTTCGAATACTTTTGTGAGCCGCTTCTGGTACGTGTTTACAATAAATGTAGTGTAAAAACGGTATAAATTGTTGAATTACTGTCTAATCCTACTTATGTAGTCTTAAGACCCATCCCTTGCTATATGTGTCCTATTACATCAAATGCTTCAATTTAACATACATATTTCATTAGTTGAATATTAGAATTGTAAGCGTTCGAATACTTTCGTGTATGAGTGTACATACGTTTCATAATAAAAATTATTAAACGAAATAATGGACCATTTGTGGCTCACAAAAATATTCGGACACGTATTATATTTCTCTGGCAATCGCCTTCTGGGGATTTGATATTCCAAGAGCGAGAAAACGTTTGTTTACAAACAGAATCTCGTGGCCCATTAGATGTCCATGCCACCTCACTACTGTCAGTAGTAAACGTGAATTCGTTCAAAATGAGTCGTAAAGGAAAGAATATGAGTTTCAATGTGCGACAGCTTGTAATTTTTCATCGAGAAAAAGGAAAAACCTATCGCGAAATTAGTGTAATGCTTCGTATAAGTAAGAGTACTGCTGCAGATATCTGTCGACGATTTTATATTGAGAATCGCATTGATTCTATTCCGCAAACTGGAAGACCAAGTCTCTTATGTAAGAGGGAAACAAGCGAAATTATTCGGAAAGTGGAAAAAAATCCGCGCTTAAGTGCTCCAAAACTAGTTAGTGAGCTATTAGGAGAAAGCTCCAAAAATGTTTCAGCCGAAACAGTTCGGAGAGTGCTGAGGCAAGCTGGTTACAATGGAAGAGTAGCTAGAAAGAAACCATTTATCAACGAAAAGAATAGGAATAAACGAAAAACCTTTGCAAGAGAGCTAATTTCTAAGGATGAGACATGGTGGCAGGATGTCATATTTGCTGATGAAAGCAAATTCAATCTGTACAATTCCGACGGAAGAACTATAGTGTGGCGGAAAGCGAATAAAGAGTTTAATTTTGAAAATACAAGAGGTACAGTGAAACGCAGCGGAGGCAGTGTAATGGTCTGGGGTTGTATTTCGTCATATGGAGTCGGTAACCTAGTGTTTATTGACGGTATCATGGACAAAAATCATTATTTAAATATACTCAAAAATAATTGAATTCAAAGTGCTGAAAAAATGGGGCTTAATAATAATTTTAAGTTTTACAAAGACAACGACCCCAAGCACATATCACGTATTGTGCAAGAATTTTGATTATACCGCTGCCCCAAAATTCTTCATTCGCCGCCCCAATCATCGGACCTGAATCCTATTGAGAATTTATTATTACACCGATAGCTGAATTAAAACAAAGACTTGAATAGTGAATTGAATTGAATATTTTTAAAAAATTACAAACAATATGCCAAACAGGTTAAGACATGTTCTTAAACAAAATGGTTATGCCACGAAGTATTAAACAAATTTTGTAACGCTAAATTACATTATCTAAATTGAAAAATTAATATTGTCCGAATATTTTTGTGAGTCAAAAATGGTACATTATTTCTTTTACTAATTTTTATTATGGAATTTATGTATATTTTTCAAATAAATTATTTATGTTTATCAACATTAATAGATCTTTTATTGCTAGAAACAATTCCCAGGACGATTGCTTTATTAACAAAGGAATTATCAAGTCGTAAAGTTAGTTATAGCTAGTGTCCGAATATTTTTGGGAGTCACTGTAGTCTGCGGATCTCATGCATTCATAGCAAAATTGAGTAAACGAAATTTATAATTAATTTAATTAATTGTCTAATATTCTTTGTTCCATCACTACTACTGGTCTCCATTTTAGGAATTTTTAAAAGAAACGTAAAGAACAAACGAAGGTCTCTTTAAATTAAGTTTTGTTCAAAATTAGTGGATAGTTTATAGTCAAAATAGTGTATTAAGAAGCACAAGATTTTATTATATATATATAGGATTATATAAGCATACGTATTATATCATATAAAATTATATAAGAACGAAAGGGGGAGGAGGGAACAGTAACTAATAATAATAAAAAATAAATAAGTCTCCTCCACTTCCGACAGTGTTCGCATCCGGCGAAAATCGACCGTTCAACGACCACATCGAGCATTACATATTCTCGCAGCGTGCGACTCTCCCATTCCGACTTAATTATTGCAATATCGCTAATGCCTCCCCGACATTCTTTTCCATTTTGTACGTGGCTCACGTTGTTATCAATTTCGCATAGAACGCTTGTAATTATGCCGGGGCCTCGAGAACCGGCAGAGGACACGTGAAGAGCAACGTGCACGGCGCGGCGGGCGCACGTGTTTCCTGCGCGTCCGCCCGTATGCCCAGAACCGTAATCGAAAAATTGTCGCAGGAAAGCCGAAGCAGCCGTGAGGGCGCCGACTTTCGTCGCATTACGGAATCCCCAAGCTTATTAGCCCCGACTACAGGCCACAGAGGATTAACCAGGGTCTTGGGAATTAATCCTTGGGCCCTAACCCAAGGTTTGTGACCGCTCGTAAACGGCCAATAACGATTTCGCTATCTCGTCTTTCGTCTATCTCGATCTAGAAATCCGAAGAAGCTTCCGTGTAATAACACTGTTTCGAAGTTGTGTATATTAGGTCATCGCATAAATCAAATTGTTGTTTGACAAGGTCGGAAAATAATGTTGGTGCTCAACATATTCTACTTCAACCGCAGTTACTCATTTGCCAGTTTAAACCTGACTTTATTAATCAGGGGTATTGGAAGTGGAAATTTTTCTCCACGAGCAGCAAGTTTATTCTAAACGTATGCGCAACGACAAAACTTATTGTTAGGTGCGACTCGATCGAAAGACCACCGGTGAATTATGGGGGATCAAGGTGAATCGTAATCGTAAAATTGAAGCACGAAATAATTCATGGACTGGATCTGGCGAGTCTTGCAGAGGATGAAGAGCAGAGTCGTTTCCTGGGTCCGGGTCGATATTTGCGCGGCCGGTCGAACCGAGCGAAATCGTAAATCGCAGGAGTAAATCGCGCATCGTCCGTGGCGTGCAATTATCTCGCGGTTGGTCCGCGAGGTCACCGATGGGCGTACCTTAACGGCGGCTCGGCTCGTTCGCCGCGTAGATCCATATACCCTTATAAAGGATCACGTTTGTAAATCATAAAATTCGCAGTTTCACACGGTCCCGACTTCGGCCGGCCCTTCGCCTCTTTCGCTTCGGTGGAGGAGTAGTAGTAGGATGAGAATAAGGAGGGTGAAGAGAGGAGGACTGCGGAGAAGGAGGAGAGCCCTCTCCGCGGGCTGCAATTACCTGCAATTTGTACTACGAGCACCGTATGCGCCATCTTGCCTGTATATGTGACGTGGAGCGCATGCAGATGCAAGCAGGAGCACGAGGCGAAACTGGAAGTGGAGAGAGAAGCTGCGCGGAGAAAAACAAGAACCGAAAGAAGAAACGAGAGCGATCCAGAGAGAGAGAGAGAGAGATTGTTGAAGGGGTTGTACAAGTTGGACGCCGATCGGTCGAATTGTTGCTCGGATATCACGGAAACAACGCCGTTTCCGTCTCAATTAGCAGCGATCCTTCTCGCGCAACCTTTCCTCTTCATTTTCCACGTTCCTTGAACGTCTTTACGAGCGGTTTTCAGGTTTTTCTGCAGCCTACGCGGAATGTCTTCAGCGGCCACAAAGATGGCATCACCGCGGAATGGCCAATACGTGACTGGAACTGCGCGGAACGTATAATAATGAGTTTATTGCGCGTTCGAATAGTAGAATAACTGAGACAGACTATGAAAATCCAGTTGCGCAAGTGCGTGTAAAATTTAATAGAAGCGCTGGTGTCTCCACTAAAACTACCGCTACCGTGCTTTCATGGAACATTATTAAATAAATGTCTTACCCGAGGGCCTACATGAAAACAAAAATTACACAATGTCTGAATAAATCCAACCTTGTAACAGTTTTATACAGTAACACCCATCGATTATCTTTATATTGATTAGTTGCAGAGTTTATTGAACGCACAGCCTGTCCTAGTATTCGAAATTCGAAGGTGTAGGAAATGTCTATTCTTTGTCTTCTTGGAATTTCTATGCACCTACTTTATCGTGATTAATTGTTGTCGGAAATCTAGATCGGAGATCGCAGGGAGCAAAGTAAAGAGGATGATACGAGTTAAAGGGATTCCGAAGCTGCCGAGGAAGAAGAGGAGAAAAAAAAGAGCAAGAATGGTTATATCTAGCGAAACCGACAGGGATGAGTCTTATTACTGACGGGATCAAACAGCCGTTGGAGTGTTAACTGCCCATGCTCGCCAACAGAACCGAACGGGCGCCGAAACCTGTGGTTTAATACCATTTGCCAGTAGGCACGCTCGCCTCCTCCGCCCCTGCGAACCCGCTGACTTCCTTTCACGAGGCATCGGCTAAAATGGAGGTAGGCGATGCTCGAAACGCTTGCCATTATTGTTGTATAGACCGCGGAACTGTAGCGTCCCGTTCCTCTAAAAAAAAGTTTTTTTAGAACGCAACCCCCAATGAAACGCAATTTCAGTTTATTTGCAACCCTCCAATGGTACCCTGGAGTTTTTCGTCCAGACTCATCCAGTCTCTCATTTTTGAGCAAAATTTTCTGAATATCTATTTTCGCAAAATAATTTTAAATATGATGACGACAATTTCTTTATGTTCGCGAAAATTGTTCAGTCTATCTAGGATCTAGATCATCGTTTCGTAGAAATTGTAGCTTCCCAACGTTCGAGCTTGAAACACAGCTGCGCTTGAAACTGTTTATACCAGGAGTAGTCAAGTCAAAGAGTATGTTGAATAAAAAAAAACCCTAAACGGGATACGAGTGATAAATGTTGGGAAACTACGGTCCAAGTTTTTCGATTTGTGAAATGTAAAAAATGTTATTCACGTTTAATGCCTGGTTGCAGAAGCAGATTCCTGATCGTACACATCTAAGAAGCAGTCCTCCAGTTCATTGCAGTCTTCCATTTTTCGTTTCCAGAGCCGGCAGTTTTTTTGTCGCTCGCGTTTCCTCGGTCGAGGCGCGGAATTTTTATCGAGAGATCTTACGGAGGGCGAAGGGAGGTGTCGTGACGATCTCAAAGAAGAATCTTTCGTAGCATATAGTATCGCGGCGAGCGATCGCAGCAATCATGCTCAATTACCGGCGACCTTATGCCACCATATCCTTCCGATGGAACACGACACGGCAATGAAAACACGACAAAGGGAAATCGCGATCTCTTCGGCCATTTATTTATTATACGGAACGGGCTCGTTAGAAACGCACAAAGGGAACCACCGAGGAATACGTGCGCATGCATAACCATTGGAAAACGCGTAAAATAAGTTTACCGCGAAGAACGTTTCGCCGCGTCCGACGATTAGCGAAAATGCACTAATTAAAAGATGCACTCTATCGATATCGAGGAACGCAGCAGTCAACGAATCTGAAGCTTCGATCCGCAGATGCTCGGTTCGAACAACTCGTACAACCGTGAAATGGTGTTTCGCCAACCGGTAATTTTCCTATCGATCTCCGTGCAAATTAGCAACCATGTGGACAACAAGAAACACAGATATGGAAAATCAGATAAGCCTGATGTCTGCCTTAAATAATAGATTCCCACGCGATCGGAAGAATCGACAGGACAATCATCCATCAAAACTGAGCAGCGGGGTGCGTCGCATCGGCAGGCTAAGTGTATGGTTAGCGCACGCACGCCTGGGACGCAGGTATCGCGAGCAGATAGGCCAGGTCAGAACGGAAGCAGGAACATGGGTCGAACGAGGGAAATCCCGTGCAAGAACGCATCGAAAATCTCTCGGTCTGGTCGCGCACAGGGGTCGTTATCCGATAGGGTGGGCGAAAGAGAGAGATCTGTCCGCGAGAGGGGTAACGGGAAGGTGGGGGGAGAGAGAGCTGATCGGAGAGAGAGCCAGGGATATGAAGAGGGAGGCGTCGGGATGGGCGTGGCTATTAGGAGCCGCCTTTCGCGACCGATACGCGGTGTCGGGCGACGGCGTTGGCGTGTCAGAGCCCCGCCCACCTTCTCGGCCACGTAACTATCCGCTCTCGACCTGTCCGCGGGGCTCTATCGAATCGCGCGAGCTTCGTGGTGGGGATGACGAAGAAGTCGGTACGGCCGAGCGGCAGATCGCAAGGGGACGCGAGTGTGCGCGCGTCAGCTCCGTCTTCAGTCGTTCGTACGTTGTTGTTTACCATCGCCAATCAGTTATCAGAGTTCCATTTCGCAAAAGGATCCTCTCCGGCCGGTGATCGACGAGGCAATGTCGATCGGGGCTCCGTCGACCACGTGAACCCCGGGGGCACAGAACCGCATCTCGATCCTCGTCGTCGTCGTCGTCGTCCTCGATCCTGATTCCTCTATATCTTCGCGCCCCTCCCTCTCGGCTCGGCCTCGAGGTTCGGCTCACCCCCTTCCCCCACTCCTGCCAGTAATCCGCCCTTCCTTCCTTCCTTCCTTCCTTCCTACCTAGCAGCCTGTCTGCCTGCCTGCCTTCCTTCCTTCTTCCCTCAAGAATCAGTCAGTATCGCGGTGTGCGCGCATTACCATCGTATCGTATTCGACACGCGTGCGCGCTCTACTCCCGTCTTCTCTCATTCTCGCTGGCTCTCTTCTACCATCTTTTCACCTTCATCGTCTCCTCTCTCTCTCTGTGTACTGCCTCTCTGTACCCTCTGCTGTATTGTGTACTGTCCGCCACCAAAAGGAATCCACTCGGTAGCGTGCATGCCAGCCATCGGACCGCCGCGTGTGCCTCTCCTCGCGCGTTCACGGTGACAGAACGTGGAAGATTAAATTGGTGATCGACTAACTTGTGACAAGTGGAGATCACATTGGACATGGACTCACGGCGCCGGTAATTAGTGGTTGCTCTCCCTATCTCTCTCTTTTTCTCTCGATGATACGCGGTAATATACTCCAACGAATTTCTCACCGATAACGAACCAACGATCGAATCAATTTCCGATCACAGACGCGACGGACCGTTTTCTCGACTGTTCTGTGAAAACAAGTGAATTGTTGCGCGAACGCCGGGACTTTGTCGTTCGTGCTGAAACCAACAACCTTCTCCGTCTCCGCGACTGTTGCTCTATCATTGTTTGTTCAACGGTCGCGATCGTACGCGAACGTTTCGGCAGCGTGTTCCGCTGCAGGGGTGTCTCTCGTGTCGTGGCGACCGCTTTCGCGGTAAAACAGCCAAAATTCGGGTGAAGAACAGAGAACCGCTGCCATCCTACGCGATGGAAATGAGCGACGAATATCAGGACATGGGCAACCCCGGCGGAGGGGTGGCGATGGCCAACATGCCCATCGCCCATCACCGACACACGCCAGACAGCCCCATGGTGAGTGACTTTTTTTCCCTTCTCCCTCATAGACCGCAGATTTCCGACGATTCGCACTGTCCATTTCGAAAAACCTCTCGATATCTATTTGACTGTTTGCCCGGATGTTTTTCATTGAATTTCGAGCCAATTTACATACATTACTCGTTTAAAGCGAATTCGAAACGGGATTCGTTTTATTCGTTGCCGGAACTTTTCAATTGATCTTGCCAAATACCAAGTGGCAGTATTACTAGATTTCTGAAATTGAATTTCGCGGGTAATTAACGGTTTCGAGCACTAGAATCTACCGCCAGTGCACCGAATCTGCGGTCTATGAAATTTTTACAAATTATATTTATCTATAGTAGAATAATAGACATAAAATATACCTATACAGTGTGGGTGAACAGATCTCTTAGAAAATTTTGTACAATGGAAAAATTTGTTTTTCGCTCGGGTTTGCGTTGTGAAAGCGATTTTAAGCTTTTTCGTGATAGTGTAGTTTATCTAAAAAGGTTTAGAATTTCCCTAAAGAATTTTAGAGCAGTTAAAACCAGTTGCGAGGTTGCGATTAAACAGTTGCGAGGTTTTGCTTTCATTTTGTACATAAATCGTGGCCGCTGTCTGCGGTTGATATCGATTGATTCGAGCCACGAATCTTGTATACAAACACCGCGTTTCGAGGCCACCGTTTTCGGTTCACTCTACGCGAAGAAACACGGGGTATAATAATATTAATAACTTTGACTTTATTGCATATGGTGGAATGTTGTGCTCGTAATAGGAACAGTAGAAAGTTCAACCCCTTATGTCCCGGAACTGCACATGAAACTGTCGTTTTAATAATAATGCTGGTACATACAAACGGAGATCGATTCGAACGTAGCGCTCTCTGTCGTTATGAATTTAATAGCTGCGATAAACTTGTATATGTACTTAACGGACGTGTCGCTTGGGCATTTTGGAGTGCGTAGATTAAACATGGCGGCGAGAGTAACAGACACTGTCCGCAATTATCAGTAATATATACTATAATTTCTTTTGAAATTAACTATTCACGTTTCGTGCACTGTTCGAGAAATTATTGCACGCAAAGTTAATTAAATTTGCAAAATTAAGTGAGACGAAACACGTCACTCGATTCGAGAGAAAAATTTTATTAGTACTGAATAAATATAAGCACCGAATCGTAATATATATATATATATATATATATATATATGGTAATAACCAAAGTAGATTAATTTATATATTCTCGGTGCGAACGATATAATGTAATATAAGGCAATTACAATTAAAAATTAGATCGAAAATACAAATGCCAGATTGATAAATGCAAAATGAAGGAAAACCGAATCGGGTTGAGTCACATTGGAAATAGCGTAGCGTGCAATGACAAGTTCTCAGTTTCGCTAAAAACTGCGAGAATCGATAAAATTACGCGCGGATAGAAGAACGACGTGTCCTGTATACACATTTTTGTTGTCACCTGGCGATAGAAACGAAATGCTGCGGCATGTCAGAAGGGCAGCAGAGTTTACAAACACAGCGCTCTCGTCGCCTAGATGGACACATCGTTTTTATCTCCATACATCTTGCCCCACGAGTTTTATGCACGTGCCTAACCGTTCTTGATATAAAAGTCACATTCGGCTTGTTTATATTGCGATCTTGTCCCTGAGGTTCTCGGATAAAAATTTCACATTAACCAACAGACTCGGGCTTTCAAATACGAGCAACATTAGTTCGCTGAATCCATTCGGCGTAATAGTGAACACAAAATGCTGTGAACATTGCTCGCTATGCTCGAATACGGTAATCTTTACGTATACTTATACAAAACAGTATTAAAACGCAGGGGATGGCAAACGCTTAAATAAGATTGACGAGTTAATTCGTTTCATAGAGCTACCTTTACATTTAACGCTAAACCTATCACGGTCAATATGACCGGCTTTATGTTTTACAATTATTGAAACTATAAAAATTCATTTATGGAAAATAGTGGAATAAATTTCCTTGCCCAAGCATTTATCATGTTGAAAATTACCGACAATCTCAATAAATTTATGGTCGCCATTTTTATAAGTCAATATTCACCTAATACCGTTAACGCTTGGTAGGTTTAGTGTTAAATAGACCCAACAGGCTGTGATTGTGACCAAGTTTATTCCAACTCTCACTAAATATTACCACAGATACCATAATTTCGCTCGACAATTGCAATATGCTGCCAATATTTGAACTCGTTCCGAAACTTTGCTATCTAATAGTCTAATCGAATGCTCTACACCGAGTAGAATGCTCGTAACACTAACCCTACCACGGTCAAAATGACCATTTTCATATATTATAAAAATTAATTTACGGACAATAGTGGAATAAAGTTTCTTGTCCAAACATTTATTATATTGAAAATTACAGACAATCTCAATAAATTTAGGATTGCCATTTTTATTAGGCAATATTTACCTAATACCGTTAACGCTTGGTAGGTTTAGTGTTAAATAGACCCAACAGGCTGTGATTGTGACTAAGTTTATTCCAACTCTCACTAAATATTACCACAGATACCATAATTTCTTCTCAATTTTCAGAATACTAATTTTATTCGTATCCAATGAATTGCTACAAATTTTTCAATTCCATTTTTACCCTGTATCAAATATTCTGTGTTCCATGAGATTTTCGGAGTAGACACAAGCTTCGAGTGTGAAGGGCTGATATCGAAGGAATCTCAGATCTATGAATTTTTTTCTCTTTGAAGGATGATTCAGGGATGATTGGGGGACAAATTTTCGGCGGATCCTAGATCGCAGCGGTTCGGTGGCCAAGAATAACGATATCCTTGGTTGGGGGTATCGCGATATAAAGTTACAGTGAATAAAAAGAGCGGTCGTTCTCCCAGCAGAATTAGCAGTGTTGTTGTTGGCACGTTTGTCCGCGGTCGATTTAGTCTTGAACGACACCCTTTGACGACAGCGTTGGCCCGTCTCTCTCTCTCTCTCTCTCTCTCTCGCTGCTATCCTCGTTCCAGTGACATTAACTTTCGTGTTGTTCCTTGTAATGGCAGTCCCGCGACTGGTCAGCAGGATCGGAGAATCTGTTGGCCGATTTAGAACGGTCACGATACAACAGTATGTACCTATCGCAGCACTCTCGGTTCCACTGAAATATTCTCGATTCCGTGACGTCACCAATACCCATGAACAGTCGTGTGACGTCACGGGTCTATTAGCGACAAACAGAAGGCCGATATCGCGGTCGGATTGTATTCTTATTTTCCTCTAGGCTGCTGACGTCATCCGAAAAATATGCAAAACCCGGTGTTTGCGCTGCCGGGGCCCGAGGTGTCGATCGGCAAGCCGGTTCCGATGAAAATAATCACTTTGTGTGTGGGAATAAGCGAGGATTTCCAAAGTAGCACGTCGTTCTCAACGTATTCTTCGATGCTCTTTTTTCATGCTTCGTTTCGGAAATTTTCTATCACAAGACACGCAAGAGCAAGTTTTAATTTTCATACGGTACAAATACATTTCAAGTTCATTTGAAAATAATTCTGCGCTTTCTATTAAACGTTGTAATATTTTACTCTAACTCCATTTCCACCTCCGGTTGTCTAGCCTACACACGTTGAACGTAGATATCAGGTCAGCGTTCAAAGTTCAAGGTACTTTTTCGTTCTTCTTTTCGCGTTTCTTACAACTTCGTCACAAGACCTAGGTACAAATGATTTTCTAAATGATTACTAAAACGCAAGCGATTGTATCTATCGATCACAGCATTTCTTTCGCGAATTTCCCCTCGGTTCTCTTCTCGGTAATCGTTCGTTGGGAGGTTTTCGGGCAGTGTCGAAAAAGTTTCCGAATAATAATAACCCGTAGCTGTTGTATCCGTGCTCTCGAGCGCCTATTCCCCGCTAATAGATCATTCGGTCGAGATCCAGGAAGCGCGTCGCACTTTCGATCCTTGCCTCGATATGTCCGTTCTAAAAATAAGCATCGATACGCGACAGCCCGTTCCACGGGAGCCCCGGTATATTTAACAAATTTTACGTAACGGCCTCGGTGTTCGCGGGGCCGTCGAATTCTCTGTGCCTCGCGGGCCGATTCGCGCGAAAAAAGAAAAACTCGCTCGGCGCTCTCCGAGCGATAATAGCAGCGTAAACAGCGCAGATAAGAGCGGGTTAACGAGGGTGTCGTCCAGGAGGATCCTCTTGGAAGCGAACGACTCGGAGGGGTGCGGCTTGGGTCCCGTGAGAGAGGTGTAAACACGAGATCTTTGCCTCCCCTCTTCTCTCTTTGACTGTCTTCTCCTCGGAGCGCTTGTTGCACTCTATCGCGCTCTATTGCGTTCTCAAGTATTTGCACGCAGGGTCGCGCCGCGAAAGTAGCGAAACGAGAGGAACGATTGCTCCTGGCAGGGAGCTTCTACTACGTTTTACGACGTGTGCCGCGAGGTCCTTTTCTTTAGTTCCTGTCGAGATTTTTCCATCTGGAAATTGATCAAAAACAAGATCTCGTTCATCTACTTATCGAATCTAAAAAAATGAAATCTTCATTATGGATAGAACGAGCGAGTTTCTGTTGTTGTTCAATTCCTGTCGAGATTGTTGTTCTACCTAGAGGTTCATTAACGCTAAACCTACCGAGCCTTAAAAGCAAGTGATACATGTTGTCTTATGAAAATGACGAGATCGTATTTATTTGGATTTACTTGGTCATTTTCCACGTACACATCTTTGTAATTTCAATAATTGCGAAATAAAAAGATCTGGAACCGGTCATTTTGATCGGCGGTGGTAAGTTTAGTGTTGAAACGTGAATGCTTGGATCTCAGGATTAGTTTGAAAATTGTCTGTAAAGATTGAACTTTTGATTTTGGCAGAACGAGGGAGGTCCTGCTCCGCTTTCTGCTTTGAGATCTTTTCAACGAAGTGATTCGGCTCGACCAGAAAACAAGAGTTCCGTTTCTTTTCTGTGTTCTGAACCACCAGAACTACTGCTCTAATCTTATCTTCGATTGTTGCCCACTGCTTGCCACTCTGAATCAATTCTAAATAACAGTCGTACGGACGACAGCAAATTCTTCCGCAGTCTTTTCTCAGATAATTCTAAGAATATCTTCGACAGAAATTTGTAAGGGGGCTTTGAAGTTTGGAAAGGCTTGATCGAAACAAGCGAAGAATATAGGAAAAGAACCCACTTCGGAACGCTGATGTGCCTGTAAGAAAATGAAAATAGAGGAACAGACCAAGATCAAAGCGGGGAGTATTTCTGCCAAGAGCAACATTTCGATTTCTATGCATGATTAGAAGGGACAGTAGCGGTCTGTAATTTAGATTCCGGAAGATTCCGAACTATTTCTAGGTAGAATATCTTTGACGGTAGTGAAAAAGTCTCGGAAGAGTCGGAAAATTAGGTAAAACCAATCTCTGTTGCTCTATAGAAAGCGGTCGGTCTCACAATTTCTGTACATGGTTAGAACGAAAACCAGCGACGCAAGTATAAGATTTAAACGAATGATTGTTCATTAATGATAGTATTCCAGTTAGGATCAGATAATTTCTTCCTCTTCTCCAGTATTTGTCCGAAACAAGCGGTCCCAATTAACCGGAATCCATTGTAATCATTATAACGCGGGACACGGAAACTCTCGCGAATTACTTCAATTTGTACAGACACGTACAAGTAATTTACTGCACAAGTGTAAGTGAATCACATGGGACAGAAATTTCTCTGTTCAATGTGACACTATGTTACAAGAATGAAGACGGGTAGAGAAAGATAGACGAGCTCGCTGTAGCAATTTTGCGAAAAGGGGGATAGAAAGGCAGAGCGATAAACGTGTGTGCAGAAGGATAGAGACGGGTGGAAGGATGATGGGGGGCAAAGAGAGAGAGAGAGTGAGAGAGAGAAGTGGGGCGAGGGGTTAAGAACGGGTCGAACGTCAGTGAAACGATGTGCAGAGCGCGGCGCAAGGGCGGGGATTCCCCTTTCGGCCAATCGGATCGGCTAGCGAGTGCGCGCTCACTTGCGCTGTTGCTGGCAGAGCTGTTTCACCTGCAGACGCCATGTCGTGACGTCATGTGTCGTTACGCCGGGACCCAGGTAAAACGCGTGCATTGTCCCGGCAGTGCATCGAGCGCCACCCTGCAACGAGGGTAGCGCGCGTTCGTTCTTCCCCTCCTCGATCCCTCCATTTTTTCGAACTATTTTTACCAGCGAAACTAACTGCTCCGAATTTATCGACGACGTTCCTGATCAATGGATAATTATCCACTATCGAAATCCTCTTTCGTTACACTGTCTTAATAACATCTTTGTCGTTCACAATTTCCTAAGAAAAAAATGTATACTCTATTACGCAGCAATGTTTAATTTCTGAAAAATAATACCAGAAGAAATTATCAACCCTTGTATCGATGGATACTTGGTTACCCTTCTACAAATTTCTATATTTTTATAATAATCTCACACGATTGGTCTGTCTATATCTCTCTATGCAAAAAATCCTTGTAGAAAATATTCTTAAACATTGAAACTCTACGTACAATGATGGTCCACACAGGGGTTGGATTCACCCTTCAACGATACGTCGAGGTCTTTCGTATTCCCCGAGAAATTTTCTGCACATTGATTGCAGCTGACACGTCGCCGGATGATTGCGAGCACGAGACTTCTTTCACTCCATTTATATAACTTGAAATTAATAATAAATTTTTCACGGTGTGTTTATAAGTCTCCCAGTCTGACACTTTGTAGTGCAATAAAACGGGACATCATCTCCGGAGTTAAATTACTGGGAGTGAACGGGACAGACAAGAACGGCGCGCGAGATGCGAATGACGTTATTTAAATTAACCGCATAAATCCAGCAGGGGGGTGTGAGTAAAAAGTCTGCCGCGGATGTCGAATGACACTGGCCGAAGATTCACCCATTATCGAGTTCTCCGGTTATTAAGTTGCATACATGTATGATAATTCGGCCGGTGTAAGCAGTATAATTGACCAATATAGCCAAGGTGTTGGCCGGGGTCCTCTAATTACCATTCCTACGTTTGAAACCATCTAATTACATCGGATACAAGGGGGTTTGATTAGGAGTTCGAAGCCGCGCCGCGCCAGCTCTCTCTCTCTCTCTCTTCCTTTCTCTTCGAGCAAAAGAGGAAGAAGAAGAAGAAGAAGAAGAAGAAGCAGAAGAAGAAGAACGCCCTTGACAGTGTCGAAGCGCACGGCTTCGAGTGCTCCACTGTTTCTTTTTCCAGTGTCTGCTCGTGCTATTCCCCATTATCCTGCTGGAGGTTGCGGACCTAGCCTCGGCTCATCTCTCTCTCTCTCTCTCTCTCTCTCTCTCTCTCTCTCTCGAGGAGTTGCGAACTATTATTCGGCCGTTTTACGATAGCCCTATAAAAATCTCATAATTAGATTTCGAAGGTAATATCCTGCCCGGGCCTGGCCCTTGGTCCCGTCGAAGAAGGGGCCTCGGTCCAAAATTGCAAACACCAATCTCCTTTCTTCTCTCGTCCTTCTACGAGCTTTTTTATTTCGCGGTTACATCCGAGACTGGGATGGACGTTCTTTCTGTTGTCTCGAATTTTCTTCGACCAGCGTCGCTCGAACCCCGACTTAATTAAAATATTTTTGCCAATCCGTTTACCTGATCTTCCGAAAATGTCCGTTTGAGCTTTCGTCTCTCCCGAGCCGATTAATTAATCTCGCTTTCATCCGAATTTTCCACTCTGAGTCATTTGAACTCGAAAAACCAAACATTTCTTCCAATCTAGAATATTCTCATTCTAAAAGAAAATTTTTTCTCATTTTACGCGTATGAAACTAGGTGGCGCCATTCGAGTGCTGAGGATTAATCTTAGTGTGTCAATGCTTTCTCAGACTACTCTGTGCGCTCTTTATCGCTGGCTTTGTAACAGCGAATTTTCTGTAGTGTTGTTTTTATAAAAATCCGTTTAGTTTTTCTTGTGAAATAGCAAGAAATTGCAAAAAAGAATGCCAAGTTTGCTTCTTTCCGCGGACCCTCTTTTCCGTGGACTCGGCCGGATGATTTTCGTTTCGGTTCGTGTTTCCTGTGGCCGTTCTTTATCAAATTAGTGAGTCGCCGACGTGTCGCGCGCACGTTCCTAAAACTCATTATGGCGTCTGCCGATAAGGCGATGCTTAACGGAAGGCCGGTTAACGCCGGGATCGAGTTTCACGAGCATTTTGCGCGTACTCCTGTTTCATGTTCTGTATCGCCTGTCGATGACACACGCGTGTACCGCGCATATCCTGTCCGCCCGCGCCGCTGCAACCGATCGAAACCGCTACGACACGATGCTGTTACGACGTTACAGAACACAGAAATCCCTTGAACTAGAATCGTGACATAGATTACAATCTGTGTCTTATTTTAGAAGCAACCGCGGTTTTCATTTGTTTCTACAACCAACCTCGTTTTATCAAGTAGTTCCCGCTATCGTAATTGTCACTTCTTTTTCCCTCCTCGGGCGTTTTCCATGCTTTTGCATACGCTCTCAAACGTTCTTCGAGCTTCGACTTCTTCTTCTTCGTGATTTAACCAGCGAATCTTCAAGTTTTCAATTCATCACGAGTACTTTGCGGTTGTTCTGGCACCATGCCATTTTCATATTTTGCGGAAAAAGGAAAAAATTAGTGTTTCATAGACTAGAGAATTTTTTCATTGGCGACTTTCTATTCTCCTTTTATGCATGCGTGTATGCGTTAGATATCATTAAATGATTAGTTCATGCAGCGAAATCACTTTACGATACTTAATGTGATTAACTGCTTTCTAATGCCACCCATAGAATTAAATTAATCAATCGCGTGTGCAATATTTGTCTGAGAAAAACTAAATGTACACTGCATGAATGTATGATTAAAAAATAGTCATAGAATATTCCAGTTGCAGATATCTCCGCATCAAGTAAAAGCAAAAAAAAAAAGGATGAGTTTAAGCGCCGCTTTTGAAATGTTAAGTGTACAGCAAATTTTTTTCTTGCAAGTCTGAAGAGTTATCTAAAAAACTATTGATATATCGCAGTACCTGCACGTGTCATTGCAAGATAAATTAAAATAAAAATATAGTTGTTATTTTTGAGAACAGAGAGTGCGTCGCAGCGATGGCGGGAATGCGTTTCGAGAGGGACTGGTCCGTTTGATCGCTCCGGCCGGGATCGGGCAATGCAATGCGCGCACGCATTCATCGTTGCAACGGCAACGCGCGTGATCGCGATTCAGCGCGCGGTGCAAAAGGCCAGGATGGTGGGGAATCAGTGCGGGATCGGGTGCGCGCGTTCCGGTGGTGGGGGCGGCCAGCTCAATGAAATAAAGCGAAAAAAACGAAGCTCGGAGGACCGGGCTGAATCGCGATTGGTCTACGCTCGCGGCGCGGTCACGCCTGCTTTTATTTATGCGCCGCCGCGGCCCGCGACGCCGCGCCGAACCGAACCGATGCAACAAGCTCGGCAAAACCCCGCTGCAACTTGCGCTACGGCGCGAGGCGGATTCGAGCGAATCGAACCAAGCCGTCGATATACATATATACCACTGCCTTATTCGATTTTCATTTCGATGAAACAAACGCCCGTGGGGAAACTGCAATGGCAACCGTTACCCCGATACTTGGAAATGCACTTTGCACGTGCCGACGATCGCCGTTGCGTTTTCTATTGCCGCTGACGGACGTAATTTTCTCGTTGTTGCACCGTCCGCTTTGTCTGCTATTCCATTATTTTCTGCGTGGTTACTTGGATTCGAAGTGTTTCATTATAGTTGAGAGATAATTTAATGACGAAAAATTCGAACTAGGTATGTCCCAAGTCTGGCTTCTTACAAAACCCCGGAGTCGTCCGAACCAATTATAAAAAAGTTACTGTACCGTAAAGGTCACTCTATCAATTAGATGAGTCACCGTTGAGAAGGAAAAATACTTGCGGCTTTATGAATTTTATTAATTGACCCGGAATAATGCCACGAGTCCGGTTAAGCTCTTCAAGAAAAGTATTAGAAAAGTTCCCTAAATGATCCTCTACCCGTGAAACGTTCAGGATTTTTGTAATTTTTATGTGTATTCGACGTCGCGGTCGGTTGCCAGGCGTAATAAATCAGTCATGTCCGACGGTGAATTGTTTTCAAGCGTTAGGGCAGCGTTAATTATTTAGTTGGAATCGATAAGAAATTGTTTAAGTTCGTTCGGACTCGATAGCCGACCGATGGTAGTTCTCAACGGTGTTCTCGAAGTATTAATTATGCGAGACGGCCGATAGAGCCCGTAGAAAATGGGGTTATCGGTGTGCATTTCTTATTCAAATGCCGCGTGATACGGCGACACAAACAAATTGGCGCCGGTGCGGCGAAAAATGAGCGTCGAACTGGCCGGGATGTGGTCAATAACGCTGGTTCCTTGGACTCGAATTGGAGCGACGTCGATTGGAACGGCGGCGACAATTAACGCGGGAAGCGTCGACGATGACGCATCCGACGATTACACGTATCTATAATTCGATGCATAACTGGATCTATTAGCATGAGGTTCTCGCGGGCTCTGCCGGAGGTGACCTTCCCGTAATAACGATTGATTGTGGAAACTCTGTGAACTATGATCGTGTGTCTGTTGGCGTTGTAAAAATATTAGTGTCGCTCTAATCACGAAGAGCTATTCAGCATCGTATCTGTTCGTCGTAGCTGTCCATTATAAAAATTGCATACGGACTTTCTACGCCGGTTACAAAAGGTTCGCGAAGCTAAACCAGCTCCGAAGAGAAGGAACGTTAACCTCGGAGTGGACTATGCAACTTGAAACTGATAATTATTTGATGTATGTTGACGTAACTGTTTGAACACTTAGGTAATCCCGCTATCTCCGTGTGTCTCTACTATCTGGCTTCGGTAAAAATCAGCGCTGCCCTCGCGTCGGACCCATTTATCTTCGCGAAATTGCAGCAAGGAGTCTCATCGCTACTCGTGAAACCGAAGTAGCACAATTTTTCATTTGCTAGTTGCAGTGCTGCATTATCAAAAAGAACAATAAAAGTCCACCGAAGTCTGAACTATGGATTCCTATGGAAAATACTAAAATTATATCCACATAAATTGCAGTAGATGCGAACTGAGTAGGGTGAAACCATAGTGTAGTTAAAATTTTTAATTATTGTAAGAGTTTTCAAGCCCTAGTTACAAAGTGAAATCGAGAAAATCCTAATCATATTTAACGCTAGAAAGAACGCTAATTGTATCTTTCACAATTACTGAGATTATAAAAATGTGTTCATCAGAAGTTTTTGAATCAACTTGTTCATTGAAGCACATGCTAGAATAAAAATGGTATGAGGTTTGAATAGATGTAGTCTTATCATTATTGCAATGCAATATCTGTACATCAGTTGTATCTATTACTCGGTAGTTCTAGTGTTAAAGGTAGAACTAGAATACCGTGAAGAACATTTTGAGAAGTCAGAATATGCTGGGAGCTCCAAATAAATTGATCGAGCGAAAAATAGCCCCTCTCCGGCCCATTCGCGCAGCCCTAATCGCTTCCGCCCGCTATCTGTCACGCTCGTGCGTCCTGAAACGAGCATAACAGAGTCAACCGAGTAGCAACAGAACGGCACCTGTGTGTCCGTGGAATCTGTGTAAAAAGGTGAACGACGCCGAAGATCAGATTTTGGGAAGGAACGAGAGCTGTCTGTATCGGTTGGTCGGATGGTTTGTTTGTTGTCCCGAGTCAAGTGGGACTTTCTAAGGTTAGCACCCAATTGGCTATCGCACCCCATCCTCTCTCTCTCTCTCTGTCTCTCTGTCTCTCTGTCTCTCTTTCTCTGTGGCTCAAAGGGAAAGGTACGAGGGACCATTAGGCGAGACTTATAAGGTGGCTACTGCCACCAAGGTGGTCGCAGGGTCCTCGTAGCTGGAAAAGAGACCCCATGCAGGTAATGGGCCCGGCACGAGCCTACCGATTCTCCTCTGTCGGGGCCCGGTGCACCGCGTACCGCCTATAAACGCGCCAGCGAGCACAGTCCTTCATGGTTAAGCCGATTTCACGCGGACAACTTTCCACAAAACCTATGTTTCTCGATACTTCCACGCTCCCACTATTCTACCTTGATCCCTTTGGACCTGTGCAACTCGCAGCGGTCTATTATTCATTAATAAACGGTCCAAATCCTTGACGGCTTCCTTTGG
Organism: Halictus ligatus; assembly: GCA_028454255.1. Lineage (NCBI taxonomy): Eukaryota > Metazoa > Arthropoda > Insecta > Hymenoptera > Halictidae > Halictus > Halictus ligatus. The sequence goes on from CM052131.1 coordinate 20,502,758, forward strand.
AAAAGTGTGCGATGGCCTGGATAGCTACCTTCGGTGCTGTTTGTTTCCTACTAATTGTTTATTGGCGGAAGGATGAAACACTAAATTAAATTGTACTTGTTGCAGCTCTCCAACTGTCAAGCTCTTCAATTATAAAGCTTTTCTCGCTTCCACTTCCGAACCGAATAATGTTTTAAGCAATTTTCGAGTGATCGAACCTTGCGCGACAATGTACGAATAGATGAAACAAAGGCCTGTTTCAATGCGATCTGTCGCGAAAAACGCGGAATATTTTTCCTTTAACTAGCCCCGAGGTAAAGAGGTACCTATCCGGTTTGCTTTCACTCGAATGTACAGTGAGGGTCCTATAATTTTGGAGGCCATTCGGGGCCCGATCGGATTCGCTCGATTTCGAGTCTGGGCGGCAGCCACGAAAAGGGAAATCGGCGCGTATTTTTGGGTGTTCGCTCCCTCGGTTCTCGGGTTGAGATATTTAATTTGAGCCAGCCTGTGTATCGCGCGGTCCTAAGTAAACTCCGGGGCCCGATGGACTCTCCGCGGACCCGTGCGTCCGTCTCGTGCATGCTCGACGACGAAGAAGAAGGCGCGGAGGAAAAAGGCGAAACGGGTTTCACCGTCGAACTCGTGCAAACACCGTGAGCCGGAGACGTGCCACGACCGACCACGAACCCTCTTGTTGACTCTTCAACTTTACTCGCGCCTTTTGCCTCTTCGTTTCTCCCTCTCTCTCTCTCTCCATTCTACACCATCTTCGACGATTCTCTTCTTCCTTCTCTTTTCCTCTTCGACCGACTGTGCCCGTCTTCTCTTCATCGTCCAGAGCCTTCATCCTCTGGCTTCTCGGTACACCGGCCATCTCCAGGTCGGTCAGGTCGTCGACTTCTTTACCTGGCCGGTTCGTGGAACCGCGCGAGAAACGGAAAGAGAGTCGTTTCATTTAATTTCGTGCCTGTTTGATGAACCGGTGCCAACAGACGATTCCATCGACGCAGTCCCGTGTGGCAGACGGGATCGGTGAAATCTCCGGGCCTCTGTTCGTCGTCCCAGAAACTCCTTGCTTCGTTCCTTCTACGGCTGGACACTCGATCGTCGAGTGAAAACTGGGTTAGAGTGCATCGACGAATATACTATTTCTTTAAATTCATCGAGGGAGAAACCGTCATAACTATTGTACGCGATTTTATTATTTTCAAATTTGTCAAGAGCCAAGGGTACCCTCAGCCTATAGTCACAACATAATTTCCGTTCACAGTCTTCAGCCACTGACTTCGGATCCGTCTTGGTCTTGATACGGCCGGCCTTAAGTCTGTGTGACTATACTTGTCACATTTTGTGCTCTGTATTATCGATATCATGAATTCTGACACCAGAAACGTGCTTCAAGTTTTTCGCTTTATTTCGCAAAGAATCAAAACAAGAGAGATGTTTTCTCGATTTCATCCAGAAAATTCATCCAATGGCATAAAAATGCTTGGATTCCACGTCAATTTTTGGTCTACTTTTGACGCTTATATTACCAAATATCCGCATAACCTCGTCTGCTCATGCGCAGCGCGCGCTAGATTGAAACTTCCTCTTTCGAATGAGCCCTTTTCCACCGAAAAATATATGCTCGTATAAGGAGGAAACGTAGAGACATGTAAAACCATTTTGTGCCTATTTTTGTCGGTAATCTGGTCACTCTACCTTATCGCGAATCTACGGAGTCTTGGAAGAGCATTTTCAACCCCTATGGCAATAACCGCGCAAGCGGGTACCCTCTTCCAATTTCTTTAATGCTTTTGTCGACCAATGGCAAGTTTATTATATTATTTTATGTGTTTGGGGTTGTTCGTTTACACTCGAGCCATAAAAATATGCGTTGAGACTACGCGCATCATTAAACATCGTGGAAAACTTTGGTTATTCGCATAAAGCTTAACTGTTTATCTGTTTGTGGCATGTTCAGCGTTAACGAGACTATTGAACAGTTGCGCGAGACTTTCTCGCGGATAACATGTCTCCAATTATGTTGAATCGCTTGTCATTAGTTTTATATAGATTCCGTGTGCTGCTTATTAAAATCGACGCTGCTTTCTCTTCCCCAGTCTTCCATTTTGTTTAATCGTATCTGCAATGAGGATCTGTTACAGAAAATAGTAACCGAGAAGCAGTATTTATTTTACTACCAAACTACTCGACCAAAATCGACCAAAATCAAAATTTGACAGAGTCGCATACGAAAGCATATACAGAGCTCTGCAAACAATTCCCAAATGGAAGAGCGTTTTCGATGTTCGATCGAACGGAAAACAAATTTGCAAGGAACGGCTCTCGGCGACAGGGGATCTCGTTCGAGATTCGATGATTTACGGACCGAGTAACATTGTCTAAGAGATTGAATGCCGCACAATAGTCCCACGATGTTGATCGCATCGAAATGGCGTTGTGCGCAACCGATGCACTTTGCGCTGCCGGGCTGCGTGCTCGCCGGTTTTAAATCGACTCGCTGTCGGACGTGTGGAGACTCTGAACGCACGAGATGCCGGGAGAGAGATGAAAAGAGAGGGGGAAAGAGTTTCTTGCTAGATAGAAATAAAGAGAAAGAGAGAGAGAGAGACCAGAGTAACTCGCCCATTCACGTATCATTATCCGCGTCGGTGCCGGGGTACGTTGTTGCAATCGACGCAATTATATTTTTACGATCCGAGCCAAGGCTCCTATTCCGTGACTATTAATGCTTGGAGCCTGGCAGCGGATCGGGGATCGCGTTAGGTCTCTAACCTAAATACCCTAACCGGAGAACGCGATTGTTTCTCTCGCGCAGTTTTGATCGGGGCCGATCTCTCGCGAGAATGCCGATGAAAAAGGAGCGCCAATCGGCGAAATTGTAATTCCGCTTAACGGTAGCCCGTTAGTCAACTCCGTTCCTTTTTGTTACCATTCCTCTCTCTCTCGAACAGTGCAATTAACTTTTTAACTCGGCGCTCGTCCATTCGAAACGTTTTTGGGACCTCCGCGGCTGTCGGATTACATTTCGAAAATATGACCAACGGGCAATTGTATCCCTCGTGTTTCCCAACGACCCACGAGGGACGAAAGGGTTAAACGGGGGAGAAGAGCTTTTAACAGTATATCTCCGAGGATCGGTATTCCCCCAAAAAAGAGACGTTCATCCGGGCAACGCTTCCTTTTCTCTTGGCCGGCGGTTCAAACAATAGAAATCATTCCGTAGAAAGCTGCTGCTGCTTCCCTGTCACCGGTCGGGTCAGCCTGATGACTTTATAACTCCGGACCCACGGCTCTCTGCGTTACCTTTTTCTCATCTGAAATCACGGCTGTCTCATTCGGAGATCAGGTAGCGCCATAAAGCCTCCGCCATTTCTTCCGGAGGACGGACTGAAAATGGCGGTCGGTAACTAGCTTTCTTCTCCCGGAGATCTTTGTAAATTTCGAAGGACGCGATGCACCCCCAGATCCAAAGTTGACGGATTTATTGTCGGTGAGGGTGGTGGAAAATCGGACTGTTACTGCTTGTATTTTTCTGCTTTTGTTCCCCTCGTTTCAACTGAAGTGTCTTCCTTCGTGAAAATTATGGCGGTACGGGGGTGTGCGGTAGGGGAATATTGTTGTTGATACACCGACTTGTTTTCGAGTATATTTTGAACAACACAGTGTACAAGTTTATATACACTCATACACGAAAGTATTCGAACGCTTACAATTCTAATATTCAACTAATGAAATATGTATGTTAAACTGAAGCATTTGATGTAATATGACACATATAGCAAGGGATGGGTCTTAAGACTACATAAGTAGGATTAGACAGTAATTCAACAATTTATACCGTTTTTACACTACATTTATTGTAAACACGTACCAGAAGCGGCTCACAAAAGTATTCGAACGGAACATTTAATAATTATTTAAATTGAATAATTTAAAGTTTTAATAGGAAGTTGGCCCACCTTTGGCTTTTATAACGGCCCTAAGTCGGTTTTCCATTGAGTGGACTAACTTAGAAGTAACATTTGAATCAATTGATTGCCATATTTCAGTAATATTTCGTTTTAACGCTTCTTTCGAAGTAATAACTGTATTTCTCAGTCTTCTTTCTACTTCATCCCATAAATGGTCAATGGGGTTTAAATCTGGACTTTGCGGTGGATGTGGTAAAACGTGTGGAACGTTATACAATATCCATTCTTTAACTATTTTGGAGGTGTACTTCGAATCATTGTCCGATTGAAACCAGTAATTATATGGTAAATTTAATTTTGATACACTATCTTTTAAATTTTCCTGCAAAAATTTTAAGTACTTCGTTTTGTCCATTATTCCATCGATAAACACAAGATTTCCCACTCCACTGCGTGCCATGCAGCCCCAAACTAATACAGATCCACCGTTATGTTTAATAGTCGGCCGTAGATTTCGTGGTTCTAATTCTGTATTCTGTTTTCTCCAGACATTTTTACGTCCATCACTACCAAAAACGTTAAATTTACTCTCATCAGAGAATAACACAGTGTCCCAGAACGAATTATTTTTATAAATAAATTTTTCGGTGAATTGTAAACGTATAACTTTATTTTTCTTGCTAATAAATGGTTTTCTCCTTGGAACTCGTGCATGTAAACCGTTATTTCTTTATGATCGGCGACACAATTCTGGATGCACTTCTTTCTGAAACTGCGTAGCCACCACTGATGCCAATTGTGATCCAGAAGTGAAAGGATCTTGTTTGTTTTTTCGAATAATTGTCCTTTCTTCTTTTCCACTTAACTTTTTCGGACGCCCACAACGGGACTTATTAGCAATGTTACCTTGCGTATTAAATTTCTTCACAATATAATGAATTGTAGACTTGCTTCTGTTCACAAGTTGTGCAATGTCACCATATGATTTGCCTTCCTTATGCCAATTTATTATTAATTCTCTGACAGACTTGCTTGTTTCCGATTTCTTGCGATTCATTTTGTTATATTATTAGTAATGAAGACTGTGGCAAAAATTTTGAATACTGTTTCGCTGGGACCCTCTGCTAGTGAACTGACAATGAGAAATATTTGGTTACATTCTATTATCGTTGGAAATGCTTAGTTCTTCAAAGTTCGAATACTTTTGTGAGCCGCTTCTGGTACGTGTTTACAATAAATGTAGTGTAAACACGGTACAAATCGTTGAATTATTGTCTAATCTTACTTATGTAGTCTTAAGACCAATCCCTTGCTATATGTGTCATATTACATCAAATGCTTCAATTTAATATACATATTTCATTAGTTGAATATTAGAATTGTAAGCGTTCGAATACTTTCGTGTATGAGTGTAAATGTAGACGTTAATTCGACTGCCTTTAAGTAAAAATGAATGTTTTAAAATCGGTACGAATAATTGGTAATCTCCAATATAAATACGAGACACGGCCCTCAAGCTATTAATTTATCTAGCCAGAACATTATGCCTGATGATAAAGAAGTTCTGTAAACAGCTCGTTTTGTTCGTGACTTGGACCACAAGCAATTTTTTCAGAACTGTTTTATTACAGCATCCAGTGAACTGATTCTTGTAGCTTCTCAGAGAATCTCAAGTCAAGTTGGGGGTGGAAACACAATTAGCCGGCACCTGCGTTCTTATCCCGATTCGCGGAAGCCGCACCTGCGAGATCGTTTTACGATCAGTTTATACGGAACAATATAACCTGATCCGAAGATCCAGTCGTCCGGAGGATTCATTTTCCAGCTGAAAGGATAATCCTAGGGCTGGTTGCACGGTGCATCCGGGACGCACGGTGCTGTTCCAGATTTCCTATGCACCGGTGCAGTAGTGCAGCAGCAGCAGCGAAAGTTATCTGCTATAGTATTCGCGAGCAACCCGTAACGGTAGTAAAACGTGTTACGCCGTTGCGCCGCGTAAATGTTATTGGCGCTTTTGTAATAATTATCCACGCGGATCTGGCTCCCGGTGGCAGGATAGCGTATCATTATCGATATTTATTACCCTTAATTGATTTTCCAACGCGAGGGATATAATAATCGCGTTTCCACGGTGTGTGTTTCTACCCGTGTACGTGTACGCGTACGCGTCGGGAACGGACCCGCTTCACGCTCGCGCGTCCTACTTTCCTCTTAACAAATCCGTTTGATCGTCCGATGCCAACGCCTGATACTTTTTTCCGTAATGGGACAGCAAAATGTACTCGCGCGAGCCGAGGATTACCAGCGCCGCGAGTAATATCTCCGAACGAGGACACACACCGCGCGCCACTTCGATTTCACGCCTTCCTCGTTAATTATGCCGTTTCTGTATTGGCAACGCTTTGTTGCTTCACCGAACCGCTGAAAGAGGTCGCGACGACGCCGTCGATTTTCCTGGAAACGCCCGATAATTGCACGATTGTTAATTCCCGTGCCGAGCGCCGTCATTCCTCCACAATCTAAACAATGTTGCTCCGCGAGTCCTGGCAAAAGCAATAATACTTATTTATAATAACAGTAATTATAATAATTATTTAGAGAATTTTCTCTCCTACTCAGTCTACCGCTAAGGTACAAAATGTATAGAAAACTATGTGCTCGTGACAACAACTCTTTCTCATTGAAAAAAATGCGGGCTACAAGGTTCCAATAAACCGTTTGCGAATAATTTACGATGGTCAGTGGGAAAAAATCTAACCCTCGAAGAATTCGAAACCCGAAGTCGAGAAAGTTTGAGAGTTGGGGTTAGAATTAGCATCGGACGACTATAAGTCAAGGGACGTTCCGTTAGAGGGTGGGTTTTTTGAAAAGGAAGAGTTTTGCTCGAAGTTTGCCTGGTGGACTCTCTGGCGTTTTTCCCGGCGCGCGGCGATGGGCGGCACGATCCGAGAGCCGAGATGAACGACGACGATATCGATAGTCATTGTGTATCGAGAGCCTGCGTATCTCTTCGGGATTATCGATCGAGAGACCCTCGCGGTTGGGGGTCTTAAGACGGTCGCCAGGATTGGGCCCCGTTATTTCTCTCCTGTAACAATGAACCGTCTCCTTGTTTCCTCTTCAACCCTAATCCTCGTTGTTTACTTGCCTTCATTAACCCCTGTGCGACGGACGCAGGTACGTTCGCTTGGCTGCGGCCATTTTATTTATTTATTTATTTCGGAGTTTATTCGGGAGATTCGGTTGCAGGAGTTTCGGATCCTCTGATTTTCTGAATTTTTTGAGAGAAATGTGTTGGCCGTAGCAAATTGAAACTTGGTAGGTCCGTTGAATGGCATTTGGAGAATGTGCTCGAATTTTTGTAAGCAGTAGGAATAATTTTCTTGGACGTTATAGCGGCAGCGGTGAGGAGTTGGACGCAGTAGTGTTTGAGCTTTTTTCAGGTAGAATAAACGAACTAATAACGCAACAACTATGAATTACCGACCGACTACTCGGAAATTTATTCCTAACTGTCTTTCTAATCTTTATACTTTGTGAAATATAATTTTTTCGAGCCAAACCAATTTAGCTTGCAGGTGCAGTAAAGTTTGATTTACAGTAGAGATTAGAAAATGTAGTCGAGTCGTAAATTAATTATCGTTGCTCGTGTCGAAGCGAAAAAAATACATACATCAGGATCGCAATGATAGATTACCGCGTGCATAGGTATATTATCGAATTTTTCGAATACGTTCCACGGTGTTTATTCGTCTGTTGCTTCGTCTTCGTAGATTAGAGATACGGACACTCGATGGAATAATAATACTTGCCTGTCTCTGCGGGCCGAAATCGGTGGGGAGATGGTAGCACGCGATTGGACTTTTATGTATATTTGAATAAGATACTCGAAGAAAAGATGAGAATCACTATGGGTCGTGTTGTATCCAACAAGAGAGGGCGGCCGCACGTGCCGACCGTATGTTTCCGAAGCTCTTCCCCATGCTTTCCGAAAGGAACCTTTCAATTTCCGTTCTCATTGCTCCTGAAATTCTATCGATAAGATTGATGCGTTAACTTCGAACGGAACCATCCACGACCTCCTCACAAAGTAATGGTAATAATTAGACTGCGGATCTTTATGCTAAATAAAAATTGTTTGCATCGGTCACAAGAAATGGAAATTAAGTAGAATGTTATTTCTTCGCTTGCTAATTTTAATAGATGAGAAATAGTAAGCAATTTTAAATTTTATGCACATAATTTTGTTACGAATGCTAAAATAAGTCTAGTAATAATAGTCCGTCTTCCACGCACAACATTTCTCTCGCTCTGCAATTTTTTAAATTGTACAGCTGTCTCATTCAGAGCACTAGAAAATTAAGTCTACAGGAAGATCGTGAAGATTCTGCTTCAAAAAGGGAACGAACGATGATAAAATTGCAACGAGCAAATAATGTAAACATTGGGTCAGAGAAATGAGCGGAAATTGCTCAGCGAGCTAGAATTTCGCGAAAACACAGGCTTTCTATTGGATAAATATTCTCACATTTTGCGGTCAGAAGACAAATATATTCCGTTGGAATTTTTTCCCATTGTTTAATACAATTGTTCCTGAATAATGATAATATTTCCCCAATTTAATTTCGATTATTCAGTCCAAACGTAGTATTGTCTAATTTCACTCGAAGACTTTTGTATTATACAATTCTTATTGCTTTCAAATTCACGCGTGAACGAAACATAATCAGGTTGCCATTACGCGTGTCGATTCACAATAAAAAGGTACAAATTCGGAATTTTAGTAACAGGTTCGCCGCATATGGTACTTTTCAAGGCGTTCATGTAAATGAAGTGCAATTCAGCATTCTTTGTAACGGCCAGGTGGTTTCTTTTCGAATTTTCTGCGCGAGACATGCATGACTGACTCTGGACTTCTATTATGTCATGCATAATACGATCTTGCGAAGCGATAACATGCATATTAAGAAAATACACGCAGTGGGCTTCTCGATATCCGACAGTGTTGATGCAAACATGCGAATGATGATTCGCAGTTCACATATATTCGCTTGGGAAAGGCACACGAATAAACGCGATAAACATACATTTTTATTGTGATATGTTCGATTGAACCGAATTTCATGAGGAATTTTATAAAGCGAATTTTGCATTTCTACTTCGACGATTGTTCATTAAGTTGTTTTGAGTTTGTGGGAATTCTTGGGGTTGATGTTCAACGCTTAACGAGTTGACCCCTTAAGTGACTGGTCCGCATGCAGGTAAATTTTTAATAGCTAAAAATGTTGTAAGAAAATTTGATAAATGACATTCGTATAGTTTGTACTCCATTTTCACTTTTTTTTTCATATGAAAAACTATTTTCTAACAGCAGTATTGACTTTTTGGGAGACTTTATCGATTTTCGCGGATCAATTGAGCGGTTAAACGAAGAACTATCGCAAGCAGATGAGAATCTGTGGAAAAAGGAAGATGATGGACAGATCTTAGAATGGTATGACGTGTTGCAAGCATTGTAATCAACGAACCCAAACCCGAACGAAGTCTGCAACGTGCAGGGGACGGGATTTTAGGGCAAGGGGTTAACACGGCAATGTTTCACGGTTGTCGGGTGAAAATCATCGCTGCGTTCCGTTTGTCCGAGGATTCTAACAATCGCGGAACGGTACAGGCTTTGCGAATGGCGTCGGCCGCATTGTGTCCGCTGGCAGTTAGTCCGTTGGCAGTCCGTCGTTTCGAGATTGCATTCTGCCGGCAAGAACGGCATCATTGTCGCCCGCGGAATACAATTAGCAGTAAATTAGCATTCGCCATCGGGGCCGATAATAAAATCCTGCATATTATAACGATTGCATCGGATCTCACAATGCCGTTGTCGACCACAAATTATTAATTTAATGGCCGCCAGAGAGACCCGGCCCGGCTAAACGCTTGCAGGGGAACCGTGGTGAGGGAATTACGACTACGGGAAGCGAACGATGGAAATTCTCTTCGGCTTGGAAAAATTGCCGGGGCCCCTCTCTCGGTGCTCTCTCCCCTCCGGCAACCACTTTGCGTTTTGCTACCGCGTCTCCTTGCGTCGAGCGTCAAGCGTCGCGACGACCAGACGCGGACGTCGTTTCTTTTCGGATCGCACGCGTTTCCGGAGATACGCGCCGCCGATACTTTTACATGTACACATCTCTACACCGTCAACGTTTCTCGTTAAGGACACCTGTTTGTGCCGCGTATACAACCACGATAACGTCGGCCCGGTCGTCACATATTTTCACGTGGATGTTTTTCTCGGATCTATCGTGGAAACCATCGCGGAAACTTTCTAGACTTTGCTTCCTCGAACAAACGAATCTACCAACCTTTTAATGTTAATGTCAACGCACCGTTCTATCCCCTATTCATACCGCTTCCGAGGATTTAATTAGGCTCCTTCGCTTCCTCGTTGCTGTCCAATGTTAGGGTTTCCTAGAAACTCTCATGGCTCCTGCAGAATATTTTCTGCACACCCTTCTTCGTGTCTACAGTTAGAGAGATGATTTTCTATTTAGTCTTATCACTGTGGATTTTTATGCAAGATCTGGGAGCTGTATAGAGGTTATTTCTCTTTAAAATAACTTTTAGTCAATTGAAAATAGTGTAACAGTATGTTCGACCTCCTTTATCTCCTTTCTAGAAGGTTTCAAACAACGAAAATATAGTTGTTATAACTGTAAAATAACTCGTAGCGTTGAGTGCCTCTTGACCGTCCATACTCAACCCTTTCTTTTTCTCGGACCACATACGTTTTACACTAAACCTACCGACAATTCTTGTATATCTATTTCTTTAAAAAAAGTTAATGTTAATATAATTAAACGTACATAATAGTCAATTTGTTGTTGAATGAATTGAGTACATGAACAATTTCCATAAAATGATAATACCAATTGATTTTTATATAATTGTATTGTCTCGTCCACCGTTGACCATTAATTCAATAAAGCGGTTCATTTATTTCGAGTTGGCGATGCCACATCGAGAATAGCCTTCCTTTTATACTGATTGTTTAGGTTTAGAAGAGCTATTTAAATACCATATTATCTCGTGACCGGCCGCGGTAGGTATGACAGGTTACAAATATTTTTTGGAAACAAAAAATAAAACGAGAAATAAATACTGAAAAATACATTGTATACATACGTTAAGAAAAGTCCTGGAGGTAAATAGCATGTACGTGAGCATGTATGTATGAAATTGTACGCAGAAATTTTAAAACGTCAATTTGACCGGCCGTGGTAGGTTTAGCGTTAACAAACACATACTAATATATAAACGCGTCGTACGTGTGACCATAGCCTAAAAAGATAGGTTACCAGACGTTCAAAAAATGATCCAGTAACGAATGTAAGTGTGTCGATCCGCACTTGAGAGCTTGCGGGCTGCAGGTTGTGTAGAGTATGGCTGCTCTAATCGTTGAAGAATCATATCAATTCTTGAATAAAACAAGAACGGTATACAACTTGATGATATCCGATCAAGAGACCAATAGAGTATATAATGAAGTACTTGAATGTACGATGGAACAAAACCGAGGATAAAAAACGCTCTCGAGAAAGGGGCCGAAAGGGGTGGTATAAAATAAAGGTAATGTCAAGGCGAAAGCGTCCGAGGTTCGCGAAGCCGAAAAAGAAAGAACGAGGGCGAAGGGAGGGAGGGAGGGAGGCGTAGGGTGGCGGTCGATGTTCCAGAACGAATGAGGGAAGGTAGGAGGGATAGATATTTCGGAGGTTATGCTCTGGGGGCCCGTGTCACGCCATCAAACTTCGGAACGGGGGTTCGGCTCTTGACGTCTGGCGCGAGTTGCATTCGCTCGTAAAGGCGTCTCGTAACTCGAGGCGTTATAGACATCGTCCGGGGTATATAAACGTCTCATCCTATGTACTTACCGTGCATCCTCCTCCGTTCCTGACTCTCCTCTGCTAGGCTTTATGTATCGGTGTGTCTCGACGGATACATACCTTGCCGACGAACACGAACACGTATCAACGCACACAGACAAAGATGATACTCTTGGTTGGACGTGTGTACGTTCTCGGCACGTTCTCGGCTCGGTTCGCGTACGCTATCTGCAGAATGCTTATAACGGGCTCCCATAACTCGAAAGAGACTTCTTTGTAGTGGCTCGGCGCACTCTCGCAGCAATGTCTATCGGCATTATCAGCGGATTGGCCGGGACGAGGGACGCGCGTCGCCTGTTTCTTACCGCGGATTGGCCGGTACCGTCGCGTTACGGAATGCAGCCGTAACCTACTCGTAACTCGAAAAACGTTACTGCGAGAGCTGCTATTGCTGCCGGGCCTGCCTGCCTGCTTGCCTGCCTGCTACCGGCTATCAGAAGCGAGCGAGGAAAACGCTCGTGAGCCGATAATGGCGCGCCGCGTAATTGCCCCCCGGGATTTAGTTGCCAGAGAAGTTGCACGGACAGAGCTTAGGTACACGCCCGCGCCGATACCACAAGATTCCCCGGACAACTTTTTACCTGTACTCCTTCCTTCGGTTCAACCGAGCCTTTTCACCCCCCCCCCCCCC
>CM052131.1:20515324-20525872 GCA_028454255.1 Halictus ligatus
CTTTGATGACGATCGCCTGGGTGTACCAACTATTTGTTGTCCACGCTGTCGCGGCTTCTTCTCAGGGTGAAGGAAATTCTGGAGGGGAGGACTCGATCCTTGTGTTGAACGCAATGGAAGACTTTAGGGACCTTGCTTCTTCTGTTGGCGAGCGAACTTCATTGGGAACTGTTGCTTCACTACTAGCAGTCTGCAGTGATTTCTCCATATACGGTCACGAAAATATTCGGACACCACTATAGTTTTGACTATTATATTCCGTACTTCAGAAATGTAAACAGTGAGAACAAAAAGAGGTTTCACGTATGTCACTATGCAGTGTGTAGTTTATAAAAACGTAAGAAATATTTGTTTACGGTACGCGATTACTTAACTAATAAAAGAAAAACGGAAAGTACGCTAATTTTCATGTCACGGAAATATTCGGACACTATCAAAACTAAGTTTATATCATGCTATATAAATCTTGTTTTTATTAATTAGTATTTTGTCGGATATCCCATATGTTTTATGACGTGCCGTAATCGCGTTGGCATGTTACAAATTATTTTTTTTAAATAATCGTGCCCAATACGTAGCCATTCTTCTTGCAGACGTCTTTTTAGCTCTTCTTTTGTGTTTATGGTAGTTGACCGAATTCGGCGATCTAATTCATCCCATAAATTTTCAATGGGATTCAAGTCTGGCGATTGCGGTGGTGGATGGAGGATATTCTTGCAAGTGTATAATAAGAATTCTTGCACAATTCGCGATTTGTGCTTTGGGTAATTATCTTGATAAAACTTTATTCCATTTTGAAGTCCCATATTATCAGCACTTTTCTTTAAATTATTCTGCAAAATCTGTAGATATTTATTTTTATCAAGGATGTCGTCGATGAAAATTAATTCGCCTACTCCATGGGCTGAAATACAGCCCCACACCATCACAGATCCACCACCGTGTTTCACAGTCGGCTGCAAATGTCTCGGATTCAGTTCTTCTTTCGACTTCCGCCATACCCTAATTCTTCCGTCGCTTCCATAAATATTATATTTGGACTCGTCTGCGAAAATTGCGTCCTCCCACCACTCACTGTCCTTTGCAATGTAGTCCTTTGCAAATTTCAGTCTCTTCATCCTGTTTGCCGCGTTAATATACGACTTCTTTCGAGCTATTCTTCCACTATAGCCCTCTGATCTTAACACTCTTCTTATGTTCTCCGGATGCACTGATATTCCACGGTGTTCATTTAATTGAGCTGCTAACTTTGGAGCACTTATCCGAGGATCACATTTGATTCTCCTAATTATGGAACGTACATATATCGCGAATATCTAGGATCGGTTAGCGTCCGCTTTGACGGATAGATTCAATTCTATCTTCGTTCTTGTACCGTCGAACAATATCCCATACCGTGCTCTTATTAATATTTAATAAATTAGCAATTTTGCGAATCGATTTCCCTTTTTCATGATGAAAAATTACTAATTGTCGCATATCAAACGATGTATTCTTATTTTTCCGACCCATTTTGCACAAAGTTTGAACAAGACTGAGAAATATTCGATCTATAACATACTTTGTACATAGTATGAATGATATGTTTACAAACATTGATTCAGTCAGTTCCTGGAACCTGGAAACTTGAGAAGTATAGCAAGTGTCCGAATATTTCCGTGACATGAAAATGAGCGTACTTTACGTTTTTCTTTTATTAGTTAAGTAATCGCGTACCGTAAACAAATATTTCTTACGTTTTTATAAACTACACACTGCATAGTAACATACGTGAAACCTCTTTTTGTTCTCATTGTTTACATTTCTGAAGCACGGAATATAATAGTCAAAACTATAGTGGTGTCCGAATATTTTCGTGACCGACTGTATATCGAGAATTCAAAATACGGTATTTTGCATTACTTCATAATAATAACAGGAACGTGCAACCCACATTTTTAACGATATTTTTAGAATAATATATACCGACAGAAAGAAATTTTCTAAATAATTTCTCGTGTATGCATCCTTAGAATCTCAATAATTTTAAATTAAAAATATTAGAACCCGTTATTGTGACGGGTCCCGTGAACCTATTGTTAAATTCATGGAATTGGGAGCATGTAGTTTTCTTAACACTCGGAAGAAAGTTTTAATGATTGTATATTGAAACAGTGTCATTAATCTTTTCATGACATATTTTTAATGTTATTGCATTTCGATCTATTGTTGTCCTTGTCGCAACCAATTACCCAACTTTCGATTGAAATTCATCACCAGGGGATGAACAGCTAGATGATGCCTACAACATACCGGGTCAAAATGGACCCCTGTGCCCGTCATTCGAGTGTCAAGGAAATTTTAGAACGATTAGCTACAATTTGTTAGACTGGTGAGGTACTCTTCTACAATGAAATTTTGGTTCACTCAAACGGGTCAAGATGAAAATTCCTTTTATAGTTCCTGTTTCACTTATTCTTCAAGTATTAATTACGAACGGTAAGTCTGCAAGGTCCTTGCTTGAATTTGCGACTAATTCGAAAGCATGACGTGCAATGTGGTTCTATGGTGCGTAGAATGTTGAGTACAGAAGAAGGGCTATGTGGTGACAACTTTCTAAATTATTTTCTTCGAATTCATCAACAACTCCAATACACGAAGCATAATCTTCTAATCCTGTGGTATACAATGTTTACTCGATATATGTCGACAACACGGGTCTATTCGAGGACATATATCGGCTAGAAGATACTATTACTTGATACACTGTTGAACGTAGAAAAGGACAGCGAAGCTCCAGCCGCCTCGGTCACCGAGGAGTATAAACATTCTGGGACTTTTATCGGCTACATATTTGGAACATACATCGAGTAAAGATTGTACTTACGGAAAGAGAAACACGAGGGCCAATCTAGCCAAGTAGTGTTTTCCAAGAAAGCCCGAAGCATAATCTTGTAGTAGTCCCGTGTGACGTTGCATACCCATAGAAAAAAGGCTATCCATCCGTGGTAGGCATTTGTGCATAATAAATATCAATTTGAAAACACGAAGCACAGTGAATTCCCTATATATATGTCACCGATGCATGACTACTGCGTGGTATACCCCGTCAAGGGCCAAGAATCTCGAGAGAGACCTCGGTTGTGGCTAGACCCGTGTTTTCGACATACAGTGAATTCTCGATATATGTCAACAAGACGGGTGTTACCAGCGTCATGTATCGTCCAGGGGACATACACTAACCGTGTTATGTTTATATTTTTCGGCGTTCGAGGTATCTCGAGTTCTGTGACCCCTCGCAGGGTATATAGTGGGGATAACTCCGCGACGTTTATCATTCAGGCCTTGACGACATATATGGATAAGTATATCGCCCGGGAAAATGGCAGTGTACGAGGCCGGTCCAGGTATAGTTGTGTCGAGTGTAGCGTAGTATATATAGTAGATCCTCCAGCGAATATATCGTTGGAGCGTTTTACATCGCCGAGCCCCGGGGATACGGTTGCAGCGTTGAATGCTCGTTCCTTAGACGCGCAGCATTCGGAGTTTGAAAGAGCGATCGGACGGACTTGTTCGCGATCGTTCGCTCCGATTATGTATCATTTATTCGTCTGGTCTTCTGCTGGCCGTTTCTCGGAACCTCTTTCACCGGCCGGATCCCCTCGTGGTTTTCCTTTTCGATCGAAACCGTGAGAAGAGTGTTCTCTCTCTCTCTCTCCTTGCCGATCCTCGTCCTCTTCTTCCGATTCTCCTCGCGTTTCTGCAAGGCGGTTTCTGCGAGCGGCCCGCGGAGAGTCGTTCACCTTTTGTTACCATTATTATTATGATTAGCGTCCGCTAAACGGCTTCCCTTTCGGACGCGAAGAAGATTATCGTATCGACGAAAACGAGCCAAGAGCCGAGAAACCGTGCGCTCTGCTCTTCGGTTCACTCCGGAGAGAGAGAGAGAGAGAGAGCTGGAGAGGAGGACCCTCTACCGATACTGCACAACAAATAAATATAAATCTTCCGTGACTGACTGACTGACTGACTGACCGGGGCATTATCCTTCTCGGAAGCGAACTGCAATCCTGGTAATACCTCGTAACACACTTTTGCCCCGGGGATGATACTCTCTCGACGATGCATCTCGGGCCCTGCAAGTCGCAGCAGCGCTATTAACCGCGTCTAGGTCGATACACAGTTCCGTGACTGCATCGGCCGGGTCCCGAGATGCACCGATACGTCGGCCGTTGCGCAACTTTGGCCCTCGGATGCGGCTTGGAAACCGAATCGAAAACGACAAGACATTTTCTTCGGTGTTCAACGATAGAATTTTTGGTTTTTTCAAGTCACGGTAGCCATATGTTGATCCTTGTTTCACAGGAGGTTTTATTAGCTTCATCAGGAGGTAGCAGTTATATTGACGCTAAACGTACCAAGCATTAGCTCTACTAAATTTATTGAGATTGATCGTAATTTTTAATATAATAAGTGCTTGGACAAGGAAATTTATTCCACTATTTTCTATAAATGAATTTGTACAGTTTCAGTGATCGTAAGATATGAAACCGGTCATTTTAACCGTGGTCAGTTTAATGTTAACGCTAAACCTACCAAGCACAAAACATGGAAAAGTGAAACGTCTTATGGAAGGATTGAATTTACTGAAATTTTGAACGATTTTCATTATAATATGTACTTAAAGAAATAAGTCAATTCAGTAGGTGTACTTTCTTCGTCTAGAGTGGAAAATTCACTTTTTATTATAGCATTCTTATCCTAAATTGAGCTTCATTAGGATGTAGAAGGATCGAAAAGGTTTGGAGAAGCAACCATATTATGACAAATTCCTATTTTTGCGAACACCGGTTGTGCAGCGACCAACGTCATGTTAACCTCTTGTCAACTGTACTAAATAAACATCGATTTAACTAAAGATACTATTTATTATCTGAATTTTCGTATACACTTAAAACTGATAGTATGTTCCTGGGATGACGATTATTATAAAATTAATACCAAAACATCAATTTACCAACGCTGAAATGAGCTTCGGTATCAAGTAACTAACGATTATTATTAATAATGCTGATATCGCTTCTGCGATTTAAATCGGCGAAACTTGTGGAACGCAGAAAATTCTGAATAAAAATATCGAACAATATTATAATAATTTCAATCAGTTATAATGATCACAATCATTATGATAATTATAATCAATAGTATATTAATTTTACTCCAACGTGTACAGTCTGAAAAGACACATGCTGCATCCAAGAGTCTGGCGCCGGTTGGAGAAATGGTACCTTGAATCGCGATGGAACCGTGAATCTCTAATTCCAGTGGTTCAGGGAGATATCTGAGAGGTGGAGGCAGAGGACCGCGAATACATAGATCCAAGATGGACCCTGATGGAGCAGGAGGAAGGGATTGGAAGGGATCGAGGCCGTGGAAGGGAGAATGAGGATCGTTTTGAATATATCGCTGGGGGGCTGCCGAATCGTGTATCGCCCTGAAAGAGACCGGATCCCGATGCGATGCTGTACGTGGCCGCAGGAATCAGGATTCGAGCGGGGATTGGCGGAATCCATTCGCCGCGTGTCCCCCTCCCCCCTCTTCCCCTCTCTCTCTCTCTTTCTCACTGCCATCTTTCCCAGAAGCAGGACATCCAGCCAACAGGAACAAAAGTTCTCCCCGCAAAGGATCCGCGTAATCGTTATAATTAGAGATCGTAAAGCGTCGAAGAGGTCCGCTCGCGCCTCTGCCAGAGAAAACGAGAGAGAGAGAGAGAGAGAGAGAGAAGAGGGAAGATGAATTTTTCCATCGGGGGCTACTCTCCTCGGAACGAAACTTTGTTCAACGTCGATAACTATAATTTCGACGCGATACAACAGACGTTGTTCGCAAAGTAAATCCTCTCCGGTTGATCGTTCAGGTCTCTCCTGGCTAGGTGCAGCCCGCAAACCTGCCCATGCCGTTCCTCCTCGGCTTGTTCTCTTCGGCCTACAACACCCTGGGACACCTGCGCTGCGCCCCGGCACATAAGACTATAACCGCAAGCGTTTTTAATGCACGCTCGCAGCAGACAACGCGAGACCAGACGAATTTTATAGGTCGTTCGGGGTTTTGGCTTAATAGCCGAATTCCATGTGCGCGTACCCGGGGCCCCCTCTTGAACGTCTGTTTCTCGACCCTCCAGCGGAAATAAAGTCGAGCCAGCCATTGTTCATCGATGGTCCGTCATCTTTTTTTATTTCTTTCTCTCGGTCCACCTTCCTTATCAGACGAGCAGATTTGCTTTTTAACGACGAGCGCTCCGATTGCGTTCGAGATGGCAATAAAACTGTGATTCATTACCGAGGACTTATTGCAGTAAAAGAGGAATTGAAATGCTAATATATATGTCGCCAAGGCCTGGATGATAAACGTCGCGGAACAATCCCCACTACCGCGGAGTATACCCCGCGAGGGGCCAAGAACCTCGAAAGACCTTGGACGCCGAGGAGTGTAAACATAACACGGCTCGGGTATATCTCCTAGACAAGACACGACGCTAGCAAGACTCGTGTTACCGACATATATCGAGAATTCACTGTAGTTTCGATTAATATATACGTTAAGAACTTGTTGGACTTGTTGTACATGATTGTGACATAAAAGAAAGAAGATCTCCAGTGTAGCGGGCCAGATGTTAACACTATGCCGTCCGGCTACACCACAGTGGTGTCGTTCGCAAAATAGCGGCCAACGGCCGGCGACACCACATTAGTGTCGCGCACAAAATAGTATAAATAGTATCGTATAAAAATATTAAAAGCGACAGCGTTGAGAAACACGTTGTAACATACATCTTCGAAATTTCATGAAAGTAAGGGAACAGGGTTGAGGACTCATGAGAACTAGAGATGAGTTTATTAAAACTTTACAATTTATAAATTCCCGATAATGCCAAGAACGGCCGGCGACAAGCCAAGTAATCCGAATTAGAGCTGCCGGCGCCAAGCGAATAAATTTTTACGAAACGTGCGGACGGCAAAGTGTTAATATCGCCACTCCGTTCGGATATTACTAATAATTAAACGCGATATGCCAAAAAAATACGAGTTGATCGCAAAAATCTCTATCGGTACTATAATCTCTATGTATATAATCTCGAGACAGCTCGACGGGTACGGGAAGTACGACTCTGAGAGCACGTTCCCAGCGGCATTTCGGAACAGCTGTAAGAGCCATAGGGTCTCCTTGAGTAACGCTCGGAAGTTTTTCGGCCTGCCTCGGCGAGCGGTGGGTTTTAAAGCCGCAATTTGTTTGCTCGAAAGCCGACAATTAATGTAATTACCCGTTCAATGAGAATTACCATGCGTCTAGCAGCGCGGCGCAGCTGCCGCGTCCTCGCTTCTTGGTCCGAGGATCGTGATTTTTTTGCGATGTCTCCCTCGGACTGCAAAACCAAGCATGGAATCGGCTCCGGAACGCCTCTCTCTTTCTCCCGATGCTCTTCCAAGTTCTTTTCCCGTTGGTGGAGCGGTGTTCCCCAGCGTTATCGCTCGGAACTAGTACCTGCCAATGACCGGCGGTGGTTTATGTGGATTCTAGCGGAAGAAGCTGGGCCCCCGGGTTGTCAGCCGGAGAATTTGTTGTTGGCTATCGTGTTCTTCGACCGAGCGCGGCGCACATCGCGTTGCAATCGTTACGGGCTCGAGCTCGTATAAAGCTGCAATATCAGCTTAAGGGTGCCAGGACTAACTCGATTAGTCGCATTATTGGTATCGGATAATATGCAGCGCAGGGGTTCCTACGGTACCGGGGCATATTAGTAACAGAATCCGTACAAGGCCGCCTCGTTTGATATTACCTACCCGGCCGAGAAACGAAGAAGACGGCTGCGTTTTCTTCCCTGTGGCCCCTCGATCGACCACCTGCACCGCACAATACGATATTCTACCTTTCCTGCTCCTGCACAACATTATTGCGTGCCAGAAGAGTTTTAGAGTTAAAACCCTGTCCAAGCTCCTGTCATACTTCTTAATCATTTTCGAAATCTTGAGTCTGGCGTATAATCAATGCAAGGACACTCGAAGTTCGAACTGCATTTTGATTGCAATTTATAACGATTTGGTTTCTTGAAATAACAAGACCGATAAAACTATCGAAAAATTAACACCGGATCGACCGAGCTTTGAAAACAATATTTCTAAAATGTTTCATACAAATTATTATCATATACCGGGTATTCGATAATACTGCCGACTCGGAAGTTTATGCATCTGGATCATCGCTGTAATATTATACCGTGCTGCACGCATGCGGTTAGGTGTAGGTGTACGGTCGCGTATACCTCGTAAATCGAACGTAAATTACGGCCCGGGGAAACGTATTGCCACCGTCGAGACGTCTCGGAAAAATATCATCCTTGTAAACTGCTTCTTCTCCTTGTGCTCCTTTTATCCGAGCCCCGATCTGGCTGACAAATTCCCGTCATTAAGTCCCTCACCGCCTACCGTACAATTCTGCCGTGGCTCTTTCCCTCGGGATTTTTCATTCCGAGCGAATATTGAACGGCCACGTTTAACGCGAACAACAAGGATAGATAGTCGGAGGGGGGTAGCGGTGAGGAGGGTGGCAGACCTCTCCTGTAAAAATAGAATCTTTCGTCGGGATCATCGGGGAAGACGAAAGACCACGTGCGGGTGCAACGGGAGACAGCGGATCGGCTTCGGAATGGTTTATTTCCGGCGGATGTGGGGACTGGGGGTGGATCCTCGAAGTCATCGATGGCCCCGAAGTGCCTCGCGATCATTCTCCTTCGTCTGTGTCGTGTAGGATTTCCGACACGTGTCTGGACGCGCGCGCGTTTCGCACATCGTTGTCCTTCAAGCGTTAAATTGAAATTGAAATTTTTTGTTTGGACATATTTTCAAAATATTTTTAACACTTCGAGTTATTTGTCGTTTATCAATCAATTTTTAGTATCGCATGTTTGAACCGTTTTACTTTCCGAACCGTTGCACAAATTGCTTTTATTTTATGAAATTTTTGAGGCCGCTGAGCTGGCACTGTTAAGACATTCATTATTTGGACGCGATCAAAATTGAAGGGTGTGTTTATCACTGGGCAAATTCCGAGGTACTATCGAAAATCGGTGGTTTCACGTGCTTCTACGGGCGAGAGGGTGGAAGGGGGGTACGAAGCAGAGAGTGCAGCAGAGTCTCGTTGCAGGCTGCAAGAGGAAGACGGCTGAGCTCGGAGGCGCACGCAACTCGCTCGCATGATGCACATAGGTGAGGTCGCGTGCTCCGACACCACAGCCGCCCCAACTCGCTCCGACCTTAAGTCTGCGGCGAGAAGCCCCGTGTTTGCGGTGTATCCCGTTTCTTTCTCGTTTACCTTGTTCGCACCCCGTGCGCGAATTCGCCTCGGCAGACGCGTCACGTCACCGACTCTGTCCACCCCGTTTTATCCTTATTATTATATAGCGCTGCCAAAATATTCCGAAAATCAAGCTTACCCTTTCTTGATATAGTGCATCTCTTCGCTGGACTATAGACCTTAAGAGCCAACGGGGGGTTCACAGCCTTCAGCCACTGACTTCAGATCTGTCTTGGTCTTGATCCGACGGGGTCCTAAGTCTGTGACTGAACTTTTCACATTTTTTCCTCTGTATTATTATGGATACTATGAATTCTCACGCCAGAAACGTGTTTCAAGTTTTTGGCTTTATTTCGCAGAGATTCAAGACAAAATGTAGCCCAATTTGTATTCTCTATTTCATCCAGAAAATTCATCGAATGGCATAAAAATGCTTGGATTCCACGGCATGCACATATTATATTACCAAATATCTGCATAATTTCGTCAGCTCATGACGAGCGCGCGATAGATTGAACCTTCATCTTTCGAGTGAGCCGTTTCTCGGAGAAAAATATTGTCATATAAAAATCCATTTTTTTTTATCAAGAATCTACAGAGTCTTGGCTCAGGTAAAATTTTATTCTTCACCCTCTACACGTGGGGCCTGCCAACGGACAACGGACAGTCTCTGATATCTACAATTTGCAATTTTTAATCAGCAAACAAGCAAACGAAATAAGCACCCACCCGTTCAAACTAACAAGACAAAAAAAAAGGAGAACAACTCGTGTCCGGTGCGCTGATCATCATCAGCCAGACTAGCGGCAACGCGAGTCGAACCGATAAACGAATGAAACCATAATAAGCTTCGATTGGAACTCGTACAATCTTCCTGCATATGCACGCCTATAACAATAATTCAATTTTCCTTATGTTAATTCTCGGTAGTAAAACGATTTCTTTCGCTTGGCGGGACACGAAGGGCTTCTCCCTCTTTGCTTCTCCGCGTGCGTAGAAATGGACGGGTCCCATTGAAATCGCCGACAATATTTCGTCTTCTACAGATTTCACCGACAACAAATGTCATTGACAACAGCTGTAGCCCACGGTAATATTAACCGATAACATTATATAGCATTATATGCATTAAATAGTATTCGTGAGCAATACACTACTGTACCATCAGTCTCATTGATTTTATAATTCTTCCTTGATAGAGTGCATGGTAGGAGAGAT
>CM052131.1:20525972-20541667 GCA_028454255.1 Halictus ligatus
AATCAAGTGACCTTGTTGACTGTCCTCCAAGATTCTTCCTAAGACTACCTAACAATAAATGTTACTAAATAAATCCTAGTTCGAGCGAATCCATCGAAGGTCCTGATCAAATCAAGACTTCAAGGGTCTCCACCTGCCCTTGATATGAGATAGTATATTGACCATCGATTAGAACAATTAACGATGTCCTAAACAATGTTTTGATAATTTTTCAAACTATTCCAGTGAATTTTTCTTAAGAAGTTGCTGCTTCTGCCAAGGATCCAGAGAGACTAGGAGACCTCCCTGTCGAACTTGTCCCGAAGTTGAAGATGAACACTGCCGAATTAAAGTCGCCGAGATGTTCCAAATATTTGCGACGATGTTCCCAGAAATTTGTCCATATGATCGCCTCGGGATTGCCGGGGACGCATCCTCGGAGATAAAGCTACCCCGCCGGGGTTTGCAGCAATGCACCCGGTGCTCCTTTTGCGGAGGACCAAGGGCGACCAAGATCTGCTTCCAGCGTGGTTCGCGGCCGCGTATGCGCGAACAACGATTGTATTATCCCGGTAGTTAATGCTATTTCGCGAGGCGAGTTTGACGAGTTTACGACGCGATTCTACGAGGGTACAAAACGGATGGACGGACGTACGGCGACTGAGCGTCCTCCTCCCCCCCTTCTCCCTTCGCCGTGCCCCTCGCCCCTCCGGCCAGGTTGATTTATGCCCGACGTTACCTTTGCCAACGGATTTACATCCCGATATTTATTATTCGCAATATTATCGCGCGCGCGTTTATTGCGTTAGTCGAAAAGCCTCGAACGCGCTCGCGACGGGTTCGCCGTCCAGCTTGCTTGCGGGGCCGCTCTTCCACACTGCCGCTCCCCGTGCCCTCTCTCCTTGTCCCCTTCGTCGTCTTCTTCTTCTTCTTCTTTCTCTTGTTCTTCTCGCTTCGTCCTCTTTCTTACTTTGACCGTGTGTTGTCTGACTGTTCGCGGTGTACGCCTGCGGTCGGTCGTCGATTCCCGATGCGATCTCTCGAAACGCCTTTTATCGAGGCCCCCCCGTGTCTCCCCGAACGAGACGCGCGTTCCACTCGCGAGAAACGCCGCGGCGATATTAACGCAACCGCTATCCATCCCGCCGATTGATTCCTTCATTTGTCTACCGATCGTCGGGGATCGACACAACTCGCTCCGAGATCCCACACGATGATTCACAAGCTCTACAGCTCGAACCTTCCTCCTTCCATTGAAACGCGCTAGTTTCGTTTATTTTGTTCACAGTTTTAACGTCTTCTCTTTCTCTCCCACTCCTCACAAAGATTTAGGTTCATGTAGGAGGACCAAGTTTTTATTATTATTGGGTATCTTTTAGACGATGCTATCAATTTTTGTCCATTGATCGTTGGAAGGAGACACCTCTAACTCGAGAATTCTAGACAATTATCGTTAAAGGGTATTCGTTTTGTTTGTTATCGCATCCTTTAGTCGCCGAAACCAATTTTTTTTTTTTTTGTAAAGCACTAAATAAGAGGACTCGGAGAATCGACGACTCTTGAATCCCGACCTTCCACATATGCAAGCATAAAATGTAGAATCACAAGAATGTGGAAACTTCATGAAGCACATTCAATTGATTTAAATGCTCATCGAACGATGACGATCGTAGGTGTCTCTTGACGACCAGTTGGTGAGAGGAGATGATTAGTGCCATAAATTGAACCGACAAAAAAGGAGGAGAAGGTCTGAGAAAAACTAAGAAAAAGACCCTATGTGGTGTTTGTGTGGTGGCGATAATTCGCGACATTTATCATACAGGCCTTGGCTATATACACTAACGAGCAAAACTGAGTCTACACTATTTGAAGCAATACAACTTTTTAAAAATTAGATCAAATGACTTGAATGTTATGCAGAAGTTAGAAGGATTAGTTTATTACACGAGGTTTAAAAAATTTTTGGAAAAAGTCTGAATTGGTCGGAATCGCAAAAGAAATAGTAAAAGTCGATTTTTTCAGCTTTTTTATCTGAGCCTGTATTGAAAATTTAAAGAATGTATTTATAAACGCTTAAAATTGGAAAAATTGTCATTTTTCACGATTTTCGATTTAAAGTCGCACTTTTAATCGTTCATAACTCGTAAACCAATTAACCAATATCCATGAAATTTTCAACACGGATATAAGTTATTCAAGCGAATCAAACACAGTTTTTTAATTTTCACTATTTTTCACTATTTTTCATTTCACGTTTTTTAACTTTTACTATTTCTTTTGCGATTCCGACCAACTCAAACTTTTTTCAAAAATTTTTTACACCTCGTCTACTAAACTAATCCTTCTAACTTCTCAATAACATTGAAGTGATTTCATCTAATTTTTAAAAAGTTATGTTGCTTCAAATATTGTAGACTCAGTTTTGCTCGTTACTGTATATATATATAGCGAAATCATTGTAATCAAAAGAAAGGGAGAACGTACGACACACTATTGCTCCTGCCTAGTTTCCCCTACACTAGTCGCAAGTATGGCCCAACGTAGTCTCTGTATCGTCGCCGAGCAAATCAGATTTCGTAATGGGACTCTCGTTGGGCCGTCGAAAGCGGTCAGAGCGTAAATTACTCGTTGGTATTCAATTGTCCCGGCTCGGGAGCAGTTTCGTGTACGAGAGAGAGAGGGAGAGAGAGAGAGAGAATTTTGCTGGCCTAGTCGAGGGATGCTCCAGGCGAAATTTTGCCAAAAAATTCCTCGGTATCGAGGGGACCGTTCCACGAACGTAGAGGGGCCCAGATACCGGGGCGAAATGCTCATTTTGTCGGGGCCCCGGCTCGTGTATCATTAAATTAACGTTAAATAAACGGTTACGCGGAGGCGTAATTTCGGGGGCTGGGATTTCCGTGTGTGTATCCCGAGAGCGGTAAGCACAGGCCGATTATTCATTCAAGGAGCCAAAAGAGCCACTGTCGGCTCCCGTTCTCTCTCGAGAGCGGACACGCGATCCCCGGGCCCTCTCTGTGATCGTCGTCGTCGTCTCGTCGTTGAAAGTCGTCTCCTTAGTCCCTCGGTTCCCTTCTCGGTCCCTTCGCCAGGCCTCTCCCTTTTCTTAGGGAGCCTGCGTCCTTGGATCACGCCAGCCACTTCGCACCCTTGTGCCCTTCTACCGTTTTTCTAGCCTCTTCGCGGTAAAAAGGTGGAGAGATTTGAATTCCTCCGGAAAAAAAGTTGATCGAAATGATTGAGAGAAATGAGATTGAGCTATATACCTTTGGTGGCGTAATTGGCTTCCGTTTTTCCTGGGAATTGTTTCAGACATCCTCTGTGCGATGAAAACAAATGTCTAGGATTTATCTATCGGTGTTCGTAGCGTTGGATTTTTCTAATTCATTTTTAATCGCTGTTTTTAATCCGTGCACTCGAAGCTAGATGCGCCATCTAATCTAGGACAGTTTCATCGAATGTTTCGTTGCATACAGACTTTTTCATAATTAAAATTCATAAAATTCAAACTGAATTGATAAATATAAGAAAGAGAATATTGAAGTTCGTATGTAAATGCAAAGAGGGGGGGGGGGGATAAATAACGGCAGTACTGATGGGATGACCTAATAGATGGCCACGATAGAGTTCGAGCCGTTGCAAGACGGCACCGTTACGCGCAGGAAGCACTAAACCCGCGAAAATTGTATTTATTGCTGGTCGACGGGGTTGCGCAACTTCCGCGTCGCGATCAACCGCGAGATACGGCCTCGTCTCGTTCGTTCGCGTCGTAAATCGCGAACAGCCTGACTGACGCTCGATCATCAAACGTGTCCGTCTTTATTCCCGATCGATTGCATTCCGAGAATTCGAACTTTGCGAGCTTGAGCACCGGAAACGCGTTCACAAGACAGAAACTAGAGACACAAATGCGTCGTGTATGTATGTATATTGTTGCATCTTCAAATTCTATTCAAAGATGTTGTCGATTAAAAATCTCAGAAAGCTAGTAGGAGCAAGCCGGGGCTTTTTAACTGTGATCCAAGGTCAAGGCTGACTCCTCTCTACATATACAGGTGGGATCGTGCTCCAGGTCTTCTGGAAAAAATGCAGGAAACGATTCTGGAGGCTGGGGACCCAGAATCAATTTTAAGACAGCTTTTGTTGAGATTTTATTGAGTGAGTAACAGTAGCAAATAATTAAAAAATGTATACAGTGTGTTTGGGAAATCGTGGTATAACCGGTAAGGGGATGATACCTCGCATCAAATCTAGTCGATAATAAGGAATATAGTCTTTTTCATACAGGACGTCATTTTCAAGAGAATCGAGTTTGACCAATTCGGGAATTCCGATGTGTATAATTCGATGGTTGCGATTGATGTAGCGTTCAAACGTAATTTAAGTAGATCAATTCTGCTCTGTTGTTTAACCATTCACCTTTTCGTCCGGTTGTACAGCAATTTTTGAACTCGGTCAAATTGTTACTTTGTTACCGATGAATTTATTCAAGGATATTTCAAATTAGATAATTTAAAAAATTACAGTAGGGTTGAACGAGAATAATTAAGAGGGTGAACGAATGCGCAGCGGTGATTCGAAACAGGTAATCGGTGCATTTTATCGGCTAGGATGGTAATCTCTGGCAGCGGTATGTTTTCCGGCGAGTCGAGTGGAAAATGCATGTCGCCGATGTTCCCTTATCGTAGAATGTCTCGGCGGCGATAACCATGGATAAATTACACCAGGAACACTTAACAGCTTCCTCCGTTCACTTTCAGAATCCATTCGGAAGACGGAGAAATCAATTCGATTTCTTTTCCTAGTTACTTACCAATCCGACCCTTCCGTAGTCAATTAAACAAAGCAATCTACTCGTCATTGTGACTACAGTCACAATTTCTCTGTATATGTCACCAAAGCCTGGACGATAAACGTCGCGGAATTATCCCCACTACTGTCGGGTATACCCCGTGAGAGGCCTTGAAGCTCGAGAGGCCTCCGACACCAAAGAGCGTAAACATGACACATACGTGTTGTTGACATATATCGAGAATTCACTGTATTCATTTATACTGAAGGCGAGTACACCGATAACATTCATGATAGAAAAATAAATATGTCTCTGTATTTTTTATAAAGTACAGAATGAGAAAATTCGATTTCGATCCAGCGGAGGGTGGTTCAATCTTTGAACATTGAGACGATTCTTTTAACAATCATCGTTGCCTTCGGTGCTGAAACGTGGCCCAACATTTTGTCATAGTATTACGGTCCTGTTTATAGTTTTGATTTAACGGTGCATCATTTCATTATCAGAAAGAAGAATAAGGTCATGTCTTATTTTATCAAAATTTGCTTGAAACTTAATCAGGCTTCCATCGTAATATGCTTCGAAAATAATTTGTTCAACGGTCACGTTCACAATTTCGATCGAACATTTTCTGCCAGTGGCCGAGACACATGAGAATACAAAAAGTTCGTAAAGAGGGAAAGAGAAAGCACGAGGAGGATAGATCATGGTTGTTAACGAAGGCAGCCTCCGTGTCTCGTTGCTTCCCTCGAAGGGAGAGTTGGATATAGGTCCCTCGTGGGTGTTCGTTAAAAATTCCACCGATATCCGATGTCGTTGGCATGATTTCAGAACGGTATGGTCGTCCCGGGGTCGACACAGCCGGCAATCGATCTTGCTTTCCGGGCCGACACCGTTTTTATTTTATTTTCGTGGCGATGATAAACGCGCAGATTAGGGGGGCCCTCCACCCTCGCCGATCTCTGGTGGCCGTCGATGTTAGAAATCGCTCTTCCTCTTTCGCCTCTTGTTTTATTTTCTTCACTGTGTACTACACTCGTGTCGCGGCTGCGATCGAACACGCTAACACGTATCCACACGATGTTCCCTTCTTTTAATAAGCATTCGAAAGCACAGTTCGAGCGTTACCCCTGCTGTACAAATATACACAATGCCGGAATAATAGATAACACTAGAATAATAAAGACCCTTTCGGAGCTACTTTAACGACAAAACATTTATTTTCACCGATGAATAATTCCTCCTTCTGTACATGATTTATTTCCTTTCATGCATATGACGTTTATTACGTTTTTATGACGTTTATTTAGTGTGAAAAATTGTTTTAATCACGGATTTCAGATTGTTTTTCACAATTCGTGAAGTTGTAGAAATATTTTCTTAAGAAATCTTGCAGAACACTTCTTTATTTAAGTAGGTACATGTTACCATAAAACTCCTATGAAATCTGAATAAATTCAATCCTGTTGTTATAATAAAGAAATAGGGTAAGGGATCCAATTATTTTGGGGGTATCAATTACGGTGCCTACATTAATCATACTCATTTTTAGAGCATAATGAGTATTAAAAAGATATATATATATTTTAATTTAATGTCTTCTTTTAATATTCATTATGCTTTAAAAATAAGTGTAACTAATATAGGTACAGTAATTGGGTCCCTCACCCTATAGCTCGTCTCGTTTAGGGCTCGGTAGTTCTAGTTTTAAATAAGTAGTGTGGCAATTTTCAGTGCCGTCTCAGAATCGTCGCTCGAGTGCAAAGGAATATAACAGTGATTACAAATAATACAATACGATAATACAGATTATACGACGATGTTTATCATACAAGAGGCAAGTAAAACGCACGAGTACTCCAGCCCGCATAAAACCACGAACCACTAGGGTGGATATGTCGAGAGTAAACATTTGCAGATCCATAAGACAAAAGGATCCACTGGAAGGATCACGGTCAAAGCATCTGCGAAACAATGGCGGAGCTTTTTTGGGCTCGTTAAATTCTTCGAACAGTTTTCCAACGATTCGTTCTATTCTTACAGCCGCTACGGACAGAGTCCACAAGCGTTTCGGTTATTCTAGGTTATGGTCTAAGACAGAGGCGCTTTCGCGGAAGGAAAATCAGGGATTAGGACCGAGAGGCGGGCTGAGACAAGCTCAAGTGATGAGAACAAGCGGGAGAGAGAGAGAGAGAGAGAGAGAGAAAAAAGAGAGAGATTGAGAGAGCGAGAGTCGATCATGTGGCCGGCAGATGGTGGCCTCCCGGTCCGTTGACAATAGATTTTCGGGATTTCCCGTTTATTCGAGCCGAGGGACTGTTGCTTTGGGTCTGCGCTCCTTGCTTGCGCTAACGAGTCGCTTCTTAATTACTATTCTGCCTGACCTGCGCATTCTCGTCATTTGGTTATTAATGTATATATACATATATAGGAAATTTTTTACAGAAAATTAAATTTACCCATATAATTAATAAATTTAACAAAAAATTACCAATTTTTATGAAAAAAAATGTATTTTTGAAACTAACAAATGTAAAACGAACTTAAGAATAAATGAACGCTATGTAAAATGAATAATAAGAAACTTAAATAAATTATAATAGTAGCAAACAAATTTAACGAACTTAACAAATCGCTATTCGCAATCCGACTCATTCTTAGTACTTGGAATATGATCCCCGTTCACGTTCATCCAAACAATCTCGATCTATCCTTACATTCTCATTACTTTTCCAACAGGTAAAAACATATATTAAAAACAAGTTAAGCAAACATAAAAATGATTATAATATGCATTTTTTGCAAAAGAAATGCATTGAATTTTGCACAGTAAAATTTTGAATAGTAAATTCTGCACTGTGACTGTGGCGGACAAATGGCAAAATTTTGCGAGAAAAATCTAAATTTGTTTACGAATGTACATGTATTGTTAATTATTTACAGAAAATGAAATTTAAGAATACATCTAATAAATTTAAAAGGAAATGAATAAATTTTCCACGATAGATCCTAAGGAAATGTATGAACACTTCTTAAAAAGTTTATAAAATTAAAAGTAGCAGTTAGTTGCAAACAAAACTTTAAAATTCGTAAGCTATAATAAGTAATATATTCGAATATGTATGAATCTCAGGATATATTTTGCCGTGTTTGTTATATGTTAATTGGAAGTTTTATATGCAATTAATAAACAAAACTACCGTTGAAAATTTGTACAAAAAATAAATCTACTTTATTAAATGTAAAAAGAATGCATATACCTTGGTAAGCACTTTCCATTGCACAGAATAATTATTGCAATATTCATTTACAGTTAATGTAATATTTTTCGATTTTTGACACTCTAGAGAGTACGGCCATCGCAAAATCTAAATTTAGTTGCTAATGTATATGTAATGGTAATTAGTCGCAAAAAAATGAAATTTAACAATAAAATTAATAAAATAAAAAAATCACAATATTTATGCATAAAAATAATTGTTAAATGGTTTTTAAACGATTAATAATATCAATTTCCTCCTAACGTGCAATGTGAGATGTGCCCCACTTGTTCGCACTGTGCTGCGCTCCAAAAATCACAATTGTTGTCGGTAGACTCAAACTCGTTGAAGCTCCGAATGTAAAATTTTAATGCTTGCGTTTAGCTTTAATTATACATCTGCTAATCATTGTTCCAAGCTTGAGATCGAACCACAATCTCGACCTGATAGTTCAATTTGAGTTCCACATCTCTGGGAATTATTTATCCAGATACAAAAATGGAATTTTTGAACTATTATTTCAACGTGAGAGCAATTTAATCTCAAATGAATAAACTTCGAACGTCCAGTCTACTATCTATGGGAATTGTTATGTTTGTTCGGATTTAAAGCTGAATTTTCCAAGGTATTAAACCACCATTTCAACTTGAGAGCTATTTATACCTCAAATTAATAAATTTGGAGTGTTGAAAGAATTTTTAAGCTGGTGCATTCAGTGTATCCGAAACTAGGATCTGCAAAATATGGGAAGAGCATAGTGTACTCTCTGGGTATATCGTACAGCTTGATTTTTCAATTTTAAATTCTTTCGACAAGTTACTTTCATTTTATGCCATTTGGGGGTATGATTATCTTTCCAGGAAGAATTGCGCATTCCAATCCAGCAACAAATGCACGAGAAGCCGCTATATAGAGTGTTTCTTGGCCTCCAAGCTGTTTCTTTAACTGGCAACTCAATCGGCGATTCGTGATACACGCGAACAAGGCCGCAGATAAGACAAGGGCGCAGAAGAGGGTTGTCTAATGGACATTCCCTGCATACTTTCAGAAATCTTACATTTTTCGAGGTTCTTTTGTCTTTGTGGAGAGACACCTTGGCTACGATCGACTACAATCGGTAGTGAGTCATTCTTCGGGCATACTCGGAACTGTTGGGCCCGACGTAATTAGTCCTGCAGGTAGCCAGGATCGTCGGAGGTTCCTCAAAATCCTGAAGGTCTTCCGTTTGATCCGACGAATTGCCCAAAACCGCTGCTTTCTCGTTTCTCTTAGAATATACAATTTTACTAAGAGTTACTCATCGTGACTAATAACAGTAGAAAAATCAAGGTAGCAATTCCAGATTAGTCAGCTTGCCTACAATTATCGTCAGATCGGATGGTCCCTCTGTGATTGTCACATTGCTGAGCAACGAGCGCCGGTCGCCGGTGGTCGTCGACACATTTCGAACAAATTGCCCTCTCTACCAAGGGGAGAAGCGTTACTATGCACATCGGCGTTGCACTCGTTGAACACGTGGCAAAAGTTTTCCGCGTTGCGAGTCGCGGGGCGGCGCGCGCAGTTGATGGACCATAAAATCGTACCGCGGTCTGCCACTTTTCTATACTAACACTGTCGTGGTAGCACGTGGTCGCCTGGCGCTCCACCGGTGGCTCGTTCTCGCTATCACGTTTCCCAGCTCAAAATCATCTTTCTAATCATCTCTGTCCAGCAAACGCAAAAATTCTCAGAAGACTGAAGCACTTTGATCAATGGACCCGAAACCCAGGAAGTCAATATTTATCGTGCTGGTCATTTTGTTCGAAACATTCTAAGAAAATTCAGTTTAATCAACGATGCATCAGGCTACATCCAATCAGCTGTTGGAAAAGGATAGCAAAATCGCCGATAGATATTATAAAATGCTCTTCAACAAAACTTGAGTGCAGAGAGACATTTCAGATAATGAAGCATCATGACAACATCAATGGAGACACGGACGACTTAATATTGCCTACAGAGATTTCTGTATATATGTCGCCAATGCCTGGATGATAAGCGTCACGGAATTATCCCCATTATCTCGGCCGTGAAGCTCGCGGGGTCTCTGTGCTAGGTGTATGTCTGCTGGACGATACACGACGCTGGCAAGACCCGTGTTAGGCTTGAATATACAGTTCAAGATGATCGCATAAGGGCGAAATTCCCTGGCAAGATCGAAAATCTGCGACTTTCACCTTTAAACTCTAATCTTGAAACGTTTCTAGCTCATTGCAACGTTGACCGATTTCGATGAAATTTTCAGTACGCATGTAAGTTACCGAAATCAACAAAACGCATTTTTTAAATTATCGTCATAAGATCAGATGATAAAGTTGAAAAAACATAATTTTTTCATTTTTGTATCATTCCAACCAATTGCAATTTAAAGAAATATTTCTTTAGTCATTCTTTAACAAACTAGTCGATCTAACATCTAAAAAAGATTCAAGTCATTTGGACCAATTTTAAAAAAGTGACTCCGCTTGGAAAGGTGTCAACATACTTTCCGCGGCGACTGTACAAGAATATAAAAATGAATTAAACGGAATTTCAATACTGACCGGAATCATTGTACGTGGATTTATTAACGCCAAGAGAGTCGAGACTTTCATGCACAGATTATATCTGCGTACCGATTAAGAGGGGTTAAATGTCAACAGATTCGATCTGAACTCTCAGCTTTTTAATTGTTCGGACGAACAACTAAAGATGAATCGGAGGTCTGTCTCGCTGGCAGAGCAGCCGATAAATTAATCCGGAGTCCGAGTATCCGTCAACGTCACGGGACGACACTGTTTGACGCGTGGACGCTAAATATCCATCGAGCAACGCCGTTATTTATCGAGATCCTCGGGGGAGCGTGGGAGGGCCAGCCTCTCTCTCTCTCCCTCTCTCCCTCTCTTTTCTGCGCGTGCGATCTCTCGTCGAGAATCGGATCGAGAGATGGCGATACAGAAATACCGAATAGTTGTCTAAAAGTGTGTGACGGACGGACAGCTGGCCGTCATTAAAACCCCATTAGCGAGGAGCTCCCCTCTAGACCGCGTAACACAGCCCCCCTCTCCCCCGCCCCCCTCGAGTTCTAACAATATCTTCGACGACGCTCCGCCACCACCCACGCTATTAATATTGCTCTCTGTACCCTCCCCCTGGCAACGGCCCACACCTCCCCCGCATTCGCGAGCGAACCTAGCATCTATTCCTCCATGGAATTCGCAGGGACCGAGGCTCGTGGATTTAGATGACAATTATTGCACCGCTGTCTCGCGCACGAACAACAAGGAACACTCTCGAGACTCGAAATGTTACTGGTCGAACCGCGTCGTCATTCGCGGTGGACAGCGAATTCTCGCGGTTTATCGTCGGCTACAGAGTGTCCCGAGTGGCTCCGAAAGAGGATCGAGGCAATCCCGAGAGATCTACGAGCATCGTCGGGAAGGATTGCGACCCGATTCCGCGCAACTTTGCTTCGGAATTTAGTGCTGGCCAGCTTGTCGCGGCCAACGCGTTCATTAGCATCGAGAATGTCTTCTGTGGACGCCGTACCGTTACTCATTTGTGCTTTCATTGTATAATAGAACTTGCTTCTCTTGCTGATAATTAGACCGTGGATTTTTCGTATTTATGCCAACGACGGTGTAATTTCAAACAATAAAAACGGCTCGATCAAACCATCCAAGAAAGGAATAAACTCCTAGTTGATTTCCACGCCTTGCAATCGATGCAAACAATTTTTATTTTGCATAAAGCGTTCAATCACAATAAGCCCTTCGATGTTCAAGAGTCGTTTATTCGTTTTCGTCGATCAACTCTGAAGACATTTTTAACTGCACTGCGATAGACCGCGGAACATTATAAAATAAATATTTTCTGTATCAATTGGGAGAAGCAGGTGCCAAATAGAAGGGCCCCTCCCATTTTTTTTTATCGTTCCAAAGAGTTGAAAATAACGTATTGGCATTTCCAAACTCTCAGATAATCGTTCTTGGGCGCAGAAAATCCGCAGTCTAACGATTCCAATGACTAAACAATTTTGATTTTGTCGGGTCAATGGAGTTCCCGGACGTCTCACGGATGTCTCGCGGACGTCTCGCGGAGTCGGAGCAGAAGATAACGCAGCGGATAGATTGGCGCTCGTTGCACTCGTGTAAACACGAAAACCGCGACGAAACGCGGCGTGACTCTCGGTGCCTCGGCCTAAGAAGCTCTCTCTCTCTCTCTCTCTCTTGCTCTCTCTCTTTCTCTCTTTCTCTCCGGGGTATAGTTATTTCGAACTTGACCCAGATCCACCCGGCTTCCCCGGAACCGCTGTTTGACGGATAGCGACTCGCGTTTCGATCTATCGCGCCGGACACGTTCGTTCTCTCGTATTTTTCTCGACGGTCGAAGGCGTCGAGAGAAGTAGATTGATCGATCAGGGTCGTCTCTTATATACGCGACGCGTCTTCGTCCACGAGGAATGTCCACGGCGCTGATCCGTGCAGAGGACGGACACGATTTATTTCCGTACACCGTGGTCCCATGCGAACGCGCCGCTCATTTACTATCCAGGGATACGCGAATTTCGCGATAACGTCTGCGAAAAGCACCTCGAGAATGTCTTTCTTTAATGTACATATCGCCGAGCTGTGTGACAATAGTGTCGTAATTCACGTTAACCCAAAGAATGAACCGTTTAACCTCTCGCAACATTTAACCTTCGCAGATCTTATATGAGTTAAGAAAACTCAATATCTCAACTAGACTGCGGATGTTCATGCGAAATATAAATTGTCCAGGTCAATTGCAAGAAACAGAAGATAAACGCGAATTTATTCCTCCCCTTTACACTAAACCTACTACGGTCAAAATGATCGGTCTTCTTTAATTAAGCATATAATGAAAGTCATAGAAAGTTTAAATAAATCCTATCTTCTCCCTTGTATAAGACGTTTCACTTTTATATGTTTTGTGCTTGGTAGATTTAGCGTTAATAATTTGAACATGCCGAAAATAATACAAGAGCATTCTTAAATTCGTGTATTGTGGTCAGAGTTTATATTTTTCCTATTCATTGGTCTGTTCACATTCTATCTTCTATCCACTATTATTGCAAAATTGTATTATGCACAAAAATGATCATTATACGATTATTAATAACAATTCTCATTGCAATATGCATTTTTTGCAAAAGAAATGTCTTTCATGATATACACGAACATTGAATTTCGCACAGTAAATATTGAACACTAAATTCTGCACTGTTACTGTGGCGGATAAATACCAAAATTATG
Organism: Halictus ligatus; assembly: GCA_028454255.1. Classification (NCBI taxonomy): domain Eukaryota; kingdom Metazoa; phylum Arthropoda; class Insecta; order Hymenoptera; family Halictidae; genus Halictus; species Halictus ligatus. Next base: position 20,539,298 of record CM052131.1, read on the forward strand.
GTAAAAAATTCAAATTTGTTTACGAATTAATTATTCGTTAATGATTTGTTGATTGTTTGTTAATTTTTTCCCAGAATATTAAATTTAAGAATACATCTAATAAATTTAAAAGGAAATGAATAAATTTTTCACGATAGATCCTAAGGAAAGGTATGAACACATCTTAAAAAGTTTATAAAATTAAAAATAGCAGTTAGTTGCAAACAAAACTATAAAATTCCTAAACTATAATAAGTATATATTTTGCCGTGTTTGTTATATGTTAATTGGAAGTTTTATATGCGATTAACAAACAAAACCACCTTTGTAAATGTATACAAAAAATAAATCTGCTTGATTAAATGTAAAAAGAATGCATATACCTTGGTAAGCACTTTCCATTGCACAGAATAATTATTGCAATATTCATTTACAGTTAATGTAACATTTTTCGATTTTTGGCGCTCTAGATGGCAAAGTTTTTCTACAAAAATCTAAATTTAGTTACGAATGCATATGTAATGGTAATTAGTTGCGAAAATAAAATTTAACAATAAAATTAATAAATTAAAAAAAAAAGATCACAATATTTATGCGTAAAAGTAATTTTTAAATGATTAATAATATCAATTTCCTCCTGATATCCAATTTTGCCAAAGGAATTTTTCCGTACATCGTGGATATACACATGTAGTGAGATGTTGACCCCGCTTGTCCGCACTGTGCGACGTCCGAAATTGAGAATGGGAGGACCGGGTCGTCTGGACCCAAGGAGCAAAAATGCCGGAGCGGTTCGACTCGCGTTCAAAGTTCCACAATGTGTTCGATACATGACGACGAATTCTCGAGAGGGTGGGAGTCGAATTTCGGTCTGGCAATTTGTCGAGCTACGGCAATAAAACGGCGAGGGGTGCACGGAGGTCTGTAACAACAATAAGAGTGACTGAGGGAGCCAAGCGGGGGCGGAGGCGGCCCTTTCTCTCAGTTTTGCCTGCGTCCGCTCGGGTCCGCGGACCGAAATAAACGTTCCCCGGTTCTCCTGCTCGAGAGGAGAGCCGCGACAACCGCTCGGAAAGCAAGAGAGAGAGGGAGAGAGAGAGAGAGAGATCGAAGCTCTCTCGCGTCTTCGGTCTTTGTAGCGGCAGATCAAACTCGGCGGGTCATTAATTAAATCTGGCGGAGCAGCCATCGTCCGTCCGTCTTTCCGTCGCGTCTCCGATTTACTTTACACGAAATGCGCCACGGTTATAAATATGGTTCTCGCTCGCGATGGGGACCCTTTTCCCCGAACTTGATCTTGCGGACCGCCCTCGGAGCCCGGGATATACGTACCAGCGAGCGAGCCGTGACGTGCGCTCTGCGAGCCGATCGAGACAGCTTTCCTTTTCCTCGTGACGAAGAAACCGACTGCCACCTTCAAACAAATCGCGGACATCGTACCGTAGGTTCTGCTATAACCCTCCCACGAGCGCTGCTTCGGTCCTTTGCTCTTTGATCGAAAGGGCGGGACCGTTCAAGTGCACTTGATCCATCCGTTTCTCAGGAAATTTGCCCCCTGTCGTGGACTAGCATGAAACATGGATATTTTGTGTAATAATATTCAATTTGGAAATCTTGCCTGACGCTCGTGGCTGGCTGTTGACCCAAAGAATATATGTGTAAAGCCAATAAAGACAATTTTATTAGAAGGTGAATCTGTCTGCTTCTACGGGTTCCAATACGAGTGTCGTAGATTTCCATGATTCCCTTGCTAATCAGTGTTCGTTGGACACCTATTGCTCTCTTGTGGTTCTTTCTTGATGTTTTAAAGATTCTCTTGATCGTCATCACGGGGGTGAAAAGCTCTGTTGTGCTCTACCACCCACGCGATTCCAGTCGAATCCAAGAAGGATTCTCGTTTGGAAGCCACCCCCTGCCAAGGCGGCAGTTGCATAAGAGAAGCAGATTGATAAAAATAATTCGTGCCTGCCATGAGCGTCTCGGGATCTCGAATCTGGTGGACACATGGGGATCAGAGAGAGAGACAGAGGGCCGAGGGGGATAGAAAGAGAGGGAAGAGTGTCTGTCAGCAGAACGCGTGGACGCGAGCAGACTTTACGATCGATTCTAATTGCAGCTTATATCGCCTGCTTGATATTAACTTCTTAATCGCATTAGTTTATTATGCGAACTGTTCGAGGCTCACCGCCGCGCCGTCTAGTCGAACCCATAAAATTCGCGAAAACAATCGCAACGTTACAGAATCATTTCTTTACGCTTGAAAAAACAGTGGAACCTTATTGTTTATTTGTCGGAATAGGTCCGTATATTAGGACCTTGAATAAGTTCTCGCTGTTTCTTCAATGATGGCAGGAGCAGTACCCCGTTCGTCAATTTCGAATGGTAACACAC
>CM052131.1:20541767-20558922 GCA_028454255.1 Halictus ligatus
TTTGCCAACCGGATATCCAGAAGAAAGAATGGAGTAGAATTTAGGTGAACGCGATTCAAGCGATCCTAACGTGTCCGGATCGATTTTTCCGGCGATCGAATGGTCAATGTTGTGTGTTGGATCGCGGATGAAATCGGAGCGATCGCTCGGGTTTTATGGTCGTTGTGTCGGAGAGAGGGAGCATGCATATAGAGAGCTAGGTACTTGCCTGACGCACCTGTTTGAACTGCTCTTCGAAGCTCCAGCTGGTCTGCTGCTGGTGATTCGTTCCCGTCGAGTTGTTCTGCGAGTGATTGCTGGTCTCCCGAGGCTCGCCGCCGTTCCTCGCGCTGCCCTGCGACGATTCGCTGGAATGCGAGCTGGCCGACGATGTCATCTGATTATTGCCCACACCGCTGCCCATCCCGGCCGACTGTGGATGATTGTTCTGCGAGTGGTGCTGCGGGGTTAGGAACGCCGCCGGAGACGGGAACGAAAACGGGAGATTGAACCCGCCGCCGCCCATCGCCGCTTGCAACGCTTCCAGCCCGCTTTTATTGTTCAGCACGTCCGCGTCGTTCTGCACGACAAATAACATACTATTTTATTCGATCAACCCCCACCCGCGGTAACAACGTACCGATCCCTTCGAACGCGAAATGCCACACTCAGATTTTTCAGAGAGATCCGAGGCTCTTTGGAAATTCTTCGAAATAAAAATTTACTAATCTACTCCCACGCAGACGTAGCTCGATTTCTTTGCCAATATAATGATCACAACAAGTACACAAATCATTCTGCCGGATTAAATATCGTTCTCTTGCCGAGTAAGTTCTGTTCGCGTGGCTCTAGTTATGGAACTCTATCGAATTCCATCGTAACCGGAGAAAAAGGGGAAAGTGTTCATTTGAAGAACATTAAATCGTCGAGTGATTACACAAGAACGAAATATTTCTGCTTGTGTACACCTTGTAATTGAATTATCCCTTTGAGGACATACCATGAAATATTGATGGCATTATGCTTATGTGGTCTGGTCACTAAGGTTGCAAACAAATGTAATAATTACAAGGTAAACGGGACATTAATGCTGTCTGATAAACGGGAAAATTCACGGACAGCGTATAACAATCCTAAGAAAATCGTTCGAGGCTCTGTAGCCTACTCGCGTGCATTCTAGCGGCATTAAATCCGCTTTCTAGAGATTACGCATAGGGAAATTTCCGTCTGCTTTGCTCGCCGAGCAAACAACGATAGTTTTGAAACATGGCGGAATACAAACAATGGCTACGAGTCGAAAGCGGGGATCGTAAAAAATGCTCTCGCCATTTGCTGGCGTAATAAAAAAAGTGAATCGGCGTTAGGGTAATAGGTGCGCGTGAGGTTGCGACACACGCTCTCACGATTAGCGCTCGTGTCTCTCTCTCTCTCTCTCTCTCTCTCTCTCTCTCTCTCTCTCTCTGTGTGTATGTGTGTGTCCCTAGTGGGCTGTTTTGCATGGGCTTTCAATCGCGTTTTAAACGATCACGGTATTACCCCATTTTTCTGCGACGTTTAAACAGTTCTCTGGCAGACTGTAAATTCGCCGAACTGTGAAAATTGTAAATTCGTAAACTGTAAAAATTGTACGCGCCAAATAGGCGAGCGCGATCGACGATTAAAAGTTGCGAGTAAAATCGAGACTCGTGTTTCTGTGGCTCGAATCGAAAATGCCGTACGCTTTTAACGCGTTTTTGGCTGCTCGACTCGCATAAATAATTTCGCATAAAAAATACTGGTGCGCGACTTTGATCTTGTAAAACGAAACGAACGCGGTTTTGCTGTCTAATAGTATACATTGAGCTAGTTAATGACCGGCTGGTATCGAACGCGGCAAAATTATGTTCAATTAAAACATTAAATGCGTTATGCAACGCGCGATGAGTCCGATAATGAAAAGCGTCTGCAGCGAATGTCTGCGATAAAAATGTTCAATAAACAATTCTCTGTATCGTTGATTCTTATTACTTAACCCAATGCTTGCAGCCATATTTTTTGGTGTTGAAAATTTACTTCGATTCAATATACACGTACCGCAATTTGTTCACAATTGTTTGACAATAAATAGAGGAATATGATTTAGGCCGTCAGCAATTAATACGTCAAACGCTGTGTCAGTCCCTGAGGTCCGACAGCATCAAATATACGAAATAATGTATAATATGTAATTCGTATATGATAAAATATGTTTACACTGTGTTAATAAATCTGACGGAAACTAATTAAAATTTTTGTATTTAAACTTAAAAAATGAAATGGAAAAGGAAACGAAATTGAGTCGGCATTTAAAGTGTTCAAATGTTAATCTATGAATATACTAATGGAATATGATATATTCGTATTTTGCGTAATTCAAATTTGTCACACAAACTCATCCAAAGTCACACAAACTCATCCAAAGTCACACAAACGACCTTGTGAAAAGGATGAGGTAAAGAGCTTAAAGGGGAGGGCCGAAGAAATCAATTAAACGAAAGAAAAATCTCTGCAATCACCTCCACTTTGAGCTTGTACGGAAAGTGTAGATAGACAAGCTTCAAAATGTTTAATTAGAAATTTTTTTAATAGAGGGGATGTTGAATGAAACAAAGAGGTTGCGGGAAAAGACTGTAAAATTTACAGGTTTCAGGAAAGTAGGAGAAAAATCATCATCAGAAAATACAGATAAACAGTTCAAATAACAAAATGTAAATTTTGATATAATAGAAGGGATGCTGAGGGTGACGAAGAGCTTGAAGAAGGGTTCTGAAAAAATTAAACAAACGAAAGAAAAATGTTGATGCTCGAAAATGTGTGATTGAAAATGATGAAATTAGAAGATGCTGAAAGAAGCAGAGGGGTCGAAGGGGAGTGCTGAAGAAATGAAGCATGCCAAAGAAAAATCCGTGGACTGACCTCCATTTTGAGCTTGCTCATCACAAAGTGCGGATGGTGTGTGTTCATCAGGCTGCTCAAGTGTGTTAATGGAGTAGGTGTGCTGACCGAGCCGGACGCATTGTCCGGTGAGGAGTGCGTGTTACCCTGAAGTGGTTGCTGAGGTAACTCCTCCCCGCTCTCCTCGTCCTGTAGGTCTGGATCCGATAAATCCTCCTCCTGATGCGACTGAAAGCAGATCAATGATTCTGGTTAGACTGGTCGTCTTTGGTCTCTCTCTCTCTCTCTCTCTCTCTCTCTCTCTCTCTCTCTCTCTCTCAGGCGTTTTTCGAACGCGTGTCGTCAAGGGTTCAACCACCCTCCCCTGTCTCAGGATATTCCCGCGCCCCCCGCCGATAATTACAACTTATTCATTCCGGCGCGGCCCGAATGCACGCGTGCGAATAATAACGAGAAACGTTTTTGATCGCTTTCATTTTCTCATTTTTTGTTCGCAAAGTTACACGCGTGACTCACGCGAACACACCGACAGACGCAACGAATATTTCAGTGCATTATAAGCTGCTGCCTGGGCTGCACGAATTAATTCAGCCCTCTTCTGCATTCCTCGATTCGCCATTGCGCTCTGCATTCTAATTATCCTTCTTCGGCCAGTTTTGACAAAAATTAGAATTTTTCCCCTGACACTTTTTTCCTGTTTTCTCGTCTCAGCGGGCACACGATAGCATCTAATATTGCACTGTCTTCGAAACCTTGGGTTGCCTTCGACAGAGGAATGCAATAGTATTCATTCCTCCTATATCCTTCTTCTTTTATATTTTTTTATCTCATATATTTTATACTTTCTTTTTATATTTTTCAACGAAGAAATTCGTTGTGCTGTTATTTCAATCATTTTGTTCGCCTCTTCTTATGCTTTATGACTACTTTATTCGAATTCTTGTTTTACGGAATACAATTCATTGATATCGCTGATCCAACAATTTTTATGATTATTCAATTAGCCTCAGTCAATTGTTCAATCTGTTAATATGCTCGCCACCACCATTTGTTGTGTCAATGCTTATCTTCGTCACTTAAACATTCGACTAAATGCAACGTAAATACCTTCTTTAGTAAATATTAAAAGAATTTAGCAAAGGAGATCCTTGGGCTCCGCGAATATAAAAAGTAGGTATCCAGTCAATTAGTGATTCCCTTTGACAGATAGGGGGTATTGTATGATAATGGTGGTGATATGATCTGCCTTCATAATTTTATTAAAAACCAACATATGTTTAAAAAAATCGTAAATAAGTCAAATTGACTGCTTCGGCAATCTAGTGTTAAATAATAGCATTCGTAAAATGAATTTAACTAGGTTTAACACTCATTAACAATTATTCAAACTATAAAAATTCTTTTATGGAAAATAGTGGAAAAAATTTCCCTGTCGAAGCATTTATTATATAGAGAGTTACGAAGAATCTCAATAAATTTGGGGTTACTATTTTTATAAAGAAATATTTGCCAGATACTGTTAATGCTTGGTAGGTTTACTGTTTAAAAAAAAAGTGCTACACTATTATTAAAAATATAACAACATTGAATTTCTATTTAACAAATTACTGAACGTTTAAGTGTACCGTACCAGTTATTATATCAGTTGCATACCCATAAAATGCAAAATAGATCATACAGAATGGAAATATTGTAGGTCGATCTGAATCGGTCGATCAAACGGCTGATCTTCGCTTGTTACAACACCGAATAAAAGAATTCATAGAAAGAAAGGGAACTGTTTCCGCGGAACTGTGTTTCCTCTTTCAACAGAAAATTGTCGTCGAAATCGTCAATACTGTTCGATGCAGTTCATTCAGATTATTCAGCGGTCGTGTCTCTACATCTCCCGAATAAAGATCGGATCTCGCAGGTGCTGGGCCATTGTGGCCAATAAAGAGGACGATGATCGGTCGCCTTTGGCCCGCGTGAATGAAGCGTCATTGTCGAGCCTATACATACGTATAGGAGCGTGCTCGAGCGATCGTTTGGGCGCGTGTTTTCGGTAGGCGAACCTACGAATTATCATGCAGTCACCCACAGGTATTCCCGGTGACAGAGACGTGGGAGTGATTCTGTTTCGGAGGGACAGGGAACGGCCGCGCCCACTTGTTTGTCCAGGGTGTAACAATTTTACCTGGAGCTCTGATTTATTCCGTTGTGAATCAGAAATATTCTGAAATGTTTCTTTTACAAGTCTTCATCCTTCTACGGTTCTTCAAAATTGTCGCTCAGAAAATTCTAACACTATACCGTACGTACCCATTCTCGTTTTACACTGTGATCCAACAAACTATACTTCATTAACGAGTCAGACTCGTGACGAGGATTCTGAACAGAGCCTAATAAATATATATATTATTAATTGCCTTTAAACCGAAATAAAACTCTATTTTGTTGTAGTTGATATATTTCCTTTGGAGAAAACATAGGCATACAATAAATATATACTATCTTGTTTTTTTTTCGTGAAATTATGAACGATGAAGAATTTCTAAACATTATAATCACTAGATTGTGAATATGTATGCATTTATAATAGAATCGAGTAGATAAAATTTGAAATTGTATGAAAATTTTTAAAATTTCAAATGTCAATATACTAATTCTCATCTATTCTATTTAGCAAGTGAATAAACAACATTCCACTTGATTTATATTTCTTGTGATCGATGACAATTTTTATTTTGCAGTCTAATAATGACAAAATAAATAGTAGTGCAAGGGGTTAACATTGGATCTGATGCATTTATAAGAAAAATGGGTAGGTGAAATATAAAACAGCGATAGGATTGAACGAGTTATTAATAGGTTGATGCTTCTAGTACCTCGCAATCGATGCGATAAACGTTTCATGTAGCATACAAATTCGGAGTCTATTTTTGAAGAATTTTCTGTCTTGAAAAAGTATTACATTGTGAACAGTTCTCTTGCTCTTAACATCAAGCTTCAATTCAAAAAGAAGGAGCCTCAAAATGATTTAAGTGTTCAGGGTGTCGAAAGGTCACAATCCGGCACAGCTTAAATTTTAATCGCAGTACGTTGTCTGTTATCGGAACAAATAAGAACCGGAGGTGGGAGTAGCAAGTGCGAGGCACTGTTATCCGAACGGCCTTCTATCTAGCGTGTTCAGAGACAGAGGGCGATGGAATCTCCATCTTGAAGGTCCTGAAAGGGTTAGAGAACGCGTATTCCACAGAAATAAAACACGCTGGTTCAAGGTGTCGCGAAGTGTGTCGCGAAGGGTTCCTCCTCGGGTGCCCAGGATACCACCTCGTTGCTCAAACAAGCCCCTAAACACGTCCTGGGTGTCAACTCGAGTACCCGGCTAAAAAAAGGTGAGAAGAGGGCCCCCTGCTCCCTTCCTGGTCCCCATAGTCAGGTATTCGAACGCCCACGTGCGAGCAGAGAGACGGGTCCTGTTAGAACAATAGCGGCCCGGACGTGATTATCGTAATGACAGCCGGCCCAGGACCTCTTCAATGACGCGATTTCTGGTCCCGCGACGGGAATACCTGATGCGAGGACAGCGTCAACCGTTGTCATTCAATTTTCACGCCTGTGGGCCCGTCGCGACTTTCTACGGGGGCACCTCTCTCTCTCTCCCCCAGCGCACGCGCGAGCGATTTCTTCGCGGGGAACTTTCACGATTCGGCTTATCAGCGGCGGACTGCGGAAGTTAGGTTTATCGTGGCTTTTTGCTCGTCGAACGAGGATTTTAGGGAAGTCGCGTTTCAGTTCTCCTGTCACGGCGAGCTGGTGGAAAAACTGGTGTGAGAGTCGCACGTCTCGACTGTCCCGACTGGCTTCATTCCGTTCTATCCGTCGCCAGATAATATACTGTTTTGATATGCAGTTATTACTCCATATGCTAGTCACAGTTATAAACTCCCAAACAACACTTCAATATTCATAGCAGAACTCATAGCTATTAAGCATGCCATCCAAATTGCATACGAAAACGCATATAGACAAACGATTATCCTCTCCGACTCCAAAAGTGCAATTACTGCACTACAAAACCTTTCCTCCAACAACCATACCATCCTGCAAATATTCGAAACGTATCACGAAATCACCAACACCGGCGGGAGGGTAATACTCATATGGATACCAGGACATGCCGGGATCCCGGGAAACGAAGAAGCTGATAAGGCCGCTAAGCAAGCGGCTAATTCTCCAACCATGGACAGTGAACCCATCGATACCTCCATGGAAGACCTGATTAAAGAAGCTAAAAGAAATCTGATGCACCAATGGGACCTTGAATGGAAACGACTAGCTTCTGCACACTCCAAAAATATCTATGACTCCTTTTTTGAAGATAAAGAAGTAAGGCAAGTCCTAAAACGGAGGGAGCAAGTTACCCTATCCAGAATTAAAATAGGCCACACTAAGGGAACACACTCGTTCCTCATAACAAAGGGGCCAGTACCAATATGTGAAACGTGCAGCATACCGACATCAATTAACCACCTGATATTATCTTGCCCAAAATACAATACACTACGGGAAAGATTCAAAATAGGAACAACACTGAAAGAGAATCTTGACGAAGATAAAATAAAAGATCTACTAGAATTTATTAAGGAATCGAAAATCCAGGAAGTTATACTATAATGATACACCTGTTCGTCGCTAATAACCATGCAGTTGATGCGACGTAAACCCTTGATGAAAAAAAAAAGTATCCTGTTTCGTTAATCATGAAGCTTGGTCTCTGACTGGCGCTGCGTGTTTATGCAAAAGCGAATTTCCTGGCGCGATTCGCGAACGGAAGTCTCGTTGTGCCGGCGATCTTAGCGTGTTGACGTTGAGAACGCCAGATTCGATTATACATGCTGCAGAAAATAGCAATGATTAGACTACGTATTAATGCGTTTCGCATGAAAATGAGTGCGATTCGAAAGAATAAAGAAATTCAGAAATACGAATGTATTGTTTCTAGGTTATCGACGTCGTTTGACCAGAAAGAGGAACTTGGCTAGTAGTTTTTGTAATTTTTATTATTTTGAACGTGTAACGATCCACGTGTGAAGATCCGCAGTCTAATTAGAAGGTAAAGGGACAAATCATGTTGGGAAACTGGAAAATTGTGTTGACGGTACAGGTCGGAGGAATTCGAATCGGAACAGCGGCGAACACTTTGGTATTTGATTAGGATTCCATCAACCGAGTCCACGGTTGACCACCGTGGTAGGGTCAATATTATCGCACGTGCTTAAAGACGCCGACGCAGGCGTCCCGTTTGTATCCACCTTGTTTTTTCCTCCCTCAATCACGATTTCGTCCGAGATCGGGCGACGGTCCTCGGTACACCTGCATCCGATAGGCATATATTTATCCAAGTCCGCCCTTTTCAGGTAGGGACTCGCGCGCACGAGGTTAACGCATTTGAATATACTTGGAGATTCGATGAATCTATTTGCATGTCCGGTTCATAGATAAACGGGCCACGTCCCGATGGGACCCGGGCAACGCCCCCCGAATTTTCTTACCCCTAAGAAATTATACGCCGAGCGTCTCGCACAAAGTACCATAAAAACTATTTTCTCCGGTACAGACATCGAAAGCAAGCGCAGACGTCGATTTGGACTCTTGACGCGTAAAACTAATCGCTTAATAGCATTCGATTAATTTCTGTGCCTCCATAACGAACTAACAGAAGGCACGCCATTTATCAAATTGATCCGAAAGGTGTGCAAAAGATTTCACGAAATTACCACTTTTCTCCGATTTTGCACTCCGCCAACGCGGCGATACATTAACAGAAACGATAAATTATTAAAAAGTTGTTCCGCCACCTAATATATCTCTCAAAGGGGGTTACAAAGGAACCTAATCGGCTGTTATCAGCACTCGTGGACTATCCTGTCCGCGGAAAGCGGTCATAACTAATAACTTGTCGCGATATGATCGTGAGAAAGCGATTTCTCGGCTCAAAGATAAGTCGCAGCTCCGAATTGAATATCGAACAAACTCGAAATCGAAGCGCTGCGAAATTTAATTAAACAAAAGGTCGCGCAGAGATTTAATTGCCCAGGTTATTGCAAGCTCGATCGAGACGGGGGAAATCGATTCGCGAACACGACGGCGGAACATCCGTTCCTCCAGCCGCGGTTTTACGATGCCCATTTCCGTTCGCGGTAATGTCACTTTGTATAGTTTTATCTCGGCGCACCGGTGCAACGGGCAAAGCCGTAAAACACTTATGACACCCGTAGCATAATAATGCCGGGCCGATAGCGTTTATCGCGCAGCGTATAGAGCCGCGCGGCTCATTCGCCATTTTCCTAATTAATGTTTAATGATTCGATATCTGCCCTCCTTAGCCACGATTACGCCTGGAACGGTTGATAGAGGCCGCGCACTGCGTTCCCAGGCCCCTTATTCCGCCCTTATCATGCCGAATAATTAATTATCATGCGTTTCAACAACCTAGAGGGACGTATAAAATCATAATCTTGAGAAGCCTGTACAGTGAATTCTCTATGTTTATATTGCCGAGACATGTCCTAGAAATGTCGCGGAATTATCCCCACTGCCGCTCGAAGCTCGAGAGACTTCGATAGTATCACCTGGCCGATATATGTCCATGGCTAGACCCGTATGTTGGACATACAGTGTGTTCCACGAACTCTGTCCACTTGAATATCTTGGTTATTTCAAACGGAATCCAAGAAAATGTTACTTACAGAAGTGGTAGCGTTTAAGAAACTACATAATATGGTATAAATGATATTCTTGCAAGTGGAGGCGTATAGAATAATTTTTTATTTTTTATGTTCGGTTTCGATAGATTGGCGTATTCGGAGAACAAAAGTACTAAAGTGTATTTGTCCTAAAACTTATCGTTGCTGAGATATTTGACTGTTTACATTCTATTGCTTTCATTATGAAACGTATTCGAGGATATGTTCACTGTTAGTAGGCTTTCAGTGTCAGGCAGTTTCTCAGTTAGTGAACATAAAATAGACAACATGAAATTTTCATTCGAAGAACAATTAGAGAAGCTTCTAACTTATGGAGAAAGTAAGAGAAAAGCAATTGTGGCTCGAAATTTGTACGATGGAAGACATCCAAACCGCATATGCTCTTCACACAAGATTTTTGAAAGATTGTATAAAAAATTAAAAGAAACTGGAAGTCTCGGTGGTGTTTGTACGATGAATCGTGAAAAGCCTGTATGTAGTGATGAAGATAATGATATTAATGTTGTTGCAAAGGTACATCATAATCCTCATATCAGTTTACGTCAGATTCAGCGCAAATCTGAAGTCAGCAATAGTAGTGCATAGCATCACGAATTCTCACCACATTAGTCTTCACCAGAACTGTTGCATGACGTGGATTATGTAAATTGTGTTAAATTTTATGGATGGGCTTAAGAGCAGCTACAAATCAAACCACTTTATTTCTCTTTAATACTATTTACCGATGAGGCTACTTTTACCAGCACTGGGCCTGCTAATTTACATATCACGCATTATTGGTCAGTAGAAAATCCTTACTAGCTACGAGAAATTGATCATCAAAGACGCTGGTCCATTAACGTGTGGTGTGGAATCATAGGGTAACAAATAATTGTGCCTTATTTCATCGACGGCACTTTTTCTGGTTAAAAATATGATACGTTCTTATGAAATACATTGCCAAATTTATTAGGAAACCATTAAGCGTACGTCAGACAATGTGGTATCGGCACGATGGATGTCCAATACGCTAGACTCGAAGGGTGAGAAGTACACTTACCGAAATATTCCCAAATCGATGGATAGGACGCGGTGGCATTATTTGCTGGCCAGCACGAAGTCCAGATTTAACAACCCCAGATTTTTTCTTTTGGGGAACATTAAAAAAAAAAATATTGTGTATCGAGATGCACCAACAACTTCGGAAGATATGAAGCAACGAATTATCGCAACAGTTCAAAGACTACAAAGAATACAGTCAAATATCTCAGCAACGGTAAGTTTTAGGACAAATACACTTTAGTACTTTTATACTCAGAATATGCCAATCTATTGAAATAGAACATAAATATTGGACATTCCATTTAAAAAAAAAAGGTGACTCCCTCTGTATCTTCTCTACGCCTCCACTTGGAAGAATATCTTTTATACCATATTATGTAGTTTCTTAAACTCTACCACTTCTGTGAGTAACATTTTCTCGGATTGTTTGAAATAACCAAGATATTCGAGTGGACAGAGTTTGTGGGACACATTGTATATCGAGTAAACACCGTACCTTCCTTCCTGAGTCTAATCCTACCTACGCGGGACCTTTGTGCATCGCACTGATTGATTACGAATGATCAGATTAGGGGATACAGCGTACTTTCCTCTATTGTCGTAGTGTTTTATTTTTCAATTTGAAACTTACTGTTTGTAGCGCTTCAGATACTGGTAATTTTGCCAGAAAAGGGTTAAGATTTTGGTGTGGGAATCAGGCAACTTTCGAGATCTGTGTCGACTCGGTATCACCATCAAAGTGGTGTCGAGCTCCAACTCGGAATCCCTCGGAAGTTAGAAATGGCCGTCGCGGCGCCGCAGTTATTTATATTCCGCTGCGATTAGTTGAACATTAACGTCAGAGGATATGAAAGAGGACTCTCGATCGCAATGGATCACGATCAATGGACAGACGTCCGGCTTATTCAAGGATGAATAAGGTACGGAGACCATGACCGAGAGCTCGACACGCCGCTCCGCGCCGCGCCGCGCCGTGCAGAGCGGAGACACAGAAGAGAGGAGGCTTGTGGGAGATACTCTCGCGGCAGAGCCGCATGAAGACATTTTAACGAGATTTAATATATCCTAGACACGACAATAGCTAAATTTACCGGAGGCCGGGCATCGTGGCACCGCGTTATCCCATCGGAGCCGCGTCGGCAGATAACCATGAGCTCCGGTTGTGATTTATCGCCGCGACGCCGCAGTACGATTGTTTTATTGTTTATACCTTATAGTTTGCACGCTTCACGGGCGTACTTGTGACTCCGTTAACAAAGACCCGAGAGCGACCGTGCGTTCATGCGTGCGCGGCCACCGACGCCACTAAATCATCGCCTAAACGCTTCAGGCGGCGAGGACCACCTCGCAGTCTCGAAATATTCTAATTATTGGACTCTCTCTCTCTCTCCCGCATCGGGACTCCTTCATTTTCAACTTCGTCACGCACCGGCCAATTCGCGGCATCGCTCTAATCTGCTCGACGGGATTTCCGAGCATCATTCTAACACTGCTTGTGATGCATAATGGTGGGTATGATGACGGGAACGTCTTGCTACCGCTTGCAGACCATTAGACATGTTCCTGCAAATTTGCAATTCTACGTCTCTATGTTGTGCTAATCAACTCCTTAGCAACTACGTGTACAGTTCGTGCATGTGCGTGTACATAAAATTTGTTAACGACAAGTGGATTTTATGCATTTATGGCAAACACATATAGTTGTGATTGAAAATAATGGAAACATTAAAAGAATTTTAAAAAGCAGGCATATTATTTTCAGGCATATTTACTTTCTCTGAAAAGGTCAGCGATTTTGTTCTGGTTTGCTCTGTCAACCGCCTCTATTATTTAGTCGAGATGATCGCATTTCAGTTTGACTCTATAGATTTGGCGCGTTTTCATGAAACCAGTTGAATTCCTGTCTGTAGAAACTCGTCGAACATTTTCCGATTACTTCGAACATATTTCATGGAAGATATCGGTGAAACATTCGATTAGTAATTCGCTCTTAGAATTGTCAGTAAAATCTCAAGAATCAGCCTTATAAATTCGATATAGACGGCAGAGGTTTCTATCGACGTTACCACAGCTATTTAATAGTCGGGGTGATCGCATTTTAGTTTGACTCTATAGTCAAACTCCATAGGTTTGACGCGTTTCCATGAAACCAGTTGAATTCCTGTCTGTAGAAATAATGGAAACATTAGAAGAATTTTAAAAAGCAGGCATATTATTTTCAACCTGTTATACCCATGTTCAGAAAGATAATATATTGATAGTTCGTTACAATTTGTTGCAACCTAGTCAGAAAATTGTGCACAAAGATCCGCGGTGTAAGGAAGTTCTAATCTTTAAAACGAATTAAGACGTCATAGGGGGCATGGGGGTTAATCGAAGGATTCGATCCTGCTGCTCCCTCGAGATTAATGTGATTAACCTTCCGATGATCTTTCAGGCGCTGTGACACTCTAACAGTGAGACTACTCACTGGTCTTTTAATCGCGGCACGAGGTCTCCGATAGTCCTCAGAGTTCACTGACAGCACCTGCAGACAACCAGCTAAGCACTGAATGTGCTCTGAAGGTACTCGAAGACGTGGAGGAGGGTTCGGAGAGACGCCTCTATTACCCTCAAGAGCTTATAAGGTCCTCAAAGTCTAGATAGACTAGCTAGAAGACTTTGACGAATCATGTTTGGCTACCCTTTGAGACAAGTTTTTGTATACAGTGAATTTTCGATACATGTCAAGAACATAGGTCTTGCCAGCGTCGTGTATCGTCCAGGAGACGTGTTATGGTTACACTCTTCGGCGTCCGAGACCTCTCGAGCTTCGTGCTCCCTCACGGGGTAGACCCCTCGGTAGTGAGGCTAATTCCGCGACGCTTATCATCCAGGACTTGGCGACATATTTAGAGAAATCATTGGTACCGGTAGGACTTGCCAATCCCTTGAAAATTTCAGCAATGTCTCTAGTCATCTTCGGAACCTACTGACAACATTCAAAGTGGTTTTGATCAATGCTCGGAGAATCTTCGGAATGAGAAGAGTGGAAATGGTGATTTCCATGTCGCAAAAATGAAGGAAGAAAGGTGGTAGAGAGATTCCACAGCGCGGAGACGAAATTAAACGAAGTCACAGGCCTGCCCGGTCTCTCGAGGCTGGTGGGTGTCTTCGTGACGAAGTGCCGGGTGCAAGCTGGTGCACAGAGGGGGGTCGAAAAATGAAGAAACAGTATGATTCCGAGCATATTACACGGACGATTAATTTGACCCCACCTCGAGCAGGCGAGAGAGAGAGAGAGTGAGTGGTGTGTGTGTGTGTGTGTGTGAGAGAGAGAGACGCAGCAAGATATATCGTGCGGCTAGGACACCGCGTCGCATCATTCGTCGATTATTCAACGCGACCACCTCGATGATTTCGGCGACACGTCTCCCAATATAAATTGCACCGCTCGCAAACGGCAGTCTCTCTTCCGAGGCTGCGACCGTTGCTGCCATTTTTCAGGAATTAACGGAGCACCCTAATTTTTCTCGCGAACGAGTTGAAATTCTTTTTGCAATCACCGGATGGTGGAAACTTGAATCAAAGAATTAACAAAAATTAATTTTGTCCAAGTTCGGAGTTTCATTGAATCGATAACAGTGTCGCGAAATTGCGATACTAAACAGAAAAAAAAATGGTGTTACCTATACGTTATTATTAACTTATCCATCGTTAAGATAGTAATAGGTTAACTGCCAGAGTCTATGGAAACCGTTAGGATAATCGAGAAGGAGACGACACTCGGAAATTAGAGCCCACATACGATCCCCTTTGTGGCGGAGTTCTTTACGAACACCGAAGACCCCTTCTTCTCTTCCCTGGCTAATTGAAAAGCATAAAATTGTAAACGCGATGAGCAATGCGCCAAACGTTCCACGTTATCGCCAGCGTTATCGAACTCGTTTCCCCGAACAGCGGCAGGAACGAGTTCATGCTCGAGTTCATCGAGTAGGATGGAATCTGGTTGAAAAACGTAACAACAGAAGACGAATTCGCATTTCCAAAGCGAACCATTTCTCTCTCTCTCACACACACACTCTCTCTCTCTCTCACACACACACACACTCGCGCTCGCTCTCTTTGCTCTCTCGTCCTTTCTCTGGCATGTCCCGCGTACAGTATCGACAGGGGAGAGTACCGGTGGGCGCGCAACGATTTAATGAATGGCCCCGGCGTTCATCCACGCGCAATAAAAACGAAAGTTTAAGTATCTACACGAGTTCCGTTCGGACCCCCTGCGGTGCTCCCACGTAGAGATCACGGCTTCATCACCAGATCTTTCCCCGTCGTGTGTACGTAAAGGGACCAGAGGGCCCAGGGCCAGTCAACGAGGGAAGAGCAGAGGACCCCGTCCCACACCGATCTCGTGGCGCTCGTGAAATAAATTCATAAGTGGCCGATGATAAACAGCTCCGAATCGAAGTCGTTTTGGCAGATCGATCGATTTAGATTGAGAGATTACCCCTGGCGGTCTGGGTCGCGACGGGGGGAAAGCAAGGGGCGGAGAAACCGAGGGAGAGAGCGAGAGAGGGAGAGAAAGGGAGGGGAGGGGGGCCGAGATTTATCGGCTCGGCCAGGACTTTTGTCAGGTATATAAATTCATTGACCATCGGAATCGTCATCGCTGTAATCGCCTTTATTTATCAATATCGCCGGGAAGGCGCATCGATCAAAGCTGTCTATTTAGGTGAAGCTTCCTGCGGGACACCTCCGACCGGGTACACGTCCTTGCGATACCTGCCTTCTCGGAGCGGACCCGAAGCAGACTCGAAGCGGGCCCGAGGTCCTGCGAGCGGAATTCGATCCGCTGCATCGACCCGAACAACCTCCCATGGACGATCGCTCGCATTTTTCACCCCGTTATGCGACTCGGCTCCGTTATCGTAACTCGGTTTACCGAGGTCACGATCCATCAATACCCCTCGGCACGAGAGTCCATCACCGCAAATGGTACACGTTTTCGTTCGTTCGTGCGCACGTTGCCACTCTAATTGGCGGTATGTAACACAATTAGACTGCGGATATTCTGCGTTTATAAAAAAAAAGCGAGCAAGCGCAGTACAAAATCGTGCTGACGGAAAAACGAATGACGTTAAAAACAAAAATTATTACGATTCCGCCTCTTACAACTGATGCAGAACATTTTTATTTTGTACAAAGATCCGTGAATGAGTATCAATGTACAATCGCATTTTATTAGGACCTTGAATAAGTTCTCGCTGTTTCTGTTACAAAATAAAAGCTTTATTTAAATTATAAGGAGCAAAAACATTTCATTCAAAGTATTGCCCATCACTAGCGACCACTTCCTCCCATCTTTCTGCCAGTGTATGAATTCCGCGTCGGAAAAACGACATGTCTTTTGAGGCTATCCAAGAATCGATCCATTTTTTAGCTTCTTCATAAGAATGAAAGCGCTGGTCAGCTAGGCCATGTGCCATCGAACGGAATAGGTGAAAATCAGAAGGGGCTATGTCAGGTGAATACAGCGGGTGGGGTAGAACTCCCATTGAAGCGTTTCCAGGTAGGTTTTCACTGGTTTTGCAACATGAGGCCGAGCGTTGTCATGTAGCAAAATCACTTTGTCGTGTCTCTGCTCGTATAGCGGCCGTTTTTCTTTTAAGGCTCGACTTAAACGCATCAATTGAAGTCGATAGCGCTCGCCCGTGATAGTCTCATTCGGTTGGAGCAGCTCATAATAAATTACACCCTCCTGATCCTACCAAATACAGAGAAGAAGCTTCGAACCATGGATATTTGGTTTTGCAGACGATGTTGATGCATGGCCGGGCTTACCCCATGATTTTCTACGCTTTGGATTATCGTAGTGTATCCACTTTTCATCAGCAGTCACGATGCGGTGCAAAAAACCTTTTCTTTTCTGCCGTAGAAGCAGTAGTTCACACGTGAGAAAACGCCGTTCGACGTCTCTTGGCTTCAATTCATACGGTACCCAATGTCCTTGCTTCTGGATCATTCCTAAAACTTTTAAACCTTTTGAAACCGTTGACTCATCTACTTGTAATGTTTCTCCAAGTTCTGCTAACGTCTGACATCGGTCTTGATCGAGTAATTCCTCCAACTTTTCGTCTTCAAATTTTTTCGGTGCGCCAGAACGTTCTTTATCCTCAAGTTTAAAATCATTATTTTTGAAGCGTCGAAACCAGTCTCTGCATGTCGTATCCGACAAAGCATTGTCACCATAAGTCTCAACAAGAATTCTATGTGCTTCAGCTGCAGATTTCTTTTGAATAAAGTAGTGCAATAAAATTCCCCGCAAATACACTTTATTTGGCACAAAAGAGGACATTTTCAGAACTAAGAAAAAATTACTTTGTTTAGACTAAAGTGAACTACCATACACTGAAATTTAAGTTTAGATACACTACTTCCTTGCATGTGTGTTACCATTCGAAATTGACGAACGGGGTACTGCTCCTGCCATC
>CM052131.1:20559422-20572640 GCA_028454255.1 Halictus ligatus
AGAAACCATTGATCCATTTAGTCTACCCCGCGTATGGTCGTTTTTAACATTAGATTTACGGAGCTCTAAAAGTGGCCAATCTGGATTGTTTTATAAAAATATTAGGAATATATTCAGCCAGATTTTTAGCAGCTTCTACCATAATATATATATTCCGAGGAATAGATGTGTTAAATAAATTTCCTATAAATGCATTTTTACAATAATTGAAGAATGTAGAATCCGTCATTTTGCCAGGTCCCGTGAATCTAGAGTTAAAGAACAATTTATGATGAAAATGAGTAGGCACAATTCAAGCCAGTTTAAAAGAATGTATTATAAAACATGAATTAGTTACATCTTATTAGAATTATTAAAGAAAGGTAGAGGCTGTACATTGTAATCGTTCAAACAGTTCTTATTTTACATAAAGACAAAATGTAGACAATATTAGACTCTTACACAAAATTCTTACCCCCTGGTTGGTTCAAACAGAAGATAAAAATTCATACTGAACAGAATTAGCGTCAGGTCTGAAAGTATTAAAAAAAACCCACTCAATTATCGCCTGAAAATCAGTCTGAAATAAGGCCGAAGTAGTTGCAAGACACAGAAACTACGATTAATTGATTTTCTTAATAATTTTAATGGAATGAAAAATAACAGAATAGTATTTTTAAATGCTCCAAATATTTTCACAGTTTCGCATTCGATCTCACCCATTCCCGTTCATTATAAATGCATAAAATCCGCAGTCTAATTATCGCGAAAGCAACGATAAAAACGACAGCAACCGAGATAGTATCGGATTCTTGTGTATCTGCAGAAGTGCATGGAAATAATGTCTCGAAAAATCAGAGCCGTATATAATACGAACAACAAGAGGAAGAGAACCGGCAGAATAATTACGGTTAACAATAAGTTAAGGCTCCAGGCGGCAGTTCTTGCGTACGGAGTAATGACAATAATTTCCTAATAATGACAAAGAGGAGGAATATTGATTCCGTATCGATCGAAGAAAGAAACGGAAGGACGTAATAAGACGACCGCGCCGGGGAATTATATTTCGAAGAGTAGGGCCGAGGGTAAAACGAAGCGGCCTTCTTTTTCGCCGGTGGTATCATCGATGTATCTTAACGGTGCAGGTTAATCGGCACGCGATCCCTCGGATCGATTCCGTCGATTCTTGCGAAATAAAAGGGACACACGCAGGTGAACGCTCGTAATAATCGTGCGACACGTTCCAGATGCTCGTTTCGTCGGAGGACCCGGGGACCGGCTAGCCCGTGGCGACATTTCGCGAGCAATTTGCGTCCGGTTGTCCGCGAAGATGACGGGAAAATTAGCCGGGGAAGATCGACGATCGCAGAGTCACCCGTGTCGATCGATCGGCCCGTATCTCTCGCTGGATCTCGCACGCGCTAGGAACTGTAACGCCCCCTCCCCTCCCCCCAGAATTTACCAGAGAAATTGTTCCGTCTAGCAAATAACGCTAACCCATTATTCAAAAAATGAGATCCAAGAGTCGAGGATATTTCGAGCCGAAATAATAAATGCTCTCGTGTTTCTTCTATGTTATTAGAAACGAGCTCTTTTTGCGATTCACTTCACAGATAGCTAGCCAACACTTTCCTGTATGGAATAAGGAATTTGCGAATCTTATGCATTTCGCACAAGTTTAACATATTTTATTCGTAGAAGCGATCGCCATTACTAATAACTAGTTTTTAGCAAAATAAAAATGTTCTGCATCGTTTACAAGGTACTGAAACCGAACAAAGATTTGATTCTTCCTTTAACCATTTTTATAAGTTGATTGATCTTTCTACCGTTCCATATTTCAACTACGTACTTTTGTTATAAATGCATAAAATCCGCAATCTACTAGTAACACTGGCCAGTTACTTGATAATGAAGTTCTTACCTTACACTGTAATCTATTAGATAATTTCAGAATTAATAAATTCATATTCAGTGATAAAAATTTTATAATAATATTTTCTATAGCGCCGGTCACCGGTGATCACCATGGCGTTCAACGTGTTAAATGAAAGAACACACATCGTCTATTTGTTTTAACACCATATATGACTCTTATAAGTTATGGCTTATGGCTCGTTATAAGACTGCGGACCCTCGTGCAAAATAAATATTGTATAAAACAGGAGCCAAGTAGAATTTTTTATTCTTGTTTTAATGATTTCGATGGTTATTTTTAAATCCTTTTAATCTGTCCACTGCATAAATGCATAAAATCTGTATAATCCAATGATCAGCTGCTTGGGTTAGTAGAAATTTTTGAATTAAGAGCCAAGTCACCGTAGACCCGTGATAAGGT
This sequence comes from Halictus ligatus, assembly GCA_028454255.1. NCBI lineage: Eukaryota > Metazoa > Arthropoda > Insecta > Hymenoptera > Halictidae > Halictus > Halictus ligatus. The sequence goes on from CM052131.1 coordinate 20,561,740, forward strand.
AGAGTGACAACGTTATTACCGACAAAATTAGGCGAAAAATGGTTTCACGTGTGTCAACTTTTCGTCTCTAAACGAAATTATATTTTTCGCTGGGAAAGTGTTCATTCGAAAAAGAAAGGTTCATGATCTGACGAGATTATGCAAATATTTTGTAATATAAGTGTTAAGAAGTAGGTCAACAATTAATGATGTGCATGCCACGGAATCCAAGCATTGCAAAAATGCCATTGCATGAGTTTTCTGGCTGAAATCTTGTTCTAATGAAAATTTTGTTCTAATTCTCTATTAAATAAAGCCAAAAACTCGACTCACGTTTCGGCATGGCTTTCTGACGCCAGAATTCATGATATTGATAATATAGTGATTTCTCTATATATATGCCGCCAAGGCCTCGATGATAAACGTCGCGGAATTATCCCCCTACCGCGGGGTATACTCAGTGTGGGACCCTGAAGCTCTAGAAGCCTCGAACGCCGAGAAGTGTAAACATAACACGGCACAGGTATGTCTCCTGGACGAAACATGACGCTGGCAAGACCCGTGTTGTTGACATATATCGAGAATTCAAAATACGGTATTTTGCATTACTTCATAATAATAACAGGAACGTGCAACCCACATTTTTAACGATATTTTTAGAATAATATATACCGACAGAAAGAAATTTTCTAAATAATTTCTCGTGTATGCATCCTTAGAATCTCAATAATTTTAAATTAAAAATATTAGAACCCGTTATTGTGACGGGTCCCGTGAACCTATTGTTAAATTCATGGAATTGGGAGCATGTAGTTTTCTTAACACTCGGAAGAAAGTTTTAATGATTGTATATTGAAACAGTTCATTAATCTTCTCAGACATATTTTTAATGTTATTGCATTTCGGTCTATTGTTGTCCTTGTCGCAACACAATTACCCAACTTTCGATTGAAATTCATCACCAGGGGATGAACAGCTAGATGATGCCTACAACATACCGGGTCAAAATGGACCCGGTTCCCGTCATTCGAGTGTCAAGGAAATTTTAGAACGATTAGCTACAATTTGTTAGACTGGTGAGGTACTCTTCTACAATGAAATTTTGGTTCACTCAAACGGGTCAAGATGAAAATTCCTTTTATAGTTCCTGTTTCACTTATTCTTCAAGTATTAATTACGAACGGTAAGTCTGCAAGGTCCTTGCTTGAATTTGCGACTAATTCGAAAGCATGACGTGTAATGTGGTTCTATGATGCGTAGAATGTTGAGTACAGAACAAGGGCTATGTGGTCACAACTTTCTAAATTATTTTCTTCGAATTCATCAACAACTCCAATACACGAAGTATAATCTTCTAATCCTGTGGTATACAATGTTTACTCGATATATGTCCACAACACGGGTCTATTCGAGGACATATATCGGCTAGAAGATACTATTACTTGATACACTGTTGACGTAGAAAAGGACAGCGAAGCTCCAGCCGCCTCGGTCACCGAGGAGTATAAACATTCCGGGACTTTTATCGGCTACATATTTGGAACATACATCGAGTAAAGATTGTACTTACGGAAAGAGAAACATGAGGGCCAATCTAGCCAAGTAGTGTTTTCCAAGAAAGCCCGAAGCATAATCTTGTAGTAGTCCCGTGTGACGTTGCATACCCATAGGAAAAAGGCTATCCATCCGTGGTAGGCATTTGTGCATAATAAATATCAATTTGAAAACACGAAGCACAGTGAATTCCCTATATATGTCACCGATGCATGACCGAGAAATATCGCGGAATTATTTTGTTGATATAAATCGAGAATTTAAAGTACAAAGCAAAAAATGTGACAAGTTTAGTGAAAGACTTTTAAGACCCGTTGCTTCAACGCCAAGACGGATCTTAACCTGTTGACCCTGCAACAATCACGTGACTTGGCCCTTGGCCCTTGAACGCCTAAATTGTGAGATCTCCGATTCCAGTTGAAATACATGTAGACACTCGATGATCCGATCGAGAGAATCGATTTCGACCAGCGAAGGTGCGAAGAGAAAGATTTTCAATGAAACAGATGCGATCGTCGAAGACTCAACACGGGCACCAACAGAGGAAAAACGGTCTCGCGAGGCATTCTCGAAATGATAAATGAGATCGGTTCCGACCGTGGCTTGGATCGCGATATCGGCGACGAGGAGTTACCAGAGAATCATTAGTGTATCTTTAATCGATCGCGCTAAACGTACGCGCACCGTACGCTATTAACAGCTCTCCGGCTTCGGAGTGTGACCTCTTCCCCCCTTTAATCGATCGTTTTAATGACCGTGGCCGAGAGAGCGATCGAACTATCTCTCCTATGGTAATTAATGCGATCGCCGATGAAAAATGATCGGCCGTGTTCTCGCCGTCCCATACCTTTCTTCCGCTCTTTGTGATTTTATCGACGCGTTTGAACGACATCCCATCTCCCTGGATCGCAGCGCTCGATCCTCAAGCCTCTCCCGATCCCCGTCGAGGGTGATCGATGCGAGCAACGCGAGAGGATCGTGCGACTTCTGCTTGTAGATCATCTTTGCAAAACCGGGATCTATAACTTGATCACCTCGCGAATCAGAACGGAATTATGCTAATTTGATATAATTGCTTCGAATCCTTGCTTTAAGGCTTCTTTTACGTGCTAATTAGAACATGTCTGTTAATAACGATTTCCTACAAGAAAAACAGTATTTGTAGAGTTCAGCGTGGATCAAAGAATAGGTATCTTCTGGGCGATATATGTCGCTGGCAAGACCGGTGTTCTCGACATATATAGAAAAACACTGTATTTATTTATTGTTATCGTTTATTGAAATTAATACTGCTTATATTTTTAATGCAATCTGGTAATGAACACAATTTTCACTCTACAACGGTTCCACCTGAGACATGTTTTATTTTAGGACCGGTTATACTACATTGCAAAATAAAAATGATCTTCAATCCCTTTGAGATAGTTCGTAGTGTATTGGTTTTGACAGAATCTTTTTTTAGACGAACATCTAACAAAATTCATTCGAGATTAAATAAAATTCTTCGAGCGCCTTTAAAAAATCTGATGGACCAGCCGTGATTTGTACATTAATAAAAACTCTGATTGCTCGAGCATATATCACTTGCAAGCATCGTCAAGAACATAAATAAAGCGGCAATTCACGGACCGTCCGGTACTATAAATGAATAAAATTCTCTCGTCGCATTCACGTCGCTGAACACAATAAAAATGTAAATCCGCGGGGCAGTCCAGTTATTAAATACATATTTAGCGGTCGGGGCGGACGGCCAAGGAAAAAATAAAGCACGTCGTCGAGCACGCCAGCATGGTAAATACGATTGCGTTGATATTCGCGTCACAAGCGTGCCCGGACAAATTGGTATCCGTTGTCGAGCATTCAGGTCTCCGCCGCCACCACGGTTTCGCCTTTTGTGCTGTGATTTAGCGTCCCCCCGTCGGCGCATACTATTAACGAGAGCCGATAATGGGGCCCCGAGAGAGTCCGAGAGAGGAGAGATCGCTCGGTGAATCCGTAATACGGTCGAGAGAGCAGCCCTTTTCATCGTCGCGACGCAAGACGCAAGACGCAAGACGCAACTAGAAGAGAGAGAGAGAGAGAGAGAAGAAAAAAACAAGAAAAGAACGAAGAATTCGTCGACGAGCCGAAAGAAAAACCGCGGCGAAGAGACGCGTTTCTACGCGTCCGACGAGGATTCGTTCCATGCGTCCGTCATCCCGCGAAAGAATGCCACTGTCCTCGAGGCCTCTTCGGCTCTTTCAACCGAACCCCTCCGCACACTCCTCTCTCTCTCTCTCTCTCTCTCTCTGACGTCCGATGAATCTCTTGGTGTACGCGGAACGAAATCTTTCCCCGTGACCCGCGTCCTCTCTCAGCTTCCGCGTTGACAAATGCCATCTCGTTTGTTGCACGTCGATCCAGGCTGGACAAATCCCGATTTCTTCCAGGTGACCCAACCCTCTACCATGTTCTCGAACACGATTTCTTTCTAGTTGAACATTCCGATTTCTCCAGAGCCATATCTTTTCAGAACCCCCTTTAACATTTTAACAGAGTACCTCCCTGACACGGGAAACGAAATTATTCAAGTACAGATTTATGTGTAAATTTTTCTGCTATTTTGTATTGGGTTAACAAAATTTCGTTGGGACTTTCCTTTTTCGTTCGATACAGTACTTCTTATGGAATTTTGTGAGGCTGCTGGTTTGGCACGAAAAAATGGTAACTCGATTGCTAACCATGTGCATTTTGTAATTCTCCTATTAAGATAACTATTAATTACTCTGTATTAAGAGAGTGTACACCTACTTTAGTCGTGCCATTGTCTTCTGGACCATATTGTCTGACCATGTATAGTCTACAAATTCATGAATATTCTCAGCGTGCTTGTCGCTCACAATTGACAAGATCTCTTGACACGTTGAGTGCCAACAAAGGAGTCTAAAAAATTCAATAAAGTCACATATTGAATGACATAAAAAGTTGAATTACTCTAAGAGAATACTCTGTCACCTTACCAACATTTTTCAATTCGTAATCGTACATGGACAAATAATTCCATAATAATAATTTTGGCAGACGTAAATCGTCGCTCCGAGGACTGCCATTTTAACAATCCTGCGACAACTTGGAGTTCCAGCAATGTCTAACAATCGGTCCCAATATTTGTAAAAGACTGTGTGCAGAATTGCAGGCGGGCACCACCGATCATTTTCATATTGCGATCTCTTCAGGCCAATTTTCTGCACCGTTTCGCGATCGGTATCGGCGGAAGAAGAAGAATCGCGTGAACGATGCGAGATAAATTGGCGAGTGTTTGAGAGAATTGTCGTGCGAAGTCGCTTCTCGCCTTGCCTCGCCTGAACCTCGAAATCGAGCTCAATTTTCGGGTGCAATTAAGGAGGCGAGCAGCCGCTTTCCCACGAGTCGTTGATTCGCCACCGATCAAACGGCACTCTTTGCACACCCCGTGTCCCCAGATGACCGATGCGATCTTCCCCTGTTTGCGGTTCTCTCGCCAGGGTGTTCGTTAAGCCCCGAATTACCCGAACACTTCGAGCATTACATCTTCCTCTCTGTAATTGTCCAATTTGCCGGTGGAAACACGCCACAAATCATTCGCGCGCCTCGCGCCGCGCTTCTGTCGCTTGTCATGTTCCACCTTCCGGCTTGATAATGTTATTAAAATCATTGCCGTAATCTTAGCTGTCTCCCGCGATACGCTTCTGTCACTTGGACTTCATTCACCAAAATGTTAAACAATTTTTAGTTGGTTTACTGGTGAAAGCTTGCCTTCTCAGATTAATTTATAAATTAACTCCATAGGACTGGAGCTGTACAATACTGCTGTAAACTGTTTTTCCGTTGCTTCGTTGGAATTTTACAATTTGATCGTCGATACTTTCGGATTCTAGCTTTGCATTGTCGAAGAAAATTACAAAACAAATATTTACACTGTTCATCTTAGAAAATTTCATTTGCTTGACGATCTCGCAGCGTGATATTAATTGTCTATCATTTCAATAATTTCTTGTTGAACACAAGATCGTGTGGACTGCTTCTTTCTATGTATAGCGAGCAAACGGGACAAGCCTCCGCAAAAGTAAGTGGTGCAGTTGCAGACAAAGTTGGCCGCGCGCGCGCGTGCGCGTGCGCGTTCGCATGCCGCCATGGAACACTTACTTGCAAAAGATACAAACAGGAACACTAAAGTAATTACAAGAAGTAGAACACTCGTTTTTCCCATTAGCTTCCAGAGATATAAATTTTCCCGCTATTGATATATTACTGATCGTAATCTCGGCGCGCTAGTATTCAAGAGATATCACTGTAGTAATCGTCCGGAGCCTGTTTTAGTACTGAACTTGTTAACCGAGCAACTTTATGAACCGCGGCGGACAACTATCTGCGATTCAAAAGTCTTGCCAACTAATTCGAGACAAATACGAACGAGACGCGATAAACGACGAGTTAATTCGTCCCTTACAGTTTTCGTTTTGCATTCATTTGCAGCACGTTCCTCAAACGCGAAAAAAAGCTTCGATCGACAAACATCTACGACATTCGTATTATATTTTCACATAACTAGACGACACATTTCATGCTTTATAGAAGAACTTCGAATGATTTCCTCGAATTCGTTCTATTCAACTCCCGTTTCTTGCAACTCAGGTAGAAAAATGTCTGACTGTGGATCTGTATGCAAAATATAAATTTTCTACCTCGATTGTCACAAAATGGTGCAACACAGACGTTTATTTAATTTTTTAATAATTTCAATGGGTCGACGATAATGAAGTCTTTTCTCGATATACATATGTCGCAAATACCTGGCTGATAAAAGTCGTGTATTGTAAACACAATACCGATCGCAGTAATATATGTTGCTGGCAAGACCCGTGTTGTTGACAGATATCGAGAAAACACTGTATTGCAATATTCCGAATTCTTTTAATTATTCTACTATTTTGGGTTTCTCCTACACAGGGTTTTTCCATAAAAAATCCGTAGGTTACTTGGGTAACAAATGATGGAAATTTCTTGGAGGATCATTAGAAAGACAATGGCCGACACAAGGGAGCCAGAAAGAACTTTGAACAAGTCGAGCTCGCTCGGGTTCGCGGAAATCTCGTACTCGCGACTCCAAAATGGCGTCCCTTTCGGTGCGTCGGTCCATTTATCGTGCCCCGCGAAAATGGAGAGTGGGAATAGCACGCGAATTACGTGGCACGGTGAAAAAAGCATGGCAGGAAACAGCGGGGGAGGCGAAAGGGCACGGTTTAACGCGATATCGCGTTACAGGACGGCGATCACTATGTTGCGGACGTCGCGCGTGCGTCGCCCCGTTGCGTGGATTCGCTTTGGTCGCGTGCCACACCTGCATTCGCGTGTTATTCGCGTTTATCGGACACGCATATGCCCGGTCCACGACACGCGTTGCTATCGAGAAAAAGCGTTTCCATGTCACACACATCGGAAAACCGAGTTTTCCGCGAGAGGCCGCGAGCGGATAGACTCGCGGAGTGTTACCTTGAATAAATTTTCAATAATTGCTCCGGACACGCTAGCTTCCAGAGAATAGAGAACTGGAACTGCGATTTCAATAGTTCAGCCTCTTTTCTTCGGTTGAATCGAACGTGTTCAATTGACAATTGTGTGGACAACCGTTTCACAATGTTTGATATGCTGAGTTGCTTGGGTCTTTGATAGACGCCAGGACCTTTGTGCGAAATGTACATTTTCTGCATTGGTACCAAGACACAGGAGACAGCAAACATATTTGGTTTTTTCATTGAATAATTTCGTTTTGATCTATTTTAAATCGTTTATTTTTGTAATAAGTGCATAAAGTCTATTTACCGGAATTATGAAGCAAGACTTGATTTATTTATTCGAAGAGCAAGCAACAGAATTGAACAACTTGTTTCCTAAAAAGCAACTTAAAGTTTCTTCAAAGTTTGACGACTGACTGTTTTACATAGTTGTTTTAAACTTTGTAAAATATTCATATCTATTTATGTTACGCTACATTTTCTGGTTTTTCCTGGTGAACGTGGCTGGAGTTTAGGTTGTCGGATGATCCATATTGGGCTCCCAGAATTTCTAATCGCCCCAACTGTGTGTACTTTATTGCCCGCATGCAATGTTTGAACCAGTTTTTTTTCGGCACCGAATAATAGAGTTTGTTTGCCGGTCAAAGTTTTACCGTTATCACTTATTGAACATTTGTATCAGATGACAGATAAAATGTATTTGGATATCTGCTTGCAAACTTGTAAAACCCAGTGTATGTTAATCCGACCCGATTATGTCTACCTGCTCAACAAATGTCCGGTCGTTCGATATTCCCTTATTATTTCAGGGTTTTTCCATGATTCCAGAAACGGAAAATAAACTGTTCTCCATATCAACAAACGATTATATTGTTTGTTCGCCCGTGTTAATTGCTATGCTCCCGTTACTGCATCGTGAAATATTCTAATCCTAATTTCGAAACGGTTACAGCAACTTGGGAAAGGACGGCTTTAGATAATTTTGATAATTATACTTAAGCATTTATTTATTCCCGTTATCTGACGTAATAATTTATTCACTAAATACCATTCATCGCAAGCTAATGCAGTTACTCATTCAGTTGCCAGGCATGAAAACGGTCACTTTGTTGTCTTATCGACTTATTATCGGCTAAAGAAACTATATATATTCATTGCAAGTTTAGCAATGAATGTTTACTGTGATAGTTGAATATTCATAAGCGCGAAATGAGCTGAAGGATATTCATATTTATTAAACACTATTGAAAATTTTCTGGTCAAAGTCCATGTAGTCTACTTCATAGAACTTATTGTCTACTTCGTTGTTACAAGTTTTATTTTTTATACCTACTTTTAATTCGACAAACTACATTTCAGTGTCGTAACTACGATTGACACGTTTCGAGATTTTATACATCTTATCGCCAAGACACGCTTGTTGTAATAATTAAACTTAATAAAACCGAATGACCAAAATTCCAAAACAATTGGCCATCGATCTGGCAAACGAGCAGCTTATATAAGTCAACATATAAAAATTCGACGCAATCCGAGCAAAATCAGGTACAAACCGATACATCAAATTTCATGAAGAGAAAACAGAAAACGAACATAATAAAATCAATTAAAAATAAAGCATGAATCTATACGAAAAATCTCAACGTAACCAGAAGAAAATCACGCATAAATCAACACTCAACATTTGAATGAGCAAAAACATAAACAAAAATCGGATCGTTTTACATAGTGTTCTCAAATGATAGAAGCTTGATTTTTTGCGGTTAAAATCGAAGTTGCAGCTCTCTCTTTCTCTCTCTCTCTCCCGAGTTCTCCCAGCAACACTTTCAGCCACCGCATAGGTGCATATAATATGGCGGCGACGGAACGCGTAGAAGGCGATAAATATCCCGTTGTGGAAAATACGACGGTTCGTGACTGCGGACAAGTCCGGGACAAAACAATATTGTCAGCGGCGCAAGCCCCGAGTCCGAGGCTCCGACTCGTTAACGTCACACGGCGAGCATTGTTTCGAGCACGAATCTTCTCGGGCCGATTCGCGGTTCTCTAAACACGGGTCGCGGGTCGCACGAAATTTCTGCGTACCCGAGAAAGCTCCACGGTTCTCCGGCGTCAATAGCTCTCGTCCGGAGAACGATGGAATTTTTCCGGATTTTTTCTACCATAAATCCCCTTCGTGTTCCCCATTCTCTGTACCTCCAACGTGCATTTAAAAATGTATTTTCTGGTCTCGTGACTATGCCTCCCATGTCGTTGAATGTATTAAGTAGTATAATTGATACTTCCAACGTGTACGTACTGCCTGTATGCCCTCGTGTGATATGAAGTGTCAGATTTCAAATCATTTACATCGTTTGATCGTTCATTTGATGTTACACAAAATCTATAAAACATTTGCAAATTACGAAGGTGTATCGTCTTTCAATGTGATTCGCGAGAATGGAAAAATAATTTGTGAAAATGGTGATAATTTGATGTGGCTTTAAACTTTTGTCCTTTTGTTTTAGTATTAGCTATCATTGTGTGTCCAGGCTAATAAGAAAATGAACGTTGACACGAAAGACATAGCTCCAAAAATATGTGTGAAGAAAATGTATGTAAACAGACTTAAATGGGTGTATCTATGAAATCATCAGAAGCATTAGACTTGTGGGGCTGAAGGCTGAAGGCCAGGCTTAAATAGCTTTTCTTAAGATATAATTATTTTACGTTGTGTTTGTAATTTAAATTTCTCAATCTTCCTCGCGATTTTATTTTAAGTCGTTTACTTACTCAACATACAGTCGGTCACGAAAATATTCGGACACCACTATAGTTTTGACTATTATATTCCGTGCTTCAGAAATGTAAACAATGAGAACAAAAAGAGGTTTCACGTATGTTACTATGCAGTGTGTAATTTATAAAAACGTAAGAAATATTTGTTTACGGTACGCGATTACTTAACTAATAAAAGAAAAACGTAAAGTACGCTCATTTTCATGTCACGGAAATATTCGGACACTTGCTATACTTCTCAAGTTTCCAGGTTCCAGGAACTGACTGAATCAATGTTTGCAAACATATCATTCATACCATGTACAAAGTATGTTATAGATCGAATATTTGTCAGTCTTGTTCAAACTTTGTGCAAAATGGGTCGGAAAAATAAGAATACATCGTTTGACATGCGACAATTAGTAATTTTTCATCATGAAAAAGGGAAATCGATTCGCAAAATTGCTAATTTATTAAATATTAATAAGAGCACGGTATGGGATATTGTTCGACGGTACAAGAACGAAGATAGAATTGAATCTATCCGTCAAAGCGGACGCAAACCGATCCTAGATATTCGCGATATACGTTCCATAATTAGGAGAATCAAATGTGATCCTCGGATAAGTGCTTCAAAGTTAGCAGCTGAATTAAATGAACACCATGGAATATCAGTGCATCCGGAGAACATAAGAAGAGTGTTAAGATCAGAGGGCTATAATGGAAGAATAGCTCGAAAGAAGCCGTATATTAACGCGGCAAACAGGATGAAGAGACTGAAATTTGCAAAGGACTACATTGCAAAGGACAGTGAGTGGTGGGAGGACGTAATTTTCGCAGACGAGTCCAAATATAATATTTATGCAAGCGACGGAAGAATTAGGGTATGGCGGAAGTCGAAAGAAGAACTGAATCCGAGACATTTGCAGCCGACTGTGAAACACGGTGGTGGATCTGTGATGGTGTGGGGCTGTATTTCAGCCCATGGAGTAGGCGAATTAATTTTCATCGACGATATCCTTGATAAAAATAAATATCTACAGATTTTGCAGAATAATTTAAAGAAAAGTGCTGATA
>CM052131.1:20572740-20587946 GCA_028454255.1 Halictus ligatus
GTATGTTTATACTCAATGCCCTGTGAATCCTGTATGTGTTGTCAGATATTTTTGTAATTTTACTTATACATTCTCAAGACTCCTATGTGTCTTTACTTAAAATCTTATTTTGAAAACTTAAACCTAACGAGTGTATTTTATTTGTTAACGATGTAGATTGGAAGCGTTCGAATACTTTCGTGAGCTACTGTACATACTGAATGCAAGCGCACCCGCAGTCATTCCAACTATCTTATTACCATTAATTTCCTACAATTGCGATCCAATAACTTCGTTTTCGGTCTCCAAAGAGGAGAGTCCCGCTCTCGTGTCTCCTCGAAACGGGAACACACGAGGCTCGCAAGGCAGGTCTGTTTGCGTTCCGCGACTCGCGTGCGCGATTTTCCATGGTTTCTTTGGCTCGACGATGAAAAGCGGAAGATCTTCATTCCACGGGGTCCGGTCACTCGACGGTTCTGCGAGACGCCGATAAAAGGAGGGGCGGGGTTCTCTTCTGCGTACACGTTGCACCGCCGCAGACGCCGAAGAAGTGATTCCTGGTAGATGCGTGTCGTGTCTGACACACGGAGACCCGTCGTTCGTGCTTAATTTTAGAATGGCGCACACCGGTGGACGACAACAACGCCCTTTCTCTTGCCCCGTGCTCGCGGACGCACCATTCTTTTCCCCTTTCGCGGCCAGACACGCCGAGGAAACCTCGAGTGCATCATGAGTGCATAAGCAAGCGCATCGCCGAGCACAACCGACCCGTAAGTAGGCGAGCACGAAAAGTGCACCGCGATACATCCGGGGAACGCCTGCGAGCACACAGGTGGCCGCAGTTGCTTCAACCTCTGCATTGCACACGTGCAATGCACAAGAACTGCATGTATCGGGTCATTCTATATTCAATAATTCTTTCATATTTTTCGAAAGTGCAACACCTAAAGTTTGTGCATATTTTTTCGTCTTCTGCGATCCATTGAATGAGATCCGTGGATGAGCAGTGATTGTTGCTTTATTGCATTTCAACGTATATTCTTTTTTGAGGGATTACCCTAAAAAATTGGGTGTACTGATGAATTCAGTGAGTTTACTCATAACTTATAAACAAGCGATATAATATATAGGTCATTATTAATGAAATCTTTCAGTCTTTCTACTGTTTTAAAAACTTGCTTCAATTCATCTTTATCATGAATGCATAAAATCCGCAGTCTGGTTATTAATAAACACCAATTCTTCATTTAAAGTGTCTCTTAATCCTTAGCACGTGAATGGCGACATTATTCAACGTATTTTTTACATTACCAAATTTGTTTGTATTCAATGAATTACTAAAAATTTCAGTAGTGTACGAGAAAATTGCACCATTGTCGTATGTATAACCTGAGAAAAAAATATACAGAAGGGTAATATTCTAGGTCGGAAGAAATGTTTTATTTTGGAGTTAGAATAGCTTCGAATAGCCTCGTAAAAGTGTACTAAGAATTACAGTAATAATGGAGAATAAGGAAAAATCGGTTACTATAATTTTGGAGAAAATTGTCGCATTCTCTGGCGAACGAACAACTCTTGTCCCATTTGACCTCGGTGACAATTATGTTTTGGAGGGCAGCGGGGGAAGTAAAATGAACGTCGGAGGTTCCTCGGGAGACAGCAATTTGGCAGAATCGGTTCGATCGCGTGGACAGATTGCACCGGTCGGTTTTTGACGAGGTCGTCGAGAAGCGCACCTTTCCGATTGATGGTCTTCCACGAAGTCGAAGCACAAGTCGACGACGTGGCGCTATTAGATCGTCGATTCGTAGAACGTCTGTCCGTCGGTCCGGTACGGTACGAGCTCATTAGAGCGCGTTTGAGCTTGATTAATTACGTTTCCGACGAGGCACGTCGTCCCTTGCGGTAAAGCTCTCGGGCCTTAATCCGGCCTCGGTCGACCCTCGGACAGAGGACGTGGTATCGCCGATTTTGGAACAATGTTAAGATTCAGAAGCAATAAATTATGTAGGAAACGGCTCCCAAACAGGGCTCAGGTAAGATAATTCCCCTGGCGATCCGCTAAGATTGCCTCTCTTAGGCAGGGATTAGAAATCGTCAGGTATACCGGGGACACGCGGCGAGCCACGGGAGGACGAGCCAATGCTTTTGTCTTCCCTTCTTGAAAACTTCAAGGTCGCCAAAATTCATTTTCCTCTGCCTACCGTCTTGCCCTCCCCTCGTTTTCCCGTACGGGCGCCTCTTTCGGACTGACTCACTCGGCACCGATCCTTCAGACCCTTGCGAATCCGCATTCGCAACGGCTCCGACATTCTTCAGCCTACCAAAAAAGTGTTTTTCTTTTCGAAAAATAAATATTACTCCCTCTGTCCCACAATAATAGTAGCAAGCGAATATTTAAACGGGAATTATTGGCGAATGCGGCAAGCATAGGCATGCAGGTTATGTTGTACCGCAAAATTGCGAAGCCTTCAATGAAAATCAATGTTTCATGACATCTGTCATCTTTCAATTTCTAGGTTATTATTACTAATTTCATCCGCTGATCGAAATCAATTGTTTCATTTCAGTTGAATATCAACCCATTGTACAAGTAAGATGAAAAAAGAGAGTTCGAAGAACGATGGTTTAAAATGCAGTAACGAAAGTATTGAAAATCCTAGAAACTATCGGAATACTCAAAATCAGAATTAGGAATAATATTTTTATCTTATTGTTTAATTTAATCTAGTTTCTTGATAGTAAATGATGCTATATTTATTTTCTTTCGCTACTATTATCATGGGACAGAGGGTAGTAACATTTTTAAGGGGTTGCAGATCATGTAATAATCTTGGAGGCGTCAAACGAATATTCTTCTTCTTTCAAAAATAAATATACATACTAGGGAATTGCAGATCATTTTAGCAGTCTTGAGAATTCCAAGCGAGTGTCTTTCAAAAATATACAGGGTGTTCTAAAAATGTTGCACTTCCTTGAAAGGAAGGTTGATTCCCGAGGTCTCTGGAAGCAACTTTCTCTTTTGAGTTATTAAAGTGAAAACCACGGACCAATCAGTGCGCGGCTACAGTGGGCGGATTCTAGCTCAGCAACAGGTCTCGCTGAGCATGGCGTTGGCATTGGCCGAGCCGGAATCCGTCCGCTGTTGCCGTGCTCTGATTGGTCCGCGTTCATCGTTAGTAACTCCTTAACAAACCTGCGGAGAACAGTTTCGCGAAGGAGACAGTTACTTCAAATGACTTCGTTCTTCTTCCGGAAACAAATATTCTTCAGGATGCAAAATACATAATATCCTCCTTTTTAAAAATTGTTTTACAAACATATTGTAGAAATATGTCAGAAATCATTTCGAAGCGGGAACGAAGGGAACTTGGTTCATAGTCTATCTTGAGCGAAAAGCAAGAAAGAGGAGGCTCTCTCCGGTTAAGCTCGCTTTCACGTTGAGCTCTTCGGGGCACGAATCTCGGGCGTGTCGAGATAAAACGAGGGGTGGTGCATTCTTCTTGGTGGGGATGCTGCCCGAAGAAACAGCCCTGTGCAAAGACTATCGTAAAAGGGAGAAGAAGGATCGCTGTGGAAGGGGCAGAGGGACACGAAAACCTTCCGGAAACTCTGAAAAGTTTTCTCTAGTTTTCAACAAGCCAGTTTTCAACGGGCGGCTTCGCTTCGAGGTTGCCCGGCACGTGGCGCTATCAATAAGGAAAACAGTGATCATTCTGACAGCGAAAACGAGTGTGTGTGTGTGTTTGACAATCGCGTTGTGCGTCGATAGATTAAAATCGTTAGCGATGGGATTGAAGGATTCGGAGCCGATCAATTTGCAATCGAAGGATATCCAGAACAGGATTCCGGCGTGCAGCGTCTACATGAAGAACACCAGGGAGACTTCCACGAACATGCTTGACAAGGTCCGTCCACTGACACGCGATCTCTGAGCACACTTTCGCTCGAGAACTCTCTTGCATTCTTGCCGGAGACGTTCTCCAAGTTCCAGGAATTTTCTTATGCTCTTTAACCCTCTCAAAAATCATACACGAGTGTCTTCATTCGCCTCTGTTTCGATGTCGATGCAGTCGATATTGTTCCATTGCCCTTGGAACCCTTTCTTCATTACGATTGTTCACTTTTGTTCCTTAATGTCCGCCATCGTCGCGGAATAACAATGTTCTCTGTATAGTTTAAGATTTAAGATCGCAAGACACCCTTTAAAATTAAAAAAAGAAAATTTATTGAGATTGCAAAGAAATCTAAGGGAATTTATTAAATTTTATTTCTTTGAATATACAGGATGTAATTGATAATTGGCGGTGAAACCGAAAAATAGACGATTTTACTAAAAAAGGAGGGTGATATATAAAAGGAGAAGTCGAAATAGATATATGTATATAAAAACAGTGGTAGAAACAGTGTTAAAAGCAATAATGTATTCGTTGTACACTTGAAGACTGGCAGATACCGATGCAATAAGTTGAGACGGTTTGTTTATCGTCTGGATTAGAATACGTCAACGATGAATAGATAAAAGTGAAGAAGTGCCCGCGTTATTGTTGATAACGATATCGATAAAAACAACTAATAAATGTTGCATAAATAAATAATAAACTGTTGCATAAATATTCTGTCTGAAGAACTTAGAATATACTATGGAGACTAGAATATACTATGGAGTATGTCCCTAATCGCGCGACAAGCTTTTACAATGCCACAGATCGTGTAGATTAGCAATAGTCTATTAGGGGCAGGCCTGAATTTCTCGTGAGATAATCTCGGGGACCTTCTTCGCTGTGCCGTTATCCGGAAGGAATGCATTTCCGGACCCATCGGCTCGAATTTTCTCGGATTACTGGGCCACGATAACGTTCCCCCGAACGTTTAATCTGTCCTCGGCTAGAACGACGAGTTAACTCGTCGGTGGACCACACCGCTAGCTTGCTCATCGAGAAACAGCAATGCAAAAGATATGAACACTCTCGACACTAAAAAAGAATTTTAATCAAAGAAGTAAGTAGACTGCGGATTTTTATGCAAAATAAACACTTCAGAAACTGCATAAGAACTACGTGGATACTTTACTTTTTTTTTCACTTTTCTGTGCTGTAAACAAGACAACAGCATTGTTAAAACTCCTTGCATATTCACACTGTTTTTACATATACTCTACCCATTTTCATCGCAAATGCAATACATGAAAATCGTAATCTATTCGTAACAGATGCAAGGAATTCGAGCTAGGGTAAGGAACCCAATTACTGAGGTGGTACCAATTACTGCCTATATTAATTATGCTTATTTTTAAAGCGTACTGAATATTTAAAAAGAGATATTATACAACACATATATTAACTGACTTTAATGAAAAGAATTTAATATCTCTTGTTTAATATTCTTTATACTTTAAAAATAAGTATAATTGATATAGGCACAGTAATTGGATCCCTGACCCTATGTATGTTTGCACAGGCCCAGCCAAGTCTTCTTGCGAACCACATTGGCGATCGCGATCGATCGATCTACTCCGATAAAAGATGTTCCATCGACTTTTCTCCTCGAGATCGTGGAAAGATCTCGCGATCGTGTTCGTCCCGATAAAACTCCGTCACGAAACGAAACGAAACGAAACGACGCCGAAATAGAATTCTCGGTCCGGGGGAGCAGCCCGTAAACGATCGTCTCCGGTTCGGGGTTGGAGAAGCAAGAGGGAACTCGAGCAACCGCGAGATAATCGCGGGCGTTAAACTTTTATAGGCCTGATTTTCATTTATATGTTAAACACGTCATAACTCGAGAAAAGAAGGGACGAGCGCGCGCGCGCGCGCGCGGGGCAGAAAGAAAACGGCCGTCGACAAACGAAAGACAGGAGAGGAAAGAGCGAGAGAGCGAGAGAGAGAGAGAGAGAACTCCCCGTGTGTGCACAAGCTTTTTCGATGGTGGAACGGTGGTGGGCTCGTTTCGTGCAGGTGTTGAACTCGGTTTTGGATCGGCAGGTAGGGATCGAGGCGGTCCGCGTTCCCGAAGGACAGACTTTTATTTCTAACAAATGAGCGGCAGGTATGACGATATAATATAAAAAGAATCGGGGGCTAGAATGTGCGTGGCCAAAAGGAAACGAAAGGAGGAAGAGAAGGGGGTGGCAGGGGGCGACACCTGATTAATCGTCTTTTTATGGCTGGTAAAATATCGCCGCGCGTAACGACGCGTAGCGGCCGAAAAGGATACATAGAAGACTTTTGGCTGACAGATACGATTTCCGATGAATCTCCGCGCGCCGTCCCCTCTGCCGCCATCGGGTTATTGAAATATTCGGCGGTTTTTTGTCCCGGCCCCGGATTTCGTTCCAGACCCCGAGGAGAGAGATTCTTCACCTCGAGCGGCGGCCGATTAATTTTCAAAGATCCTTTTTCCGACGCGAAACCACGAGGAAGAACGTGCGCGCACAAACTATTATGTAGAACAGGCGCCTTTGGTTTTTCGAGGCAAAACGACGATATTAATTTTCCTTCCATGGTGCTCGGACGATATTCGTCGCGCGCACGATCCAACCGGAAAGAATCGACTGCTCGTCGTCGTCCTTTTCAATGGAGGTGCGACAATGCGTCTCGAAAATCCTTTTGACGTACCGAGGACGCGAGAACGAGTGACAAATGGGGCCCGGAATACATTACGCGCCACTTGTCCCTCGAAAATATAGACTAATAGGTGTACAGAGACACGCAAGAACGAGAGGAGACGCGAACTCGGGATGAAAGGAAACCGTATTCAGATCAAAAGGTCATTGTCGATCCTCCGGACCGGCTACCAAACTGATACGCCGGACTCCTAACGATTCGGACATTCTCTCGTAATGAATTCTGCTTGGAAACGAGATCGTCAGAGATCCCCGCCTCGTGACAGAAATAATAGTCGCTTGTATTTCACGTCTTTATCCGTGGCGACTCGAATCTTCGGCTGTTTGTTTCAGGTTAGCTTCTTCTACATTAAATTGATTCAATCCTCAGTATATAGAAAACAAATTGATGAAATTTTAACATCTCTCGAGGACAGTGGAAGGAGCAAAATAATATTATAGGAAGAAAATCGCACTTTGAGGAGTCGATTTTCAATTCCAATTGAATTGGGGAGGACATTTCAACAATTGTTTTATCAGATAAATTACTTTGGTTTCATGGAATTCGTGCGGTTGTTGCTTCGCCAGTGGAAGTGATAATTTGTACAAATTACAATCGGGTCTGATTAAAATTACAACTCGTCCAGTTTAAAGTTAAGGAGGATTGCAACGTATAGAGTGAACTTTAACATAAACCTACCGACACTTCTTGTACAGCTATTCCTACCGTGTGCGGTCAAAATGACCGGTCCTTGAAAAAAGTTATTGTTAATACAATTAAACGTAGATAATAGTGAATTTGTTGCTGAATGAATTAGTGGATGAAAAACTTTCGTAAATGACGATACAAATTTACTTTTTTCTATCATTTCAATTATATAAAAAATACTGCGATGCTCTCTGCTCGATTTATAAAATTGTATATGTATGTATTTCATTCAATAAGGCGGCTCATTTATTTTGCCTTTCTTTTATACTGATTGTTTAGGTTTAGAAGAGCTATTTAAACACCATATTATCTCGTGCGGTCAAATTTTTTCATGAAATAAAAAATACATACTGGAAAATACATTGTATACATACTTTAAGAAAAGTCACAAAGATAAATAGCGATGTGATCATATGTTGTATGTACGAGATTGTACGCACAAGTTTCGAAAGGTCAATTTTACCGGCCGTGGTAGATTTAGTGTTAAAAAATTAATTTCGTGGATTTTGCGGGGAAATTCGAGACGTTGGGGGTGGATCGAGGCGGGTGTCCAACATTATCCTGCGTGGGACAGAGAGTCTTGATCGTAAAACGAGTCCTCCGTGGCCGATTCGATCTGGTCCCGAACAGAGAGTCCCCGGGACCCTGAAAACTCGTGGACTCGTGAGGCCCGGGCAGCGCCCTTTTACGATTCGGATACGACATCTAAAAAGCGATGTTTACAGGGGCGACGCCGATGCGAACGTTTTTATTAATAATTTTTAGTGGTGGCCGCCGTCGCTCCGCTCCTCGTAAAAGCCACCGGTTGGCACTTTCGTGAGCCGGCCGCGGCTCTTGTAAAAGATATCCGGCCGGACGTTTGTCGACCGTATCCATCGAAATTAGGAGGCCTACCGAGCCTCTTTATGGGATTCTAGACGAGTTTTACAGCTGTACGTGGACGTCGCCCGGCTCTCTTTCTCTCTTTCCCTCTTGCAGCCGTACGCGCTACGTATCGCTGGATGATTAAACGATTACCGTAACGAAGAACGTTTATAGGGCGTCGTTTAAACTTTATCGAGCCCCTTCCCTCTCTCTTATCTTCCTTCTGTTGCTGGCCCGTTTCTCGGCCTCCTCTGTGTCCAGCGAAGAATTAATAAGGATTCATAAGATTCTCGTGAGAGGACGATCTTCCGATTCACCAGCAACGATCAGAAATTGCAACGTCGCGTCGTGGAGTTGCACGCGAACTTCGGGATTGGTTTGTATATAGCCGCTCTCGATTACAATTCAATTGCAACTGCGACTCGATGTTCTATTGGAGATGCAGGACACCATGTATTAGGACCTTGAATAAGTTCTCGCTGTTTCTGTTACAAAATAAAAGCTTTATTTAAATTATAAGGAGCAAAAACATTTCATTCAAAGTATTGCCCATCACTAGCGACCACTTCCTCCCATCTTTCTGCCAGTGTATGAATTCCGCGTCGGAAAAACGACATGTCTTTTGAGGCTATCCAAGAATCGATCCATTTTTTAGCTTCTTCATAAGAATGAAAGTGCTGGTCAGCTAGGCCATGTGCCATCGAACGGAATAGGTGAAAATCAGAAGGGGCTATGTCAGGTGAATACAGCGGGTAGGGTAGAACTTCCCATTGAAGCGTTTCCAGATAGGTTTTCACTGGTTTTGCAACATGAGGCCGAGCGTTGTCATGTAGCAAAATCACTTTGTCGTGTCTCTGCTCGTATAGCGGCCGTTTTTCTTTTAAGGCTCGACTTAAACGCATCAATTGAAGTCGATAGCGCTCACCCGTGATAGTCTCATTCGGTTTGAGCAGCTCATAATAAATTACACCCTCCTGATCCCACCAAATACAGAGAAGAAGCTTCGAATCATGGATATTTGGTTTTGCAGAAGATGTTGATGCATGGCCGGGCTTACCCCACGATTTTCTACGCTTTGGATTATCGTAGTGTATCCACTTTTCATCGCCAGTCACGATGCGGTGCAAAAAACCTTTTCTTTTCTGCCGTTGAAGCAGTAGTTCACACGTGAGAAAACGCCGTTCGACGTCTCTCGGCTTCAATTCATACGGTACCCAATGTCCTTGCTTCTGGATCATTCCTAAAACTTTTAAACGTTTTGAAACCGTTGACTGATCTACTTGTAATGTTTCTCCAAGTTCTGCTAGCGTCTGACATCGGTCTTGATCGAGTAATTCCTCCAACTTTTCGTCTTCAAATTTTTTCGGTGCGCCAAAACGTTCTTTATCCTCAAGTTTAAAATCATTATTTTTGAAGCGTCGAAACCAGTCTCTGCATGTCGTATCCGACAAAGCATTGTCACCATAAGTCTCAACAAGAATTCTATGTGCTTCAGCTGCAGATTTCTTTTGAATAAAGTAGTGCAATAAAATGCCCCGCAAATACAGTTTATTTGGCACAAAAGTGGACATTTTCAGAACTAAGAAAAAATTACTTTGTTTAGACTAAAGTGAACTACCATACACTGAAATTTAAGTTTAGATACACTACTTCCTTGCATGTGTGTTACCATTCGAAATTGACGAACGGGGTACTGCTCCTAACATCTTTAAAGAAACAGCGAGAACTTATTCAAGGTCCTAATAGGTGTACTTGTGTTTCTTTTCTACTGAAACATTCCTTTTTCCTTCAAAATACTTGTTTAAGGTTAGTAGAAGAGAGGATAGGGATAAATATCTTAATCTCTACTGAATATCTTTCAATAAAAAAAAAAAAAAAAAAAAGTACGTGTCCGTTGAAGATGACGGAAAATATCCAGAAAGTTTTCAAAAAGAACCGCTTCCTGCTTTCTTCGAAAAAAATCTGAAAGATCGCATTATTTCAACCCTTCAGCGAACCTTCATCGTATCTTCGACCCTTACGTCAACAAATACATCTCCCTTTCCAGTGAAGATTTTTCAACAAAAAAATTAACACATGTTCCTCGAATATGACACGAAATGCCCAGAAACTTCCGAAAAGAACGGCTTCCTGCTTTCCTAGAAGAAAAAATACCAGAGATCACCTAATTTTAACCCTTCCGTGAACTCTACTCGCGTTTTTAACTTTCAAGCGAATACTCTGGCGGTACACTTTCCACTCAATATTTCAGTTAACAAATAGAAAAATTGTTCTAGATATCCATGTTCCGATCTATTCGGGTCCGAGGCAAAGATCGAGTCGACAGAGCACTCGAGGGTGAACCGGACAGCCCTTAACTCGCTCTTCAGGGTCGTTACGCGTTCGAGGGTCGACTTGCGGTCACTCGCAGGAGGAGGCTAGGTAGACGAGAAAGAGACGAAAAGAGAGACGGAATGGAGGTGTTCGGACAAATAGAAACGTTCGCTTCGCTCGGATCGGGGAGAGACTGTTCTGTGAGGTCGCCGGCTACATAGCGCTGTCGTGTAAACACGCGCTAACTGCCTCCTCTTGCCGACGCCGGCCGTCGTCTACAACCAAAGCCTCTGCCCCCTCTTCCGAGGCCACCGCGATCATGGTTCCCCTTATGCCAGCTCGCCTCTTCCGTGGATCTCGAGATCCTCCTCGCCGCGCCGACTCGCTCCAAAACTGCCGGTGGGACCGCTTTTGCCTAACTAAACGATACAAAGTATCGCGAACATTAGCGATCAGAGTGACACAACACTTTACTGTCAATAAAGCAACAAAATATGTTTAAAAAATGACGCGAGAACGCTAGGACTTCACTTTGAAAAAAAGTCCCTTAACATAGCTGACACTGAAATCGTTGGTATCCGATTTTCTTAGAGCAACGCGTACGTTCGTGCGTACTGATTAAATAGTAGAGCGTTTAGGCAACAGTTGGTTTTATTTTAAAAAGGGGACTGTAGACCAGAGGATGTAGGACTACTCCCCTAATGAAGGAATTGAAGCAGATTTCGGAGAAGTGTACGCGCGTTCTATTAAAAATGCTTAAAAAGAGAATCGTGGGTAAATATTTGCTCAGATTTAGTCACGAGTAGCACTCGGGTCGTTGCTAAGTACTCCAGGACGTTCACTCCTAGACAGCAACCTCTAACGACCTCTAACCAATCTCTAGCCTATCTCTGCTCCCATATTACAAAGAACGAGCTCCCGTAAGAGAGATAGAAGACAGAGAAAGAATGATCGCAAGCGGGGAGGTAAAGAAGATTGCTCGGACGATCGAAGGATCGATGGGAGCAAGGTGAACGACCGATTTCGAGGTGGCCACGAGGTATCGCGGGACATGAGCGATTCCGTGGACACGGAACTGTTCACGCCGGGATAGAGAGAGGCGACAGGACACGCTCTAAGCCAGAACTCTCTAATTCGATCGTTAAACGTCCGCTCATTAGATCTCCCCCGGCTTGTGGCGTGTGTGCTTTATAAGAGACGCGAATGTGGTCCCATGCGTATTTCTTTTCGAACGGTTCTCATCGAGATACGGTGGGGATTCTTTCACGGTTCGATAAATTCCCATCGGCGGAGAATCGGCGGAGGCACCTGGTGAACAAAGATGGCCGTTGATACGATGGCACGCCGGGGCCACGAACGACCGTGCGTTCTGTGTGCTCGTTCGATTAGCATGCCGGTGCGAGTTGTTTCGCTTCCTCGTTAATAAGAGAGCCTCCCTCCGACCCCTCTGAGTGGTCCTCTTCTTCCCGGTCTACGGAGATCCGTCTCTCTTTCTTTCTTTCTTTCTTCCTTCGCCGTTTCGTTCTATGTAGTTTCTCATATCTCTCTCTCTCTCTCTTTCTCTTTCTTACTCGCCTAATACGTAATTCAAGCCAGACGCATAATCTTCCCATGGCTGCTGCCAGAGTCCAGGTAATTCTCTGCCCGACACCGTAGACAATGCTTCGGCTGTCTTTGCGTGGGACTACGAGTTCCTTGCTCGGGCAAACGGAGGAAGTCAACTCCCTTTTCTGCCCTCGAACGCTTCGCGCGACACCGCGAGGAAAAACCATGCCGCTCTGGCGGGGCTCCCCCATAACCATGGTGGCCTAGGATTCTTGGACAGGTTTGCGCACATTCGTATTTTTCGTCGAACCAGTTGACGTCGTTGAAATGGACTCTGTGTGCTCATTGTCGGCGCTCTAGGTGAGACACAGCTTGATGTTTGATGCTTGATGAAACAAGAAATGAAAAAGACAAATTTTATCGTGAAAAATAGGCGAAAAATGGGTTTACGTGCCACAACTTTTTTTCGTTCTTATGTGAGAATATTTTTCGCTGGAAAGGGCTCGTTCGAAAGAGGAAGGTTCAATCTAGCTGACGATATTGTGCAGATACTTGGTAATATAAGCATTAGAAGTAGGTAAAAAATTGACGATGTGCATACCACCGTGAAATCAAAGTATTTTTATTCTATCGGATGAGTTTTCTGGATGAAATCGAGAGAAGCGCGCGCTATAATAATATTTATAAGCTATAATATAAATAAAGCGAAAAACTTGAAGCACGTTAATGATGGCGTCAGACTTCATACTATCGATAATACCGAGCAAAAAATGTGACAAGTTTAGTCACAGACTTAAGACCCGTGGGATCAAGAGCAAGACGGATTTTAAGTCAATGGTTGAAACACTTGGCTCTTAATAGATTATACTGCAAATTGATTTCCCAATTGGCTAAACAAAATTGCGTTACTTAGTTACTGTGCTAGGTCGATTCCTGACTGCTTCGCACAATGTTGTAGGTAGATCGTTTTCGACAGAACTGTTAGCGCGTTTGAAAAGGGGAATAACGATAATGAACAGATCTACAGAATCGTCGATTAATCGAGTCAATTCAATCGAAACGGTATCGTGTTTCGACTCATTTTAACACGTCGAACGCAACGGTGGTGGCATTTTGGCGAATTATTTAAAATTTATGAATGCAGAAATTGACTGGCTTATAATGTTAGCCGAGAGCGTCGTTGTCAAGTAACTAACCATAGTTATTAATAACGCAGATCGCTTTTATATACGTCGCCAAGGACTGAATGATACACCTCTTAATTAATTATCCCCATTACGGATGCCGAGGAATGTGAGCATAACTCGTGTTGTTGACTTATATCGAGAATTCAAGAACTTCGAATTTTTCAAAGACCTCCATAGACATTGTAAACGTTTAATGATACTGTGCAATCATTCTATGCAATACTAACGCGTTATTTAGATACAACCGAACAGCAAAGAGAAGAAGAAAGGACGATGGTATCTGTGGAAATCGCGATTCGCGCAACATCACCTCGTGTATGGATCGGTTTTAATCGTCGGATCGTGGCTCTGTCGTAGATATTAATCCCATTACACGGTCCATTGAAATAAATTACGATATAAAATCAAACTCGTTCCGCGGTTGACGCGGTGAGATCTCTCGATCCCTCGGGGTAGAAGCATTAATCGCTGTTGCACAGTTCTCTCTGTCTTTCTCGGTCTCGGCGCGGTTCGCGAGGCGAGAGAGGATCGAGAATTCGATTGCAGCCGTGTTTCACCGTCCTCTCCCCCTTTATCTGCCTCCTGGGCCATCGCTTTCAGGCCCATCCGTTCCTTCATTATTTACGTCTTGATTTATTATAATCGAAGCTCAGCTCCGTTTGATCCGCACCGAGGTGGGCACCCTTCCTTCTTTCATTCTCTCTCTCTCTCTCTCTCTCCCTCCCTCTTTCTATCTGGTTTCTCGCTCCGTTTCTCCTTTTTCGTTCCGACTCGCCCCCTCATTCTCTTTTCCTCACCTCGGTTTCGTTGCGTTCCGACACGCGAAACTTCGCGCGCGAGCAAAGAGGACGAGCAGCGAGAACCCGGGCCACGAGTACGCCACTTGGAAGCCGTATTTTACGTCGAACGTCGCCGAGTTAATCGATCTTCACCGCGCAATTTCACCTCCGCGCCAAGCCGAATATGCTCGCGATCGGCTATTCTACCCCCGTCGCAGTGGCGTAGCCGAATTCTCGGACTCGTCGGTTGCAACTCTGCGCTCTATGCAACTATGCGTAGTCGAACACCGATAAAAATATACCTCGGAATCGGTTTACTTTAGCCGGGCAAAAATTCCAACTGGAAGATTAATTCTCTGGCACTCGGATTCGAATTTTCTCAAATCACCCACTTCAAATCACCTCGAACGCCTTTATTTGTCTGCCATTTATGGATGTGATTACCGAACTGTGCATCTTTCTGCGAAATAGGAATCGGTTGAATCAATTCAAGCAAGACACAGGCACCATTATGGACCTGTAAGGAGTATATTACTCCTAAATTCTTCTTGTAATCTTTGTATTGTTTGTAATTAAACCGTTTTTGGCCGTAAACCCATGAAATCCCCAGTCTGAATAATTACTATATCCAAATAGGAATTGTTGATGTACATTCTCGATGCAAACCAGCTGATACACCTGTTAGTTAAAGGAATTCGCTATGCTATGATAACAATCAATACATAGAAATTTGGAAGCGTCTGAGAAGAGGATTAAATAATATTCTTTTCTACCTCGAATTACGCTACTGCGCCGATGCCAGGTGCTCCCATGGTAGCAAGAAGCGATCGCGACAAGAAGCCTCCTTTATCGTGGTATCACGATCAAATTGGACGAGCTACCGAATTAAATTCCGCGATCGTAAATCTCCGGAGTGGGCAGATCTCGTTATCGCCTCGAGAAGACCGTCCCCGACCGTCTACAGCGATCAGAAACATCTCTGGATCTCGATCTTGAATATAATCGTACGGGGCTACCACTTTGTAACAAACAGCTGAAGACCCTGGTGCCAACATCAGGCGAGTCCATTTGTTAATTAAATCGTATCCGAGGGAGTTGCAAAATCTCCAGTCTTCTGGTCTTCTCATCAAGATTTTCTATCGAATTTCTCAAGAAAATTATTGTACTTGTTGAACTTTGAAAATCTGCGCTTTCCTGGTGTGTTTGACATCAAGATTTCAAGTTGA
>CM052131.1:20593209-20620694 GCA_028454255.1 Halictus ligatus
TGTACGATCTAGTGTTGTGTGCGGCACACCAAGGCACACGCACACGGCACGCACACTGGGGCGTCTCAAGGCCACCTGGCAAAGCTGGACCTTAAGGAGATTGAGGTCCACTGTGAGACGTGTCGTCCGCGGTAGGCTAGCCCGCTTCGACGGCTAATTCAATTTGTTATATCGTGTGAATAGTAATGAATGTATGATTCGTGTGCAATGAAAAAAGGTGTCTCTTTTCTTTTTTTTTTTCTGTAATTAGAATACTTCCGAACGCCTTGCATTCCTTTCGCTCAAGGGACTTTCCGAGAGTGTCGCCGAGGATACAGCAGCGTTCGTTCGGTTTGACATTGAAATTTTCAAAAAAAGACAGGAAAAATAAAAAGAGAAGAAACAAAGAGAAAGGAGCAAAAGGCATCCAAGACCGGACACTCACTCTCCGCAAGTGTCTTGACCGGAAGCATTCGGCCGGATCGAAGGATCGATTGCATACACACGACAAACAAATGAACACACGCACCCACACACACACACACGCGTCAACACTTGTCCACATTTCTTTTCTCTACTTTACTTTCGTTTTTTTCTTTTTTTTTTAAATCGCTATCTATCACCGAATCAAAACATCTTAACTTATTTATTGCCGCCGATCTCTCGACGCCTCGGGGCCCATTTCTCGGTATCGCCAGCTGCATTGTCAGTCCGATCCCGAGGAATCACCGCTCTTCCGATATTTTATAGCATTTTTAATCAGTACGTGTATATTTGTTTTTACCGCGACCTCTTATCTATCGTAACCGCCGTGATTAATTAGCAAACGAGAGAGTGAGAATGAATGGGAGAATGAACAAGTGTATGCATATCGATATATAAATACATACACGCACGTATATACAAGGAGAGCGTGAGAAAGAGCTAAGAGCGAGAAAGAGAGAAGGGAGAGACAGAATCGTCCATCTTATCGCTCGTTCGTTAAGTGTACATAGTCATTCGAATAATTTTTTTTTTCTTTGTTTTCTCGTTTCGCAAAGGGACAGAGCTCAGTGCGACAATATTATATACGCTATAACATAGTAATAATTATTATTATTATTCTTACTAGATTTAGAAACTGGAGTAAAGAGGAGAGAGAGAGAGAGGGAGAGAGAGAGAGAGAAAGAGAGAGAAGAGAAGAAAACTGCATAATGCGATTTTTATTCTTGTACGCACGAATAATTTTTTGTTTTTTTACTTTCTTTTGCGTTGCAGCGCGATTGCCTGTTCAGTCGACGCGACCGGAAGCGAACCGTCCTCGGTCGAACGCGAAAATCCTTATTTGCTTCTTCTTCTTCTTGTTCTTCTATCCTCGTTCGATTTCCTTCCTCTCGTTTCTCGATGTTTTACGAAAATTCGAAAAACATTTACGTTCGATCGGTACAGCCCGCGTTTCCGGTCACTTGTCATCCCCTTCGGCAGGGTTCTCGTTGTTTTCTTTTCTCTTCGAGACGGTGGGACTTGTTCACCGACGTCGGAGCTTGGGCCAGTGTCGATATTACACGCCGATCTATAGATCTAGAGAACGATAAGAAGCGTTTCACTTTAATTAGCGCTTAGTATATATGTGGGGGGAGGACCTTCGAGCACGAAGAACACGTCGCGCGAGTGCATCCTTCTTTTAGTCATAGTCATTAGACTGCGGATTTTATGCAGTTACCACGAAAATATATATAGAACGCATTTAGAGCCGTAGAAACTTTTAACAAGAAACTAAGCATACTCTCAACTTCTTCGAATTCTTCAGGGAAAGGGTTTTCTTTTTGGTTCCTGTGTCTTTCGATGCGGAGAATTTTGATTTTGCATAGAGATCCGCAGTCTAGTCATAGTCGTTAGAGTAAACCGAGGGTAAAACATTAGTATGTGCGCGAGACTATAAGGAACGAAGTATAGGTCTAAAGAAAGGAGAAAAAGAAAGAAAGGAGAGAGATTGAAAGAGAAGAGAGAGAGAGTGCGCAAAGAGTGCATAAAAGAAGGAAAATTAAAAAAGATTAATTTTTTTGACTCGCGGTGGACGTGCTCGCGAGTTGATGACCACGTGACGAGAGAGGGGACGAAATTGTTTTATTGTTTTATAGCTCGATGGTTAGGCCAAAAAGACTGTTATATAGGACGAATATTATATATATATATATATAAATATATATAGTAGAAATACTTTCTTATTATGGTTATTAAGAATGATATTATTATCATCGTAAATATGCTAATTACGACTATATTTACCGCTATTCCTAATCACTCTACTATTAGTATTATCGCAGCTATGTACTATTGTCACGTTGTTAGACAATGATAGCGAAAAACGATTCTGACACGAGCGGCGAAAGATGTCGTTCAACATAATCTTTGTTGATCGGAAAAAAGAGAAAGAGGGGGAGAGAGAGAGGGAGAGAGAGAGGGAGAGAGAGAGAGAGAAAAGAAAGTAAGACGCTCTCCTGGTGTTCGGTTTAGCTCCGAGTGGTGCTATGTTTGCACCGTTTCATTTTCGGTCGATTATGAAACGCGAAGATCGACGGAATAAACAAACGGGAGACGTAATCGGGAGTTTGTCACACCGGCGAGGTAATCGTTAGTACTAGCTGGGTCGCCAGAGACCCGATAATAGAGCATCGATTCCATCGTCTGCCCGAAACAAAGATGCAGCACCACGCCTACAAGCATAATATTGTAATGGCTCTATAAATGTTGTATATATTCTATATGATAATCAAGAGAAAACGACAACAACAACAACAGCAACAACAACAACATGAATCACAGACCGACCGACATTCAACTATTATAGTTCTCCATAAGTAGCAATTTAGTTTATCTGTAAATCTATGTAAACGAGCCCACGAATATCATAACGAATAAAATCGACATTACTTTTATATGATTATGGTCCTGCTACCTCGCCGAGAGAGATAGGGAGAGAATGAAAGCGAGAGGAACCGCTCTCAATTGTGTGTGTGTGTGTGCGTGTATCGGGAGTAGAGCGACTGACCTAAACGCGTTGTGTCCCCGGCCGAATGCTTTGTAACCGACTAAATTTTTCTTATTTTTATATATCTCGACTCATTTATTCGTTTCGTTGGAGAATGTTCAAACTTTTGAATTGACGATTAAAAAGCTCTCAATCCTAGACAACAATGCTTTCTTTTCTTCTTCCGACGCGAACGCGTACTCGACCGCAGACAAAGATAATCGCGCGAGATCCTCGCGATTAAGACCAAACGTTGAACCGGCGATCTCGTATTCCCTCGAGAGCGACGTGTCGAAGACACCTTTGTCGTCGGTCTGAAACGAAAAAAATAGACGAGTGATGATTCTTTATTTGAATGTTTGCCCGTAACCTCAAATAATAGCATGTATGAATAATTAACGGATTTACTTACACCGAGGCAAATAGGATGTCCAGCCTCGCGCAAATATTTGAAATGATGGAATTCGTACGAGGGTACTGTCTTGCATTGTACGTTTGATGTTAGGCACAGTTCTATGGAAAAACTCAGTATAATGAATCTTCAAAGTCCAGAAATCGTTCAAACATTCGTCCCTCTGTTCTCGAGGTCACGTCAAGGTCACAATATTATAGGTATAGGTAGATCTTGTCTATAGTATGAGGGTAATTAGAATATATATGGTTCCATTAAAAAGCAAACAGCACTGACCTTGAAAAATTGGAAATTTGACCTCGAGAACATTTTTTTGTTCACCAACAGTTCTTACCAACAGGGATTTTTGATTCAATCAGCATGTTGAATAACTTGTCGGATCCTTGCAAGTTGGGATGAATGCAGGTGCAATGACCCAGTCTATCTGGTTTAAATTCAAGCATGTCTTTTGCTTCTAGTTCGTTTGAGATCTGTGTAAACACAAGAACATATTTAATCGCGATCTGGCTATTTTATTATTACTGACAAATAAACGAATCACCATACAAATTTTACCTCTGCACAGTGAGCTGCAATTTTAAGGCCAACATTCCTGGCTTTCTTCAATAGCTCTAAAAATGTGTCCCCAGCCATTGGATCCCCACTAAGATCTAGACCTACCACATATCGCGAATGTTTTTTAAAATAATTTATAGCTAATTCTATGTTCTCCTCTGCTGCTCTGTATCCTTGTTTCCGATTAATGGATACTAATAACTTCACAGTTATATCTGGGAAGTCTTTTTTACAAGACCTGCAATTATAAATAGGATAATTGAGACATAGATTCCTCATGATTGTCTGCAGTGAAACTATTTTTCAAATTGTGCCTACTTAAAAGCTCTTATAATGGCATCTATGTACTCTCGCTTCGTCATTTTCCCACTAATAGATCGAGGAGTGCTCCTAAGTTCTAAATATATCACATTATCTTCACGAAATTCTTTAATTACATCGCAAGTTGACTGAAACACGGCTTCCGGTGTTGTCGTCAATGAGTGCGCTACATCAAAGACTTTAAAACACCTACGAAAAATTATCATACTTACCGTCTTTAGATCGAGACGTTAATTAATGCAATAATCGAGCGTATCATGAAATGAAAAGTTAAGAGAGTTAACGTACTCGCCTAACGATGAATACTTTCCGATAGTCATGACTATGTTCTCTCCACCGTCTGAATCCGGGTTCTGCATTTTGTGTAACGTCTTCAATGTGTTCGGACTTAACGAGCCGTTCAAATGAGCATGAAGCTCCTAGTAATTATTTATATATATTATTGTAGAAAAATCATTGTTTTCAAACGCTAACATAACCTCTCACAAATCCGATAGAAATTGATATAATAAAATACGTACCACTTTCGGCAGAGATTTACAAAATTTTGCTAAATCCATTTCGAATGAGAAAGCCTCTTGTATCTTCCGTCGTTTCCTTCAAATTCACGTACTGTTTATCTTGCACTTATAGCTTTTATATATATATGTAGGAGGCAAATGTTTCAGAGTTTCAAAATGGTGAAGGTAAAACACAAGTACACAAATTCATAAATTACAATGCGTTTATTAAGAAATATTTAAAGTTTGGAGTATTTGGTATTCTAGTAAACAATTACTAGATCAGTATTCGATTCTAAGTAATTTCGATCTGTAAACTAAGTAAATTCTAAATAAGTATTCGATTCGAAATAGACACCAGCGTTTCTCGGTAAATTTTAATTATCAGTATACAATAATAGTTATTTTCAAATAGTAATAAATCACCTACCATAAAAATCATTCATTCAGCTTTTATTTAACCCATACAAAAATTAAAAAATTCAAAGGCAAGACATAGAAATATAAGTTTTTCGAAAATCTTTTGTTTAAAAGATAAATCAGCTCAGTATGGTAATCAGTCATTAATACAGTTGTATTTAAATTTTTCATATCTTATCGTAATTAATTTTTAAGTCACAATCCATCATAAAGAGAATTCTATCAACTTTAATTTAAGTCCCCACAATTTAAAAAATTGTGGCAAAGACTGTGGCAAAGCATTTAAATATTATTGTTTATTCAAGCTCATATGATCTTGCCGTTTTTCCTATAAGATGCAATGCAAAATCTGGCAAGAATCATTTGCTGCGTAAGTATGTCCGCACAGCGCCAAAGCATGTAGAGGTAGAACGCTCAAATTGTTGGCCAAACGTTATCGACAGAGCAATCGATAAATTAATTTTTTAATAATTTATTTTATTACTCAATTATTTTTGTTTACTGTTTTTTTAATTCTCACATGATTTTCCATAAATTTCCTCGAAATGAAGCCTCGCGTAAACAGTGGGCCAAAGAAATAGGTCGGGAAGGATAGATGCCTACAAACAGTAGTTTAAATTCATCTGTTCTGGTAATTTTCCTGAAAACAGCGTCACAGAATGCTATAATAGAAAACGCTTAAAGCCTGGAAGTATACCCACGATTTTACCAAAAAAGTCAAGATGCGAACCACAGACGAATATCTTAAGGGAAAGTAATGGTAGAAGTAAGACACTTTGTCTTTGTTAATAAAGGGTTGCAAAGCATACGATATATACTTGTTTCCTTCCAGACAATAATGATGTTCTGGCAACTATTGCAACAACAGAAGAAGTCCCAGAACCGATTATGGTTGTAGAATGCAATCATTTTCTCCTACAACCAGTAACCAGACACGTAAGTTGAAATAAGTTTCAAATATACAGAGTATCCCATTTTAATCTATAAATGAAATTATCTCTTCCAATTTTTCTTATTCATAAAGCAAAAACTTACTTTAACATATTCAAAGTGGCATATAATGTTACTATTTGGGGATTAATATCTGTGTACAGTACCGAACAATATTTCCCATTGCAGTTAGTAAAGATTTCTCTTTAGCATGCACATCAAAGACTGCAAATGTAAGGGAGAAGTGTAAAATTGCAACACTGCATGACAAAATACAACACCATCATCGTTACCAAAATATATCACGAAGTATGATGCAAAGAAGATTGCAGTCCACAACGCAGGAGAATAGAATACTCAAGCATCAGGTCACACGACTGAAAAAAAAGGTACACTCTTTACAAAATGTGATACAAGGGTTAAAGGAAAACAGACTTCTGCCTGATATTGCATATTATTGCCTTTGTGCTAATACCAATGCTTCATTAGAATTATGCAACCGCATGCTCAAAAATAGGAAGAACATAGGCAAACTCACGCGAGACAAATACCCCCCAGCACTTCGCACGTTTGCTTTGACTGTACACTTTTATTCATCGAAAGCGTATTCGTATATTAGGAAAACTTTCAGTTTAGCGCTTCCACATGCAGACGTCCTCAGAACCTGGTATAGCAATGTAAATGCAGAACCAGGTTTTACCGAGGAATCTTTTTAAGTTAGTTTACTTGTATGTATATTTATACTTTATATATTATTATAACATATAATTGTACATAAAACAAGAACATTGAATACATTCTGTTTAATTATACGTATATTTATACTTTATATATTATTATAACATATAATTGTACCTAAAAGAAATCTATATCATATGTATTACTTGTTTATAAAGTAATTAATAAATGTATTTCAGTATTATTATGAATCTAATTTCATTTACTGCTTCTCGTAAAACGTAAAAAATACATACCTCCACTTCCTTTACCTATAACAGTGAAGTAAATGATAACAATGTTTAGAAACATTTTTTAAATTACTATTCACTTTCTGCGAACTTCAATAAGCATTACTTCTGTTTCTTTTATATTATAATTATATTTTTATTTCACTATTTTCATGACCAGTTTTCATCAACCAGTTTTTTGCAACCAGTTTTTTAACGTTCATACAAGTAGCATTTGATCAAAGATCGCTTGAATGAAAAAATATTTCATTACTTCCCAATAAAGATTTCTTGATTTTTAAGGGCACAAATTAAACCAGAGAATTCGAATTCTCCTGGATACCTGGAGACTTAGAAGTTCGCATTGAAACTATGGCATCTGAGACGAAAATTTCATCTATCAACGAGGAAGAAGGTGTGCCTATGCCTTCAGTTTTGAAGACAAAATGCGCAAAATCCAAAAACACGCGTGCACGAGACAAAAGGCTCATGGAAGCGAAACGAGGGAAAATGTTCGATGAGACCGTCATGAAAATGAAGAAGAAATTCTCTCATCGTACTTGCTAGATAATGCTGATGACCTCGCAGATTAAACCAGAGAATATGCACTTTATGATAGATGTATTACAACATGAAATCAATTATGGTAGCAAAATAAAGAAACACTCGTACAATACGCAGTGTAGAAATAGACACTAACTAGTGATGGGCATTATCGACTAATTACTATTTAGTTACTACATACTATCGAATTTAGTCGATAGTTTTTAGTCGACTGAAATTTCGTTTTAGTGGTTACGTCTAGATTGCGGGCTATAGTCTATGCCTACGTATAGATCTGATTTCTCACTCACTCTTACGGCATTGTACTGCAGTGCTCACTCAGTATTATAAGCACAGTAAGAGTAAATTCACGTTCATATTTTCCCTCATGTCAGTTAGATCACTGATATATACACTATGGATACGAGCACAGACGAGGTATAGGAGTAGACCAATCACTAATCACCCAATGTATTTTTCTGTCTCACGCTCGGAGGGCTCTAGAGCCCCCGTACCATTCCGTGTCACATCCTACCGTATCATCCAGAACTAATATTGTGGAACCAATATTCTACGATGGCGCTGTTGCCGATACAATTTTAAATCTCATGTCGAGGGTTCTAGTTCAGTTCAATTAAATTAGTTCAATATTAGCCAAATTAAGAACGTAGTTTAAATGTAATTTTAAAAAATACGACGTTGATATCACTAATTTCATTTGACTATTTAATTGCTACCTATACAATCTACTTCTGATATTGCTTTACATTTGCAGCATATACATACATTCCATTAAATTTAATGATTTGAGATTCAAAAAGATTGAACAACAATATTTATAATAAGTAGTTTTGAACATTTTTTAAGGATAATTAAATTTAAAAAACAAAAAGAATTATGTAAAAATACAAAATATATTTCCGTATATACCATTAAATCCGATTCTTTTTCATTTTTTCAGTTTAAATTTCACTTTCGTATCTTTTTTAGTTCAAAAGATTCGAATGCGTAGCGCATTCCAGACATAGTTGGGCACTGTTTAGATAACAAATTATTTAAATAATGATTCGAATAAAAGATATTTTACCTTTATTCGTTATTCGAAGGTTCGAATAATAAAAGTATCTTTGTCGAATAAAGAGAATTTTTTTTATTCGAAGCGGATTTATTTGAACTTGGAATAATTTTTTCATCTTGTATCTGTATTTTTTATTCGAATGCTTCGAATAAATCTTCGATTAACTTTTGCCAGCTCGTATAAAAGGCGACAAGTTCCGACGAGCGCCGAACTTCAAAGACCCAGCGACTAACTAACGGCATACAATGTAAGCAGATGGAGAATCGTGCAACGAATGGAAGTTTAAACTTTTAGTTTTTTCAATATACCCCCATAAAATTGCGAAGGGTAAATCGAGGGGCTTTTCATGATGAAAATGAGTCCAAACTCGAGTGTAATCAAACAATTTTATTGATACGTAATATTACGATAAAAAAATTACAATCTTGTTGAAGATAGTCCAAATGATGTCGTGTTTGGACTCATTTTCATCGGGATAAGCTCTATAACTTCTTCGTATTAAAAATACTATTTGCATCAAAAATATAAAAGCTTAAATTGCCAATAATACTCGATTCTCTATCAATATTAAGTATCAATAAAAACTGTTCGATTACACTCGAGTTTGGGCTCATTTTCACCAGGAAAATCCCTTCAATTCACTCGTCACAATTTTATGAAGATATATTGAAAAATCGATCTCGAACCAAAAGATTCTCAGCCGGAGACGTTACGCCCTGCGCCAACCGAAACTGTTGAGAGTCACAGTGATAATATCAATATATTATATTGAAATGTAACGGAAATAAAATATTTTATATTGCAGTTTTAAGTTTCTACACTGTTTCCCTGAATATAAAAATGTTCAATATTACGGTCAGAAGGCATCGAAACAATTAATTTTGTTATTTTTTTTTTTTAACAACGATGCAATTTATAAAAAAATTCTGAAAAAATTAAGAAAAATTGTTTCAATAATATCTAACTACTCGATTTTTATAAAACTGGTATCTCTGAAACTTCAATTCGAAATGTGCACTTTCTTCAAATGATTGGACATCTAATTATCCAATTTTCTTAAACATGTTTGCATAATCTGGAAAATCTGTAAAAAATACACATTAATAATCACGATGAGACACAAATAACATAATAACATAAACGTGGTCAACTGAAAACTTCGATATAAAATCTACTTTCGGATTTGTTTAAAAATCGATTTCGCATCCAAAAATTTTGAAAAAATCTCAGTCGTGTAGAATATTCATGAATTCTTTCGTAATTTTTTGTTAAGCATGGTACGACTAAAAATTGATTTGATTTGAAGGCACACTTTTGACCATTTTATCCGGCTTTGTCTTAAAAATCAGCAAAAAAAAAAATTATTTTAAAAATATAGGACATATTTCAGTACACGCCATTAAACCCGATCTTTAAAAAAGGTTTCTAGTATAGGGGAAGGAGGGAATTCAATAGTCAGGATAATCTCCAACTCCTATAAACTATATTTATTTGATTGTACAAGAAGATTCGATGAATGTTGCGTTCGTCGTTTATTTTTTCATTATAAACGCGAAAGAAAATAATACAACTACGTTCTGAGTCAATAATGAAATAGATTGACATCTCGCAAAAAACGATCAACTATATAATTATTGATTAATTAATTCTTAACTCTTTCGAATTTCACAATTAATTTTAATTGATATATTGCATGATTCTTTAAAGCTACAATGTATGTTGTTTAAATGAAATATACATGAAAATATTATATAGTAAATTTCGATTTAATTTCTTTTTCAAGTTCAGTTACAACATATTGATATTTTGTATGATTCTTTAAAGCTAAAATTTATGTTGTTTAAATGAATTAATGACATCAAATAAAAATATATAATTGGGACATATAGTCTTAACATCAGATATGTAGATAACTCGTCAATCATTTGTATTTGACCGGATTTGATCATTTTGGTGGATCTACTTCCAACATTTATTGTTCGCCAGCGTAGAGGGCGTAAGAAATCCAGTTGTTTAAATGTGAGATACGAAACCCCATATGATGATTGCTCTACTCCTATACCTCGTCTGTGATAGTATATACATGGTGGTTGGTAACTGGTGGTACAAGCGGAAAGGGGGTGATTCTACGCGAAAAAAGAAGTCGAAAATATAGAATAAAAATGTTTCGTTTCAGGCTTTGTTTTCGAGAAAATCGACTTTGAATTTTCGCAAAGTACGCGTGCACTTGATCACGTCTCGTTATAACGGATCTCACTGTAGATCGTTGTCTCGATTGACGTTATGTTATGATAAACACTTCCAATGTGACCGAAGTGTTTTCCTACCTATTAACTGACTTTCCGTTGCGAGCAATTGAAAGAAGAGATTATTGTAGCCTTTCATACTTGAAAACAATCGAATACGTTAGAAAGTGTTTATAGAAATTTAATTAGAAGAGCAGAAGTATGTGTTCGGCATAATGGGCAACATTTTCAGCAATTTTTGTAATAATAAACTTTATGATTAGTTCATATTATTTCATTATGTATTCCTAATTTTCCGTTACGGCAAAAACAAACTTAAACTGCGATAATATCCATCGAGACAACGATCGAAAAGAAAAAAAATATATATATATCAGTGCGGTTAGATGTCTTTTTTAATAAGATTGTTAAAAAATTGTAATTTAAAATTTCTTTTCGACATTAATTTATAATTATTGTAATCTATAAGTCTAATTATAAATAATAAATAAATATAAACAATCATTTAAAAATGTATATAAATTATTATTTATCCTTTAATAATAATGCAATATAAAGGCAAAATGTTACTGAACTTTTTAAAAAAATATCTATGAAAATAGTAATCCAACCACCACTAAATTCAGTCGATAGTTTAAAAAATCAGTCGACTGAAAATAGTAGTTGGCTACTATCGATTTAGTCAATAGTTTTTAGTTTATGGTGCTCATCGTTAACACTAACTGACATAAGGAAAATAGAATAAGAGACACCACGGTAAAAGTTCAAATTAGAAATTAGATTCCAAAATCGACAAGGGAACATAATATTACACGATAACATTTTAATAAATAAGATTAAATCGTATGTAAGTACCGGCTCAATAGCATGTAAGGAAAATCTGTTATAAATTGTTGTATGACTAGTTTGCTTTGGGCAAATAGAGCTCTGTAGGGTTATGGTCTAGTGGAAAGAGACCGTGGCCTACTTCCGCCGGGCAGAGTTGGGCAAAAATTTATTTTAAAATTTCGAATAGAAATAAATGAAAGCTATCTAAAATTATCGTCTGGCCAAATCGAGCTTCAGTTACGAATAAAAGTTACAGATACATTTCGCCGCGACATCTGCGTTCGAATAAATTCTCGAATTAATTTTTATTCGGCGCCTAAAATCGTTCAGATACTTTTCGAAGCCGAGTATCTTCAAATAAATCCGCCGAATAAATGGTGGCGTTGTATCCGACCATCCGAATAAATCCTGAACGTAGCCAGAAAATCATCCGAGAGGCAGTCGGATAGAAATCTCGAAACCAGACGCTCGACGAATAAAGATACAAATAACTTCTCGCGATTCATCCGACTTCGAATGAAAACAAAAGATAGAGAGTATCTGTATCTGAAAGCTATTTAAATAACTTTTCATCGGATACTGCCCAACTCTGCCGCCGGGGAACTCGGAACTGGGTAGATCCACTGTTGCGCCTTGTAGTACAGAAAACTTGATTGGTCTTGTCTCGACGACGGTTGATACAGAAGAGACTGAATTTACGTATTCGTCCGGACGCGAAATACGTCACAACTATCTAAGAACACCCCGAGTCAAGAGAGGCGATTCTCTCTTGCCGCGCGCACGCGGCTGATGCCGGCGACGCTAGCGCTGTGGCAAGGAACGAAAACACACGTAACAGCTTTAGGTTCGTTTACTGGTTTACATCAGGATCGCGGTTAGTTTGCAACAATGTTCTGAGGGGAGGAGTTGAACCATTACCACTTCGTAATTGCGTGTGTATATATAATACTGTCATGAAAACGAGACAAACCAAAACCGCAAAAAGAAAGATCGTCGGAATCAAACCCAAGGCGTGAGTAAACATTGTGCATTCATCTTAACACTGTTATCTGAATATTATGATGACAACACAGCGCCGACACAGTCTTATCGGACACGTTCTAGACATTCGAAATACAATTTTTGTTTTAGCAAATTACTCAGGCATAAGAGAACGAACAAGCTTGTTCGTCTAAGAAAGAAGGCTGTTCTGCAAGACCTGATCATGAATTCGTCAGGTTCGAGTGGTAATAATGTTCAGGATGCTTTGCCAAATATAAATTCGATTATGAAGGAACGGCTAAAGACTCAGTGTAATATCAGGGGAAAGAAAAAAAAATTGGGTGGCAACAACACTAAAAAAAAAGCAGCAAGTAAGAAACATTCGAAGTTCTCTAGAACAGTGGTTCTCAAACTGTTTGAAATACAAGTTTTAGGCGAGTACTCAACCTTCAACTCATTGTCAGACGATAATTTTCGAGAAGCAGCTGCGAATCGCAATTTTCATTACTCTATACACCCACGATTTTTCACACATTCGTATGAATTATTAACAAGTCGTTGTTTTGGTTTATTCTAAAAATCTTGGGTACATCGCGATCTAAACTTTGAGAACCGCTGCTGTAGAGCACACCCGATTGTTGTTGTACGTAGAGGTAAAAGGCGAATGTTATTTGTAGGTCGAAGATAAAATAAGATATAGTGTATTCGCACAAATAAATGACACTGTTATAGAGAGGGGTTGCTTCAGTTTCAGATTCTACGGATTCTTCCCCAAATTTGGCAGAGGCAAGTACATCCATAGACAAGAACAGCAGGCAATGTCGTGCTAATGCCAACCAACAAAGAAATTTAGGATCGCCGGTAATAGTCGAGGCCCAAACATTGTCTTCATGGAGAATACCGAAAATACTAAAAGAGAATCACGAATTACAAACTGACGACGATGTTGGTGAAATTGTGCCTCCGCAAACGCGACGTAGCTATCCGAGAAAGGCTAAAGCCAATATCACTACTGCGAATTACAGAAGTTCGAGTCGTAGTCCCGACCAGCAGGGGAATGATACAATAACAGCGACGCCTTCAAGGAGCAATCGCAAGCAAAGACAACGGAGAGTAAAGAAACCATTAGCATCCGAAACTGATGGTGCTGACTTGTTGGAACCTGATGAATCATACATCTCTATTGAAGAATGCTTTGAGAAATTTGGAATCGGTGCGACTATCCCAAACAGCAATTTACCACACGCAAGTATCGAAACTTCTGAAGAAACGAGAACGACGTTCAGAAGAAACAAGAACGACGTACAGCCTATTCGGTTACCAGTAAAATTTTATTGTTTGAAAAATAAGGTAGTAGCGTTGATGGCGGAAGGGACGCAATTTTGTTTCACCGGTAAAATCGTTTTAAAAGTGTTACGTGGAGCGGTAGAGGTCTACGGGTCTTTGATCACCGCGACCACCAATCCCATCGAGATCTACTCCCCGAGAGGGTACAGCAGCGTTTGCATCAGAGCTAGCGACAGGACATCACAGGACGTCCAACCGGATATTTGGCCGTCTCTGTCCGCCGAGGGCCTCAGTCGGGATATTGAGAACAGACTGATCGCTGACCTGAACAAAATGAAAGCCAGCACGACGGTCCTGCTTATGTCGAATCTAGAGAACAAGTTGATCAAATTTTTGAACGCCTTCTATCCGTTCAGACTGTTCCCGAGTGTCAAGGACGCGATGTACCATTCTTGGATGGATCTAAAGAGAGCGGAAACGATACTACAGTCGAAACTATATATTGACAGTTACTTCTGCAAAGAGCTGATCGTTGATCATCGTGTCACACAAGAGATTGCCGAGAAAACGTTGATAAGCTGGCGTGCCCACAAACGGTCCTGCACTTTGTTCGCCGGAGGAAAGAACGTCGGCAAATCTACCGCGATTCGTTGCCTGATAAACAGCATATTACCTGCCAGCAAGAGGGTGGTTCTTGTGGACCTTGATCCCGGCCAGGCAGAGTGCACACCGGCCGGTTGCCTTTCTTACAGTTTGATAGAGGAGCCTCTATTCGGACCAAATTTCACGCATTTAAAGGCTCCAATCTTCCAACTATATATCGGCGACATCAATGTCAGTCGATGCATCCCGAAATACATCGAGGCAATGAAAATGTTGGTGGAGAGGTTATGGAGTTGTCCTGTGATGTCGCGACTACCGATCGTGGTTAACACTATGGGGTTCACTCACGGTATCGGTTGGGACATCGTGCTTTTCATCGTGAAGCTGATACAACCCTCCCTGGTAGTACAAATCATGTCCGGAAAGGTCAAGAACAACTTTCCTGATTATTTGAGCAAGGAAGTAATAAATACACAGGTAGGTGAATATCACAGGTTGTCTTTTGATATTGTTGGGCATTCTAGAAGGATTCGGATAGTATTGAAAATCTGTTTTACGTAGAAAATTTCGAGGGCATTATGGAGCGTGGACTTTTTCAACGGGAACCGAGCTTGCAATCACGAATTATCCATAATATCTTCCCACTCTGAACGGAAAAGCGCTCCGGCGAATGACACTTGGAACATGGAACCGTATCAGCAGCGAGAACTCGTGCTGATCTCTTACCTCAGCGAGATTCTGCGGGGTCCTATGGATCCTACGTAAGCCGACCAATTATCCACGATGTTGATTACCTGATGTTGTAAAAAATTGTTCTTGCAGGTGTTGCCCCAACAGTTTGTCGCTAAATGAAGCTATGCCATATGTGTAAGAATCACTTTATTTCTATACATTATATAGAATAATATATTATAAAATTTGAACAGATCTTATGGTGGTCACGAATTTATAAGTGGACGTTATAAGTTTAGGTGGACGTGCTTCCGTTCAGCTAAACAAAATTTTGAACGCCACTAAATAACCTTAACTGACCTTGGAAGACGAAAGTGTTATAGATCAGTTAATTCGTTTCGATATAGACTTCACGCGTACCTAAATAAGAACACACCGTTCTGTAAAAAAAAAAACAAATAAAACAAACAGAGATCACCTTGAAGTCTCGAAAGCACATCCACGTTGATAAGATTTGCGACCACCATAAGACGTCTCCCACGAAACAAGCTATAGTTTGGTAATTAATTGCGTGCGAAACTTCGAATGGTTACCTCGGGTATGAAGTAAATAGACGGTAACGTTGTTGAATTTCGATTACAGCACCCCGTTTTCTTCGATAATCATCTCGATACCTCGAGCATCTGCGCCACCAACACATGTGTTGAACGTAATCAATGGAAACATAGTCGCACTATGCGGAATCGATCAGCAGTCCGCTCAATCACAACCGACCGACTTGGTGTCTGGCCTGAGAGTGTTGGACAGTTTGCCGCTTACCTCGTGTTACGGTTTCGGTGAGCATTTTCTCACGACACTTTCTTTTTTCTCTGCTCTGTAAAAAACATCTGGGAATGATAGCGAACCATATTTATCCAGGTATTGTCAGGGGGGTCGACACGGAACGCGAGCAACTCTTCATAAACACGCCGCTACCAGCTCACGTGATGCAGTACGTGAATTGTTTGGTGGGCTGCACACCGGTGCCCGTCACCCTGCTGCAGTTGAACCATCAGAAAAATGTTCCGTACACCGGCGGCAATAACCAGTTGCCGACCAGTCAGGAATACCGCAGGGGATTCTTCCGTATGAGATACCAAAGATCGAATGCTAATCCGTAACTAGTCCCGTCGAGGGCTCCGCGATTCTGTACATACCAAGACAACGTCTATTTTTTATTAATCTTCGGAACAACGATTGCCAAAGACTCTTTCGTTTCCAACTGCGACCAAGAGAATGAATGCAAAATCTGTACGATACATCGAGCGCATCTGTAAAACATATATTACACATACAGAGAGGAGGGAGAGAGTCATGCAGGCCGCAACAAGGATAAAGATCGAGAACGTAATATGAGCTATACTAAGTTGTCTTGATTGCAATAAAATTACAAATAAACGAAAAAAGAAAATTAAACATAAAATTCGTGTAACCATTCATCTCTTTTTTTCAAAAACAAGATTCTGTTCGACGATTTCGTTAGACGGTCTAGTCGAACGGAGCCTTTAGAATGCCGGGGGTGGAAGCTCTTGGGGTAGTTGAGCACATAAAATAAGGACAAAGGGATTTAAACATGGCAGTGAGGGTTTGCACGCTCCAGGATTTCCCTATCAATCTTTGCCGCTTCGTCGCCGACAGATTCTTCACGTCCGTGTAGTGACGGGGGAACCCGAATATCTCCTCGAGTTCGGTAATCCACAACGAGTCGCTTTGGTCCTTCATCATGATTGGTTTCAGGGCCGTTTTTCCTAATTCCCAGAAAAATCCTCGTTAATTATAGGACGTTTTTCGAAAGAAGACACTTCGACATACAGCCATAATGACTGTCCACGCTGTGTGTTGCAAGTCGGGAGCAATAGGAATGAATTGGACACCTATTATGACTGGACTGCGAATTTTCATACAGTATAAAAATTGTTTGCATCGATTACGAGGGAACAGGAGTCGAATAGAAATTTCCTTTTTTCCTTTATTAATATTGATAAGCTGGTACTAATACGTTGAAACTATTTTAATTATTGCTATGACCGTATCTGAAGTGTCTTCTTTCATACACGAATGGGTGTCTAGAAGTGGACTATATGTTACATTTCATAAAATTTGTTTCTACTGCTACAGCGAACAACGGTTTTAGGGATTGTCTGTGAATTTTATGAGACGTAACATACGCAACTCATTAGTATTTCAAAGTAGCCATACCTTGTTTTAAGGAATTCACTTTGGTAGTGACGGTGCGGATCTTCTTGACGAGGGCGTACCGTTGACAATGCGGCGTCAGTATATCCTGCACGTCCGTATCGCCTTGGAAAGGCAGCGAGTATCGTTCAAACGGCAGATTATGCCAATACAGCCTTAGCCTGTGTTGAGGGGAAAAGTCTGCCGAGTCTATCACGTCGGGCTCCTGACCCAGGTATCTGAAACGTCATTGTCAAATAGGTGAACACTGCCAAGGAATCAAGCAATATTAATCATCGTAGTGCTGATCTCTGGATGAAGGATTGCCTAGCATAACAATTCATTTCATCCATGTTAGAAGCGTTAGAAGGGTGCGAAGGCCTACTTGTTGATCTCCAATCTGTACATGCTCGGCATCGATGCGACATTCTCGTATAACCAGAACAAGTGACGACCACTGTTCAGTTTTTTGACGAGCTTCAACAGTCGCCAATACTCAAAGAACAGTATCCCGGTGCCCCTGGGGTCTGCCAGAGTCAAACAACAAAGAACGTAACTACCATCATTTTGTAGAAGAAAGTCTCCTCCCCTATCGTAACAGCGTACCATGAAGACCCAGCCGGGCAGGATTGACAAGGCTCAAATCGTTGCAGGGCGATCCTCCGATCAGCAGATCAATCGGCACCATCTCC
The DNA here is from genome assembly GCA_028454255.1 of Halictus ligatus. Taxonomy (NCBI): domain Eukaryota; kingdom Metazoa; phylum Arthropoda; class Insecta; order Hymenoptera; family Halictidae; genus Halictus; species Halictus ligatus. The sequence goes on from CM052131.1 coordinate 20,611,428, forward strand.
TTGATCATCTCCTTGGTGATCTTCCGTACGTCGCCAAGTTGGACGATGTGGTTTCCGTAATGCATAGCGCTAACCATGAGCGCATCAGGGTCGATCTCGCTGGCGTAATAGGCCTCCACCTCCAAGCCCAGCTTGTGTAGGACCAGCATCCCTGAAGAAGACGCGTGACAATAGAGTACAGCCAACCCTCTCGTGACGCGGTTAACTTGTACCGCGTTACAAGAAACTCGAAATTAGCACGAATCAGCTTAACTGCACAAGTTAATATCGTGGTGCAGTGATTTCTCTATATATGTCACCAAGGCCTTGATGAGAAACGGCGGGTTATACCCCTTGAAGGGACGCCGAGGAAAGTAAACATAACACGGGCTTGTGTTATGTGTCTTCTGGACGATATACGACGTGTTGTTGACATATATCGAGAATTCACTGAATAAGAAATGTCAGAATTACAGAGTACATACCACGTTGTAAGAGGGCTTTGCAATTTTTGCTCCGCGTTGTGAGACTACCGCATTATAAGAAACATCGGAATTAGTACACATCAGATCAAACTAAACTAAATTTCATACAAATCGCAATTTTTGTTCCGCGTTATAGGGGGCTTTTCTGTACTGATTCTCAGGAAATAGAGTAACAGAACGGGGGGAGGGGGAGGCTGCTTACCAGTGCTCAGACCGTCGAACAGGGAGAGAACTCGGATCCTCCTTTTGTTGCCGGTGTGCTTATTGGTGACTGTTGTGGAAGAGTTGCAGCTCGTCCGGAACATATCGATTATTTTGTCTTTCCAGTTGGATCGCGGCCTCGCCACGATGTCCGGGACAGAGCCGGACCTGACTTTACAGAGGAAACACTCCCAAGGATCTTCGAGCAACACCTGCTCGTAGGTCGCCGGGCACAGCAAGTGTTTCATGCAGGCAGTACAATAAACCCTGGAAAACGAACGATCCAGGAATATACACATGCCCCGCGCCACCGGCTACAACCGGCCGGCCACCGCCCCCATCGATCCCCGGGGCCAGCGCCGTGCGATTTACCTCGGACAGTCCTCGTTGTCGCAAATGATCACCGTCCCGGTCGCCGCGCAAATCGTGCAGTAGAACTAGCAAACCAGTCAACATTCATTATCAATCCGCCAAGAGGAACGAGTTCGAGTTAGATCGAATGCAAATACTTACGCATTTCCCGTCGTTCCCGAACACGAACATACACGGCTTGTATTGTTCCTGAAAGCAATGTGAATTGTAGTAGCCCTACCCTGTGTAACACCATGTTCGTTTCGTTCTTACGTTCTCATAACCAACAGGTGATTACGGTAAAACATTCTTACTAGAACCACTGAGAACTACTTTTAATTTATTTCTACTTTTTTAAATGTATTTTTCCAGATTTTAACCAGATTTTCTCCAGATTTGACTATTTTACATTACTTTATACAAATAAAGAGAATATGTCTATCTAAATTTTTAGCCACACATATATATATATATTTTATAATTTGTTGATCTTTCTCATTTGAATAATAGTAAATTAAAAATATTAGAACGCGCCTCGCAAACCTAGTGTTAAAAAAGGTCTGAAACCAGTCATTTTTAATCATCCACTGCAGTATTGCAGTGTTAAATTTTATAGAGAGAAGTGCGCCATTCTATTTGGGGAGTCTATACAGAATCGTTTAGTGGAATTCGTTGATCTATTCTCATGAGATTTTTACTTAAAAATCGAAAGAACTTTCCGGCCAACTCAATACATGTATTATAGATGCAGCACAGTAAATTCTTAAGTTGAAAATAATTATAATAGTTGAACGTTTTACGAGAATCACTTGCTGGTTACTAAATGAAGTGAGGATAATGTTACCGGTGGTATCAATAACAGTAATAGTATAAGAGACTTCAGGTTTCATGGGAATCAATGGGTGGGTCTAATGCAGTGGGGGAGGAGGAGCCAAGAAAATTTGTCAAGGTAGAAACTAAAACGAAGAAAGATGAATCAATTGAGGAAAACAATATGTCGTAAAATACGGAAATGTCTACGGTATTTACGGGCGCTTTGGAGCGTTGGAGCGTTGGAGCGTTGGACGGGGCTAAGGAGGTGGAGGAGGAGGAGCCAAGAACGTTTTTACTTCGAGGAAGAAACTGAAATAGAAAGCGACGGAAAAGGTTTACAGAGAGATGGAACAATTAAGGAAAACAGTATTTTGTAAAATTTGAAAAGGTTTGCATATGGACGAATAATAGTGGCCATTTGGAGCAGTGGGCGGGGTCTGTCGACCAGCTCCGATACCTAATATCGAATACTCTCCTACCGAACACGGATCGCAAAGGGAGCCCTCGAAGAAAGGATGCGACTGCATGGGCCCACGAAAGATCTTCAGGCACTTTAGACACAGCGATTCCAGCGAAGCCTCGCCGCTCGTCACCGATCGCAGATCGTCTGAATAATCGATACAGATTACATTTCTATCGCGAGAGCTACAAAGGAAGCCCGTTCTTGGACGTACCGCTGTTTTGTATGTCGTCTGCTCGTTTATCATCCACGTTCGGGTCGTTTTTCAGCTCGTTCAGCATCTTAACGATCCGCGTCGAGTATTTGTCGTATATTCTGACGGACTCCGGGCTTCTCAGTGGACTCGGTTGCGGCTGGGGCCGATTCATTTTCGAGAAATATTTGAACACGTCCGCCATCGTCCAATTATCGGTTTCGTATCCCATACGAGAGCAATAATCCTGAAAAGCGGGAAACATCGCTTGAAGCGGACCGTGCACATCGGGAGGCCCCCTACCCCCTACCCCGTGTTCCGGATTTTTAAGGCGAAACATCGCGGGCCACGTTATTAAAAATGTTTGACAGCATTAAAAACGCTTAACGTGGTTCTTCTTATGACCAATGGTTTTGTTCCTTGTTGTCCGATTGGACTCGTCGCACGTCTGTTTCCCCTTGAACTCCTCTCTCGCGATTCGCAACAAATTTTATAATTAGTATGCGGATGTTTATGCAAACTAAAAATGGACTCCATCACTTTGTAAGAAACAGAAGTTAAGGAAAATCTTTCTTCTTCTACTAATTGTAATTTCTAATCGATCAGAAATAACGCTTATTCTAAAATTTTCTACGATAAAAATCATGAATAAAAAGTTGATTATTATTGAAATTTAAGATAATCTACACAAAATATGAAGAAAAATTGATTTTTATACTTTTTGGTTACAAATAACAGTTATTAGTGTCCAAAAAATAGGATCCTTGGATCCTCGATAACTGTTATCGATCAGCTGTTTCGATTGCTCAAAGCGGTTATCGATGAGAGAAGTTCATATTTCGATCATTCATAACAGTTACCAATGAGAGAAATTTCTTTCGATCGCTCATAACAGTTATCGATGATCGAATTTCTTTTCACTTGTTCATAATCATTATTGATGAGAAAATTCATTTCAGTTGCTTATTTAATTACTGAGTTGTCCACTCTTTTCGGATGGAGCATTTTCATAGGAACAACACAAAATCTGAAAAAACATTTATCAACATTTTTTCAACTGGGAAAATCGGAAATATAGACTCCCGTATTTATCAAAACTAGCATGCATAGTTCACGTTGTGCCGGCAACTCAGGCTAGCGTTGAACGATCCTTTTCTGCTCTAAAATTAACGTTAGATGATTTGCGGTGTAATTTGTCAGGAGAAAATTTGGAAAAATTCATATTTGTCGCATTAAATTTTGATTGTACCAATTAGTTTTATGAATAAAAAATATATTAAACAATTTCCTTCATCAATAACTGTTATGAGCGATCGAAATAAATTTCTCTTATTGATAACTGTTATAAGGGTTCGAAATGAATTTCTCTCAACGATAACATTTACCAATAAGAGAACAAATTTTCGGTAACTTATAATCTTTATTTGTAACCAATACGATTTTAGTCGATGAAACACTTGTTAATCCATGACTTTGTTTCTTTTTGGTTGCAACGGTTATGGTCCCTGACTGAAAATAATATAATAATACCCTTAAATACTTTTGACACCTTCGTAGCCCTGTATTTCGCTAGAAATGCGCACAATCCGTATTTACAACAATTTTGCTCACGAATTTACATGACGAATTAGTTCTTTTCAATGAGAATTGTTTCATAGGGGTGTTCAGCTTGAAAAGCAAGGCATCGATCTTAAGAGCGAAATGTTCCCAACGACTTTGGCCCATGTACAGCTAAACAAAACAAAACTTGTTGGCCGTTAAGTTAAATTTGACACTAGGTTTACGGGACGCGTTCTAATATTTATATACATAATTTGAAATTATTCAGATTGCAAACACGCATTCGTTTTATACAACAAAGTGTCTTTTACAAAGCAATATAAAATAGTAATTTTCAGTGCCCCGTAAACCTGGTGTTGAAGAAATTCTCCGATTTAACCCCTTACCCAACAATATCGAGAGTCAGACTCGTGAAGAAGATTCTGAACAGAGTCTAATAAATATGTATGTTATTGATTTCCTTTAAATAAAATTCTATTTTGTTGTAGTTGATATATATATATTAGGGGTACCCATAAGTGATCAATTGTTTGCAAAGAATTTGTAATTTTGTCTTTAGTTCTGTGCCGATCGTTGAAGAGGGAACACGTATTCTTTTAGAGTTTTCGGTAAAGCAGCCTGTGCTCAAAATATTCTAAAAAGTATAATTTTTGTTTACAACCCTGTAGATAAAATGGCGGCGTCCGTATCTTCCGAGGATCATATTCATCATTGCATACGTTTTCATTTTCATGCGGGATTTAATGTAACGGTAACAACAAAGAAAATTTGCGATGTTTATGGAGATGTATTGAAGGTCAACAAGTTTCAACGTTGGTTCAGAAGGTTTGCTGGTGGTGATTATGATCTCAACCAGACCAGTTGAATTTTATAATGACACTTTAAACATCTCTAGTGGAAGCTGATCCAAAATTAAGTATACAAGAATTATTGAGAAGCCTTAGGTCAACATGGTCAACTATACAAAGAAGTCTACACGAAATGGAAAACGCATATAGGTAAGGAATATGGGTACCGGGGGACCAACAAAAATATTCGTCGATCAATTTGCACTTGATTGCTATCCAGATTTCGTAGAGACCCCTTTCTTAGCAGAATCCGGAGATCACAAATGGATTCTTTATGATAACATAAAGCGTTCCAAGCAATGGCTTTCTGCAAATCAAACCGCAATATCATCCTCTAAACCTAGCTTATCACTTAGAAAGGTGTTACTGCGCATTTGGTGGAACTGTCGTGGCATAATTCACTTTGAGTTGTTGAAGCCTGGAGAAACAGTTACTGCTGAGTTGTATTGTCAGCAATTAGAACGGTTGTATTCAGAACTATTTTTAAAAGAGGACATCTTTAGTCCACAAAAAAGGTGTAACTCTGACTATCATCTTTTCAGATCTCTGGAGCATTATTTAAGAAATAAAACATTCACTTTTGCAGAAGGTGTAAGGAGGCACACCTTGAGTAATATTTTGCATCACGAACCTTGAATTTCTATAAGAGGGGAATTGCAAATTTGCAGGAAAGATGGCAAGCTGTCCTTGATATAACGATGGAGATTATATAATAAAGTAAGAAATAAAAATTTGCATTTACTACAAAGTTTGTTTTAAATTTCAAAATAATTGATTACTTGATGGGTCCCCCTAATATGTATGCTATTAATTTCGTTTAAATAAAATTCCATTTGGTTCTATGACAAAGTAAATAGTAGTGCAAGGGGTTAAACGGAGCCTACTAAAAAGATCTATAACTTTAGGGTCTCCGATTCGAACGGTGTCTTAACGATTTGAAGAATGATCGGCTACCTTCGAGGCTTGCAGCACCCCGACGAGGAAGAGGTGCTTCTTGGTTTTGTTGACGTAGTCCCGCATCTTCTCCAGGCCCATCTCGAACCTCAGAAAGCACTGATGATGGATCTGTCGGAAGTAGAATCACGCCACGCGAACACGTTACCAGGTTTGCGGATGATCGGACAATTGCGATTGATCAGACCGTAACGCAAGCTCGTTCGGATTCTGAGGAAGCTCGACCGAGAATTTTTTACCTCTGACAGCTTGTAGTCACCGTACCACATGATCCATTGGCAGCCGAAGCTCGGCTCACGCATGCAACAGTCTCGGTAATCGATAATCATCGCTGCGATACCAAAACAGACAAAGCCACTTTACTTCTTCGATTCGGATTCGCGGATTAACCGGCAGCGTTCAAAAAATTTTCGAAACGCAACGGCTTTCTCCGCCAGCGATTGTTACCTGGCTACTCAATCACTCGGTACTCTACGCGATACAGTTTCATAAGATTTCTCGTCGATCTCGATTCTGACGAGGGATCTTCGTGCAAAATAAAAGTACAAGAAGCAGAAGAAAAATTCTACAACCACAATGTTGAGATCTTTCGAATGTTTCATACTTCACCTACTCATTTTTTCAGTTCTTTACCGAAGCAGAGAGCGTTTATTTAGCATAAAGATCCCTCAGCGGAAATGTCGCCGATAACTTCGAACAGAAAGCGAGTCTGATCAGAAATCAGTCGATTTTTGAAATCGTGTATCGGGCAAGGTGTGGAAGACGCTCGATTATGCGAGTTAATTTTGAATCTCGGGGAATCACACCGACAAATAAAATATGTATTCCGTGCAATCGTATCTCGCCGATAGTAGATTCCGGTTTGTTCGACCGATGGAGGACTATTATTTTATACGCGGCTATTATTTTCTCTCATTAAATTTCGATGAAAGTTTTTCGAGTTTTGTTAACCAAACGAGCCGGAGTCGATAGGTCACCGGACGAGCGGTCAAATATTTTTGTACGGTGGCGTGCGAATTAAAAACAGTGTTGCGAACCGCGGCTAACGGAGCGTTACCTGGCCACCAATTGTGCCCGGCGATTTTTGCCCACGTTATGACACCTGGATTCTGCTCCCTGAGCGGCAACCGCGTTAAATCCGTGTTGCTCTGCTGCGGCGACTCTTTCGGTTTTTCGGCGGTCTTTTTCGGCTGACTTTCACCTGTCGGACATACCAGCGGATTAATGGCTGTCGGAAACGATCCCGACGTCGGATGTGAACCTGTTAACCGGAAGAAGACAAGTTAACTCGTCGTCGTCGTCCCTGCATTTCCTTTATAATCAACCCTTTTCGTTTTCAGGACAGTTTCGTTCAAATCCACAATTTCTGCGTTGTTACCGGCGTCCCATTTCTTTCAACGTCAATGAGAATATTACTAGCAAGTGCACCTTGGAATAATCAAATTTTAATAACGAACACTTTATCTACCAGAGACCTATTATTAATAGGATTTCCGATAATTGTACTGTACCCGAAAGAAAACTTGATTAAATTATTAGATTACTGTGCTGTGGAGGTGACTTCTTAGTGCGGGATTGAAATCATTATCGACTTTCAAAAATTATAAGACAATCGCTGTTAGATAATGCGTTGACGAAGACAAAAGATTTTGTTAGCAGTGATACTCTCTTGATACTCTCGCATATGTGTTCGGATGAAATCGAATTCCATCGACCCGAACTTGAATCACTTTCACACGAGTATTCTAGTTTGCAAAGTTCACCGGTTAACAGGTTACAGGGCGAATAGTATGTTTAATGCGTACGCTTTTGACCCAGCAGGAATTTCTCGGTGGCTTTCGCGTTCATCACCTTCAGATGGGCGAGCCTCTGCTCGATTTTCGGCGGAAATGGATAAAATACCACTTCGTCGACCGCTGAAGTACAATCAAATTGTCTTACAAGCTGGTAAAACATACTTTCTCTTATTTTAATAAAACACTACTGCCCCGAATACATCTCCTCCTCTTCTATTCTACATATGCTCTCTTTCTTCATTTATTTTTCTTCCATCAGATTTATTTGTTTCTACCCTCAGCTGTGTATGAATTTTATTTTCTTCGAAAAATTGTACGAAATGAATATAGCAGACGATCAAATTATTAAACGTTTTTTAAACGATGCTCGCAATTCACAATCATCGATACTCTACAGGGTGTTCATTTGTAAACTTGCCAGCCGAATATCTCGAATATTCCCGAATACCTATGAAAGATATTAAAAACTTTGTTTTTTCAAATGAAAACCTATATTTTTTATTACGGGATCTTCTTGTACGTAAAAAGACCAGCAATTTTCGTAGGATACCTTTTTCTATCCGCGCACTAGTTTCGGAAATATTTCAAGAGAAGTAGAGTAAGCTATATTACAGAAAATGCTTTGACGCAAATCGTTGATGTTTTTCAGTTGCACTAGCACGTACCCGTTTGAAAACAAAATTGTCCTGTATTGATTCCCTTGTTTACGTTGTCTGTCTTTCAATATAAGATTGTACTATTTAGTCAAATGTGAATCATCGTAATAAGAGATACTATATCGTAGTGCAATTAATTGTATAAAATGTTGTATTATTTAGATGAACGAGTAGAAATAATTTTTATTTATGGAGCTGATGAATGTGCTCGTCGAACTGCTGCTGCATTTAATCAGAGACATCCTGATACACATCTGTTTCTCATACGTACGTGTTACAATTATTTGCAAAGTTTAAGGAAACAGGATCGGTGAGAAATTTAAAATGAAACCAGCCAAAATTCATAAAAGAAGCTGATCAAATCGAAATTATAGGACAGTTTACTGTGAATCCTACTAGTTCAATTCGACAAGTTTCAATGGTAACTGGTGTATCAGTGGAATCTGTGCACAAATTACTTAAACATAACAAGTTTCATCCTTATAAAATGCAGTTTGCAACAAAAGTTATTGGAAAATGACTTTGACAGGTGGAATTAACAAATATGATCAACGTCACTCCTAATCTAATCAACATTTGTTTTAGCGACGAATACACTTTTCTCTTAACTGATGCTTTAAATCGTCATAACTGTCATTATTGGAGTGACGAAAATCCACATCTTATTAGAGAAAGTAATATTCAATGGCCAGAAAAAATAAATGTTTGGACAGGCATTTTAGGAAATGCTATTATAGGTCCCCTGTTTTTCCAAGAGAATTTGAACGGCACTCTGTATTTTAATTTATTGGACGACATTACACTTTTTTAAATATCTTTCATACTTTTCAAGATATTCGGCTGGAAAGTTTTCAAACGAAAACCTGTATAAAAGAATAATAAGAAATGCGTGTAGGAAGATTTTCATTTAAGAATTCACTGTTTCTATTTTATTATCTTTCGTTTCTATTTCATCTGTATCTATTCTATTT
>CM052131.1:20623506-20644054 GCA_028454255.1 Halictus ligatus
AAGTTATACTATAATGATGCGACGTAAACCCTTGATGGAAAAAAAAGCGTGTCGAGAAACGCGTGAAAAGGAGGGAAGAGGAGGGAAGTAGGGGATAATTAGGAGAGCGCGCAGTAATCGTAAGCGGAGGGGGCAAAAGATTTTGGCGGTCCGCCGTTAAGAGGAGCACGGTCGGCTCGCGTGGAACGAGAACGTCGGAATCGATCTGCGATATTTCGCGAAGACGCGGCGTCGGCGGCGTCGCCCGGTGGTGGTGATGGTGGTAGTAGTGGTAGAGTGGCGCCGTGGATACGTTCGTGTTTACGCGTACTCAGCTGATATGAATGAACTAGGAGCCGCGGGAGCGAGCGTACGTATTTGTGGATTCGGTCATGACGACTTTCAGTATAAATTGAAACTTCTCGAGGGTGTCTCGTCGGCCGGCAGAGGGTGGGAGAATGTCAAGGGGCGTAGGACAAAGAGAGCCCGAGTGCACCGAGTTGCACCGGACAGAGACGGTGCTAGAGACCCGGTCTCGGAGAGGGGAGAGACCGAGGGAGAGAACGGCGGAGAGAAACAGCACGGCGAGAGAGACAGAGGGAGGAGGAGGGGCAAGGAGAAAGAGAGAGACACATGGAGCAACAGAGAGATTGCCGAAGGGTACAAAGCCACGAAGCTGGGTCAGTTCCGTTTAGTACGAGGCAGGCTACGATTCTGTATGGATCTGTCGCGGCTTATGCCTGCGGATCGGCTCTGCGCCATGCGATACTTCGAGCACCCGCAGCCCTGGATCCTCTTAGGAACTCGAGAGGAGCACCCACCACGCTCTAGAGGTTCCGGGCTAGGTCTAGCTTCGAAACTAGAACCATTTCGCATGGCTGGATTTTTCCGAATTTCCCTCGATCTCACTCCGAAGACACACAATCTTTTTTTCATTTTTCTTTTCTTGCAAGAAGCAGAGAACGCAACGATCAGAACATACTTGCTCGTGTTCATCGAAGAGATCGGACGCGCGAGAGACTTGGAAACAGTATCAGAATGTTTGAAGTTTCTATTTCTTTTTTGGATTTTCTTGAGACGATGTTCGTCGATGATTTAAATACGCAGAGTCGGTCTGCTTGGGTCGAAAGTTCAAAGAATAGTATGATTGCTGTTAGAAGAAATTTCCTTGTTAACTCTCTCGGATTTTTCTGGAACTTTCTCGGCCGGGTAAGCTATACGTCCGTGTGCCGAGGATTGTATTTATTTATAGCAAAAACGAACAAGTGAAGTACAAAACAATAAATACACTTGGTTTAAAAGAGGCCAAAAATGAATGGTTTCGTCTATTTCGAAATACAACTCGACTATCGAACAAACACAAAAATCGAAAGATTACGGTCGCCTAGGATTCGTTCGCCTCCGAAGTCGAGGATCGATCTCGTCTGGCAATTATCGACTTTTCCCCTTAAAGTCGTTGCCCCTGTCTCATGGCTCCTTTCCCTCGGTTAAGGGGTACCGTGTACGCTCGAAAAACAAATTTACTTAACTAACTAGTTCTTCCAGGTTGTGTCCTAGTATGTACTGCCTTATAAAAATGGCAAGCACGAATTCACTTCAATTTTGTCCGAATTCGGTCATAATATGCACACAAATCAAGAAATGTATTCAATCATTTCTCAGGAATGTTACAAGATGGCGGAGGTGTGCATGGTCCAGCGTCGTCTTAGCAACGATAGCATCAACCATTTTTTTTTCTGGGAAACGATTATCCTCTCTCAGATGCTTCTAACATAGTTTAAAATTATTTCAACGAGCAAACCTAATTGGGTGTCTAAAAATATCTGTTCCACTATCACAGTCTCGCGCGCAAACAAAACTTTACTATTTGGATTTCTGAAAGCAGAAGAAGCCGCCCCTAATCTGTGATCGTTCAGCTCTAATCGGTCGCAATCTTAACATTTTCCTATACCTAATAAAATCGGCATTGCGAACATTTATTATACGGACACAGCATAGTTTACACTGATATAACGCGATAAAAACAGTTTAAATGACCGTGTACACTTATAAAGCAGCAAGTGTACGATAAATGTACAGAAAAATAGTTAAACGCTAAACCTACTAAGCATTAACAGTATCTGATAATTATTGCCTTATAAACATGGCGACACCCAAATTTATTGAGTTTGTCAGCAATTTTCAATGTAGAATAAAACAAGAAAATTTGTTCCATTATTCTACATGAATAAATTTTTCTAATTTCAATAGTAAAATATAAAACGCTGACTGTCGCACAAGGTACATGCATAAAACTGGCTTGAACAATTTTTCGATCTAAACTGGAGTCTACTGTAAGAATAGAGTCCAGTGGAAGAATGGCTGTTCGAATTCCAGGAAGAAAAGGAAAATTATGAGATAGCCGTCGACAACCGACGAGTAAGCTCGTCGGTAAGAGGTTAATAAACTGTTGCTCGACCCAGTAGCTCGGTTTCGGGACAACGAAAGTCGGCTTGCGAGTGGAACTGTTGGAACCGGCTGTTTGCAGAAGCGTTTAACGTTCGACGGAGGCTTCGAGAAGAAATCCGCGAGCACGGACTCTCGGAAAACGGAACAAGTTGGAACGTATTAGGTGAGGGGTGGACAGGGATCGTGAGACACCGAGAGCTTGCGAGCCTGGGGACACCGAAAGTATCGGAGCCGAAAGCTTGAGCAAATTCGCGATCGGTTTTTCCTGCGTTGCTCGCGGTTCCTGCTCGCGTTTTTCCGACTCGGTTCTCGTCCGAGGTGGTGGTCGGTCTCCTCCGCTCTTCCGGGCGGTTTGTCTCTCGGCCGGTGTGCGTTCGCGTCGCGTCTTTGTTTCCGGCGAACAACGGACAGGTAAAACGCTCCGCACCGCTCCGCACCGCTCCGCTCCGCTCGGCTCCGAGCGGTGTTGCGCGCCGAAGAGGCCCGCAGAAGGCGAACGAGGTGGAGAGGATCGAATGGATGAGGCGGGGTGGTGCAGGAGAGAAGGGCGGGTTGCAGGAAAGAGTGGAGAGAGGAGAGAGAGGAGAGAGGAGAAGGTGGACAAGCAACAAGGAGCCTCGCGGAGGGAACAGAGACCGAGGAGGAGAGGGCTCCCACTCGGCTAGCAGCGGCGGAGCGCAGCGTGGGCTTTTCTTGTATTCTATTGATTTTTCCGAAAGTTCGCGTGGTGGGAGTTCGGCACAGCCGGAGAGAGCGAGCGCGCGCGCGCGTGTGTGTGTGTGTGTGTGCGCGAGAGAACTCCGGCAGGAGCGTGTTTGCGTGAGCTTCGACGACGGTATCGTCTTTTCCTCCCGTCTCTCTCTTTCCCGCGGGAAATGCTCGCGTCCACCTCTCGTTTTCCCTCTTTTCCTCTTTTCGCCATCTCTCTCATTCCCTTGACATTCTTTCTCTTTCTACTCTGGTCGTTCGCGCTCGCGCAAATTCCACCCGCTCTCTCACCCTCTCTTTCTCTCGCTCGCTCGTTCCCTCCCAGCCACCCTCCCCGGCTCTCCCCGCTCTCCTCTCCTCGTGACTCACCTCCTGCTCGCTCTCGCCACTATCGCTTCATCCGACCGCTTTCCCTCCTCGTTCCGCTTGCTCTCTGCTGTTTCCCTTCCTCTCTCTCTCGCTCTGGTCTTTATCCTTCTCTCTACGGTTCCCTCTCTCTCTCTCTCTTTCTCTCTCTCTCTCTGTCTCTTTCTCTCGCTCCCGCCCGCGCGAAATCCACCCTCGACCCCGCCAGCTCGCTCGGCCGATCGCGCTCATGCTCGCGCACACGCACGCACAGACAAAGTGTGCCGGTGTGTTGGTGGTGCTGCTGCTGCTGGCGGTGGTGCTGCCGGCCAGCGCGCGCCCGCGCACACACGCCGGCTATTCGAAACAGGAGCGTGTTAAGGAGTTCGACTTTGACATTATTTATCGCGATAATCGAACACGAGGATCGAGCGCGACGCGCCGACCCGATCGCTCCTGTCCGCGCGACGGACTCCCCAAGATCCGCGGTTCGAAATCGGTATGTCGTTTAGGAATCGTGTCCGACAGGATTTTTCTAAAAAATTTTTCGTCCTGACACCGCCGATATGAACTGGAACGGTTTTGGGGATTTTATGAATCGCAAAGACACACAGATCTTCAAGGGGTAAATCAGAAAGGGCACAACGATGTTCGATAATGAATTTCGCAAGTGTGCAGAAAGATTTTACAAATTGCAAAGAATTGCAGAATACAAAGAGATTTTACGAATTTAAATTGTGCAGACAAATCTCATGAATTTCAAATATGCCGAAAATATTTTTAATTGCGATAATATATTTGCTAGGAACTCGAATGACCTTCGTTTAGAGTGTGATGACGTGAATTTAGTTTAGAAATTGTAACTTTATCAGCAACCAGGTTGATCATGTAAAGGCAGGCTCACAAATATGTAGAAAGTGGTTGAAACGTAAGAATTTAATGGTCCTTGCGAGGGTCAACGTTCATTGCGATGCTCATGTGAGTGAATCAGTGTGCCGGACAAGTTTCTGCAGAAGCATTTTCATGGATCATTTTCGCTCCTCTGGTAGTATCGATGTCAACTTCTAGAAGGCTGTTTTCTCTCTCGAACGAAAGAGAATACACTCGGAATTGTTTGTCGAGCGAACAGGCTTCGTGCACGAAGATTGTTCAAAATATTAATCATTTTTTCCCCAGAGAGCTGTAGCAGCAAGTGCATCGTTAACTCCACCAAAGTTGTAAGTACCGACAGAAAGGAAAAAAGTATGCACCGATCTCTTCGAGGTTCACTGTTGCTCTGAAAACAATTGGAACAATCGTGTAAATTCGCACGACACGCGTCCTCGCGTTATATCCGAGCAACCGGTGATTAGAAATGTATGTTGAAACGTTTAAACGCGCTATACCTTCGAAATAGAAACAGACGATTTATGTCGTTTTGCCGTAGAACCGCAGAAATATCGCGCCGCGGCCAATAAGTCCCGGGCGGAGCGATCGTTCTTTCATGCGAACACCGTTATAGCTTTTCGCTATAAAGCGATCGAGATCGACACGGAGAATCCGAATTTCCACAGGTTTTCTTGATCGGTAACGTTTTTCCTGCTTCTTCTTCTGTGTCGAAACAGCAAATTTTGTGAAAAATTTCAGATTTCATTGAATCAACAAATACACATACAGCAGAAACGGAAACACTAACTTGTAAAGCTACTTTTAAATTCTTCGCGTTCGTTCGATTAAGGTCAGGAAATGTTCGATTGATTTCGTTCTGGCGGCTAAAAATCAGTGTTTCGCTCGCAGACCCAGCTCGTGGCCAGGCGCCAAATGAATTGGAACTTCAATTAGGTCTGCGTTTATGCAAAACACCGGGTAAAAGTAGATCCGATTCACTTGCATAGGAATGGCGGAACCCTAAAGTAACGTTGCTTGGAAAATGACTCGCGTTCGACCAGCAAGGGTGGAGAGGCTTGATGGGAAACCTCGAAAAACGTGAAATTCCCTGGAGGAAAGATTCGAGGGAGTGCACGCGGCACGGTTTCTCGGTACAGCCCTGGTATTCCATCCACCTACATCGTGTGGCAGGGTCACCGCATGCACCACCACACCTACACGTGTGCTCATACGTGTGCGCGTACTTGCCCTTCTACCGGGTGACGCTGAAGTAGGCGGTCGAGTCTCGCGCGGGTTCGCTGGATTTCCGAGACGAGAGACGGTTAGCTGCGTGGGCGGTTCGCAGCGATTTCGCAGCGTTACCATCGCGGGAATGGACCTGCTCGATGCGTAAACCAAACTCGGCTGGTATAACGCGGATCTCGAGGCGATTTACTCGGAAAATATCCGATTCGGAACGTGGTCTAAACGTTTTCGAATTTGCATCAGTAATTCCATTTCCACCGGTTTAACAAATACTATTTTTACTCGCAGGATCTTGTCGCTTAACTCTTCGGACGCGTCTCTGTAAAATCCCGAGTCACAATTCACTCTACTTTCCAAGTTATTGATTAACTAAGCACGCCTGACTCCCGGTATTTCGAGTTGCAATTTTGAACTTGAAAGGCGTCCAAAACATGACGCGATTCGAAAGGGACCAATCGACTTGAAATTTTAACTTTTGAGGATGTTTGATTCTTGAGGAGGAGCAATAGCATCGCTCGTCCTGGAATCAAAAGGATAGGATGTTCAAATTTCTTTTCAAGTAGGAACCTTTTTCAGGAAATTGTACATTCGAATACTGATTGTACGAATAATTGTATGAATACTTGTATGTGCAAGATAACCTCGTAGGAATTTTTGAGTGGAATTAAAATGCAAACTGAATGTTTTATCAGTGTATCATACACAGTGACCGTATCAATAACCGAATGGAACTGAAAAAATTCGTGCAACTTAAAAGTAAGGCCTTATTATTATAAAAAATGTATATTCAATCAAGAAGAGGGGACTGAACTGTTAATGAACGGGGAAATCGAAAGGTCCCTTACAAGAACTGTTGAACCTGCGAATCTTTCGAGAACTGTTGGACCAATCGACTTGAAATTTTAACTTTTGAGGATGTTTAATTCTTGAGGAGGAGCAATAGCATCGCTCGTCCTGGAATCAAAAGGATAGGATGTTCAAATTTCTTTTCAAGTAGGAACCTTTTTCAGGAAATTGTACATTCGAATACTGATTGTAGATTCTGATCAACAATTTCTTCCGAGATAACTGGATGCAAGTATGTGCAAGATAACCTCGTAGGAATTTTTGAGTGGAATTGAAATGCAAACCGAATGTTTTCCATGTTGTATCAGTGTATCATACACAGTGACAGTATCAATAACCGAATGGAATTCGTGCAACTTAAAAGTAAGGCGAACAGCCTGATTATTATAAAAAATGTATATTCAATCAAGAAGAGGGGACTGAACTGTTAATGAACGGGGAAATCGAAAGGTCCCTTACAAGAACTGTTGAACCGGCGAATCTTTCGAGACTCCTCTATTGAAAATGAAATGCGCGAGCCTGGCAGCGGGGAAAAATGTGTGCGAAGAATGGGCGACGGTGGAAGAAAGAAAATAGCTGGTGGCAAGGTCGGGAGCCCGATATTAGATCGCTCGATCTTCGTTAATGAAATCGGCGGGTGTAAAGGTCTGGTGGCGAGCACTCGATGTTTTCCCGGTCGCCTAACTGCAGCTCCGAATCCCGTATTAACGAGGATAACGCGAGCAAGCAACTGGTCCCCGGTAATCGTCGTCGAAAGCTACGCTCATAATTTAAACGCGCGAAAAGTTCTCCGCGAAACTCGAACGGCAACTGCGGCCGGAAAACGGCGGCCCGTATCTCGCGAAGATTACTTTTCCGAATATATATATTTTTCCGGCGTTTGTTTCTTAACCGCGGGAAATCGTTTTCCTCTCGGTTTCCCGTCATTTAACTCGCTCTTCTCCGACACAACATCGCCGAACCTCGCCCTCGCACGGAACATCGTCGCTTGTACTTCGTACACCTCATTTACTAATTAATCTACGTATTTTCTTCTCGCGTTTAACAACGCCTTACCTTCGTCTTTGCTCGCAGTTGTTTTCTTCGGACTTTCCCCGCAAACACACCTTTGTTCTTCCTCGAAGACGACGTTATTGTTATCGTACGGCACCCGAACAGTGCTCACCGGGGCGAGATTGTTTTATTGGATCGACGAACGCGAGACGGTTTAATTTAATTAAATAAGTTATTTCCTGGGTATCGGACCTCTTTTTGCATCGCGTTTAGCACGCCCTGTTTCGTTGCGCGTACCTGTAATATGTTGTCAACGTGTAGGGGTTTGAATTATTTTGCTTGCGGCTCTTATTGCCTTTTTCGAGAACAACGGAATACGTGAAATGATACTTTGTTGTTCCCGAAGAAGACTTTGTTCGAGAAAGATCGTTGCAAAGTGTAAGAGTTGGTAAGCATGGTGAAAACTAGGTAAGGATAATAATTAAACCGTGAATTTTAAATTAATTCGAGACTTCTTCAGAATTTTTAGAGCATTTTGAAACTTTGTCTTTTTAGGAGCGTTTTCGAATGATTAAAAAAGTTAGGTAAAATTTTTCTCAGCTTGGAAACATAATCGTAATCTTAACAAAGGGGGGCTGGCTGATTTTGGTTCTTTTGCAATTTTTATAAATTAATCTCTGATGATCTACTTACAACTCATGCGGTGTGTTCGATGATTAATCCTGTAAGATACTATAGTTGGCTATAACGCTTAAATATTTTACGAGGGGATCTATTAAAGTCGACTGTTGCAACAAAATGTGAGAAACGAAACTTTTTGAAGAGTCACGATAGATCATGGTCTTCTATCAAGGATCATACGGTACATCTCACTAGTTTCAGAATAATTTCCTAGCCGAGAATCATCGATGCGAAGCTGCTTATCTTGCGGGAATTACGTATTTGGACAGTGACTATGTTAAAGACAGTCACTAAATTAAACGCTATTTGGGACTCGAACGACTCTATTCCCATGAGAATTCACGTATGACGTCGAATGGGAAGCTTCTCTGTGATTTCAGCAACTAGAAAACAGAAAATCCGAGTCATTTTAACTCCACTGGTTTCTGTATTAGTCCTCGCGCATGGGAGGATGCTTTTGACGATTTCAGAGCTGCAATCATGGTTAGATACTCACATTCTCGCGCATCAAGTACTCGGATAATCTGTTGTCGTCCTTGAAGTATTGATAATAAATGAAAGAAAGAGAAAATATTCCAAATAAATATTCTTTGGGTGGAGCCGTTTTTTGTAACGGTGGGCCAAAAAACAGACCCAAGATGGATGGGTCCAAGAATGTTTCTCCACAAAGATCCCTTAGTCTAATAACAATAATAATTTTCGTACGATTCCGGATTCAGAGAAATACCGGTGGTGGGTGGCCCGGTCTAATTATCCAAAAGACAATAGAAACAACGCGCAAGGTTTCCGGGCGGCTGCCGCGAGCGAATAGAAGGATATCGACTGGCGTGTAGTTTGTCGAAGTTTGCTCGTTACTTCAGGAGCACCGGGTATATGCGAGCAAGCTCTCGGTTCCGTCGAATCGTCGGTCCCTGTCTCTCCGCCAGTCCCTTTGCGAGATTCGCGCGAGCGTGAGCGAGCGGGCTTGCGCGGGCTGGCGCGGGCTGGCGCGGGCTGAAGCGGGCGGACGCGGGCGCGCGCTCTCTCACCTACAGCCTTATGTGCTCTCTCCGGGTCTCTCTCTCTCTCTCACCCTTCTCCGTCTCTCTCACTCACTGTCTATCTCTCTCTCTCTCGTTCTATGCCGGTCTTTCTCACTCCCACTCCGATACACCCTCGCGGCAGCAGACTCGGTCGAATGGATTGTACACACTACACGCACACAGAGGCGCGAGAGCGCACCCACGCGAGCCCCTTTTGCCGTGTGGACGTGGTGTGTGCCGTGCACGTAGAGCTCGAAACGCTGCGAGCACATCGCACGGTGCCGAGCGGAGCGGAGCGGTGCGGCGCGGCGCGGCGCGGAGCCGAGCAGAGCGGTGCGGTGCGGAGCCGCACGGAGCCGCAGCAGCACGCACGTTCTCTCGCGCGGCTCCGAAGCCGCTCCGAACGGCTACGAGCGGCTACGAGCGCGCTGGCGGCGGCCATGCATCCAGCCAGCTAGACTGCCAGGAAATCGGCCAACCAACGACCGACCGACCCGCGCGGATTACTGACGATCGATAACGCCGATCGATTTTCCCTGCGGAGCACGCGACGCAGCCTTTTCGCTCCCTCGCGAGACCCTCTCTCCGCTACGAGCGAGAGCCGCCTCCTCTCTCCGACGCTCTCTCTTCCACGACGAGGAGAGCACGATCCTCGAAATTTCTCCCGAGCACCGGTTCTCTCTCCCTTTTCTCTCTCCCCGATTCGTTACCGATCGCCACGCGGATCTTCCGAGAAGTACCGTTACGAGAGTCCCTCGTGGAACCGGACTCTGCGAATCCGTACGCCGAAATTCCACCAGGTTTCACTCTCGATCGCATCCGACCGGCCCGCGCCGGCCCGATTCGCCTCGGACCGCGATTTCGTGGCTCGCCTAATAACAGTCGTTCGAATTGCAATGGAACCGCGGGCATAAAAACCCTCTTCAATTTTTCGGTCGAACCTGCAAAGAAATTGTTTACCCCTTGCGGTTCAACGTGCTCTCTCTCTCTCTCTATTTTACTTCAGAACTTATTACGAAACGATACTATTCGCTTACACGTTTCCATATGTTGTTCAACATAGCTTTAAAAAAAAATTAGAGTATAATTTTCAGTCTTACTGTCTGATTACCAGAGTGCGGGTCTATATGGAAAATAAAAATTTTCTGCTTCATTTGTAAGACCCAGAAGCACTATAAAAAGTTTTCTTGTTCTTAAATTCGTGTGACCTATTTGAAAAAAAAATTAGAGTATAATTTTCAGTCTTACTGTCTGATTACTAGAGCGCGGGTCTATATGGAAAATAAAAATTTTCTGCTTCATTTGTAAGACCCAGAAGCACTATAAAAAGTTTTCTTGTTCTTAAATTCGTGTAACCTATTTGCGTCATGAGATTGAAGGCAGAATAACGCCCTTATCGCCAATTATATTTAAGACGAAAAGTTTTGAACGGTAACAAGATATTTCATTATATTTCAGTAATTTATATATATTTGTTGTGCATACTGTTAGGTATTAGAAATTTCGTTCTGGTGATACGATCTAATTATGAAAATGGGTTAATCTCTTTAACATTCGAAATTTCACCCACCCATTTTTCTTACAAATGCATGAAATTCGCTGTCTACTAATTACCAATATGCGAACGACGCCGAGAAAAGTACAATTGCTCACTCTTCACCCAAGTTATGATCAACAATGGATTGCGAAAACCCGTGCAGGAGCTTCATCTTTCACGTCTATTTTACATCGTGAAAACGCAAAATATTATATCCAAATTAGTAATAACACTTATTTGAATAAAAAGAAATTTTTAATATACCACGTTTTTAAGACCGCCTAACAAGTATAAAATCATTTTCCCTAGCCCCCCCATACAGATAGTCCTGAAAATTTGTGATTGTAAATTTTGAATAGCTATGAAAATACTTGTAAGATTTAAAACGAAAATCGTAGGGCGCAAGAATTATCTTACTATAAAGTAAGGAGTGTAGAGAGTAGCTGCCGTTGAGAAAACTCACAACAGTTCATGTCATTTTCAGTGCAATAAAATTGTTAGTGAATTAGGTGAACTATTCGCGCATAAATTATCTCTATTGCGTACGCCCCACGTTTTTTAAGTCTTACAAGTATTTTCATAGCTATTCAAAATTCACAATCACATATGTTCAGGACTATCTGTACGGGATTAGGAATCTGTATGAGGCGAAAAAATTATTTTATACTCTTTAGTCTTAAAAACGTGGTATATTAAAATTTTTTCTCATTTAAATAATTATTTTCTGCTTTCTAGTTTAAAGTTTCAAGTCTCTAGCTCGTCGGCAAGTTAGTTTAAAATCAATTGCAAAATTTGCACCGAACAAACAAACAGACCGACAAGAAAGCGAGTTAATGAAAAACGTGGTAAGACGAATCGAACTGATCAGTGGCAATCTAGCGTTCACAGCCACCACGTTTGTTTAAATCTGCCGCCAAATCGACGGCAGACTCGCTCACTTTCTAATTTCGTCCTTGTATCGTCTCTCATTGTGCGCGTCATACACCGTTTTATAATATTCGCGTTCTCGAAATTAACAGTCGCCTCGGTTTACGCTCGGTTTAAATAACAGGCTGCTCGCCTTTTACGCGGATTCGAAATTACACGATACGCGTAGACGTCCATTATTTGTGTAAACGAAAGATGTCTCATTATTGTTATTACATACCAGGTGTTTCGAGGTTCACGGTGGATTGAATGCGGCGGTAACGAAAACAGCTGTTAATGTTTAATTGGAGCAGACAAGTTCACTCGTCGGCGGTTGAGGTACTTGTGAATGTTCCCACCGTTTCTCTTTTCTTTTTTTTTTCGATTACCAGAAAATCATTCATCTCAACCTTCATATATATATGATCATAAGAAATAGTGGCGCAGAGGATCCTACGACAATCTACCTGCTTTTACTTCATTTTTCAAATTTACCGATTATATTCCACGTGTCATTCCACATTTAAAAAAATGGACGTATATCCGATGGACTGAACAAGAAATCGGTGATTTTGAAGTATACTTCGGGATAGAAGAAAGCTGAACCCGCCACCATTGATCAAATTATCGGTTTTATACAATATTATATTATAATAATTAATAGAGTTATAAAGATCTTTCTATAAGAATAAATTGCGGATCTTTAATTTATACTATTTACACACTTCCAAAATATGCATAGTAACATTAAAGACATCCCTAATTTTCTAGCCGATAGGCGCGTTGAACTTGTTCCTTACTCCGGTTTTTGTCAAATAATCCATGAAAGTTGGATTATAGTAAAGAAAGTCAAATGATATTAACCCTTTTAGTGCCGGGCGAAAAAGAGGTGCCTATGGTAACCGGCCGAATTTCACGATTTTACTAGGGTTTGGACAAAGTCTGATAAATACCAAACGAAAAGCAATATTTACGTAATTCAAAAAGCTGTGTATTAAGGACGAAATAGAGAATAAAACGGTGACGCTAATTTTTCTATATTCATTGAAAATTACATAAATAACAAAGGTATAAGTGATTGTGAAGAAAAGAAAAATTTAGTTCTCTCTTTTAAAACGTAATTGCACGTACGAAAAGTCCGAAACAAGTAATTGTTATAGGCAATAGAACATATAGTAATGAAATTAGACCATTTGTAACGTATTATATCGGCCTTCGGAACTAAAAGGGTTAAAAATCGTGCAGAATCAAACTAAATTGAATCTTTGTCATTTTCACAAGGCAACATATGCTTGATGAACCTACCGCTACCGATCAAGAGCTAGTTCCGTGCAATTATTGAAATGTTAAAAGTCTGTCAATCCCTTAACACTAAACACTAAATATCCATATAAAAATGGCAACCCTAAATTTATCGAGATTGTCTAATTTTCAATATAGTAAATGCTTGTAGACAAGGAAATTTAATCCACTATTTTCCATAAATGAATTTTGATAGTTTCGATAATTGTAAGATGTAAAACTGGTCGTTACGATCGTGGTAGGTTTAGTGTTAATTTTTCTGTAGCGAGACGCGACACTTTCGGCGCTGGGCAGTTTCGGGATGCGCCGGGACAATTACCTGTTCGAAAAAAGGCCGTGGATTCGCCGAGCGTATGTTTTTCAAGCGTGCAGATCGGTGTAGCCCCTTAAGGGATGCGGTTCCAGCTCGATAAATCTATCTATCGCCTCGGTTGGCTCCGGGAGCGTGCCGCGGGAGTACAGACTCAATTAAAAGCAGTTGTAGCGGGCGCCTCGCGCGAACTTCGAGGATCCTTCGGCCGGCATGGCATGGCATGGCACACAGGAACGGATCGTACTCGATCGCGCGTCGTGTCCTCGTCGTCATCGTCGCAGTCACCGCCGCCGCCGCCGCCGCCGCCGACGCCGACGCCGCCGCCACGGCTCCAAGAGATCCTTCGAGTAAATATTAATACGTCGGTTTCTCGGCGTGCAGAGCCCGAGCGCCGGCCCGTTGCGAAGAATGCCGTTGCGACACACTCGTGAACACGATCTCGACGCGTAATTTGCATAAGTACGTACCGTACGTGGAAAGGACGAGCGACGGGGATCTCCGTCTCGTAAATTCGACGTCGCGGCGCTCTCGCGAAGGACGCGCGAAACAATGTAAGAACGAACCGGATAAACAACATCGAATTACCTAACGTTGCCAGCACTGGTCGAGTGCCTTCAGATTTTTTGGGACATCGCGTTCTCCGTCATTGTTCAATTTGTAAAAACGTTTTCACGGGGAATAATCTGATAAACTTAACTTCTTTGTTAAGCTCCATCTATCCCCCTCCCTTTTAGAATTATTAAACATTTTCTCGGAACAAGTTCGACGACTTTCATTTGTTATCAACTATTCCTCACGTCCAACTGTGGATCATTATGTAAATAAAATAACAATTGTATCAGTTGCAAAGAACAGGAGCCGGAGAGACATTTGTTTCTCCTTTAATAACTCCAGTAAGTTGAAATTGAATGTTTTATGTTTTTTAAATCCGCAGTGGCCAGCTTTAAATTTGGAATTTTGATTGTATTCAGTAAATTACGATTTTCGATTTTGTGGAATATTTTTTGAAGATCAACCTGTCAAACAAGACAAAAATGAAAATCTCTGAATTCGTTATGGTCGCAATAGCGTTGCACACGTAAATAGTTCGATCTAAAATAATTTGAGCAACAACATTGCAATTATTTGCAATGGATAATGTCTAACTAACCGCAATCTGTTAATCGTTATGAGTAGACTGCGGATTTTAAGCATTTATGAAGAAAGCGAGTACACGAAATTTAAGACGGTAAAAGAATGAAAAGACTGTAAGCGCATCACTGTATTCTCTCCATCCTGTTGGAATTATCAAACAAAGAATAACAATATTATTATTATGGCTTCCATTTCTTGCAATGGATGTAAACAATTGTTATTTTGCATAAAGGTCCGCAGTCTAGTTACAAGTGTATTGCGGATTTTATGCATTTACGACAAAAGTAAGTTGGATTTCAGACATCTTCGTACTGTTTTCAACCCGTCCAAACCTGATAAGCTAAACAATAAATTTGTATTTTACTCCAGCTTGTTGCAATCGCGGTAGAAAATTTTGGCAACGCGTACCGGTCGGTTTGACCGACGGGCGGACGTCTTAAAGATTCCCAGAGCAGTGGAATTTTGTTAAAGAGCGTTAAGGAGATCTCTAACCGTCCGTCCAAGCCAGCGACTGTGCAGAGAATGTCGAAAACCCGTGGTCCCGCAGTCGCACACGAACCCTTCCACACTGTGTAGGAGAGGGCTGGCAATTAGTTTATGGTCCCTCAGGTGTTTCGTTTCCTCATTGCTCGCGCAGGGTGACACGAGTCAGAGACCGTTCTCGAATTTTCGAGTTATCACGCAGCAAAGGTAACAAGAATCCCACGAGAAAAAGACGAAACAGAAGAAGCAGAAGAAAAAGAAAGAAGAAGAACCGATTCGTCGGCGAGGATCGATCGGAGCCGTAGTCGCGTGCCGCGATTTATCATCGATCGTCCTGCATCGATTGGGCAGCGGCGAACTCGATGTACACCTGGCGCGGGATGGAGAATCGTAGGACCTGGTGGTAGGAAGAGAAGGCAGAGGAAGAGGAACAGGAAGAAAGGGACCCGGAGAAACGGCGAGACAAAAGGAGAAATTTCTGCGAGGGCCGAAGAGGAGCGAGAAAGAGGAAAGAGAGGAAAGAGAGAGAGAGTGAGAGGTCCAAAAGCGAGGCAGTCGCAGCCATCCTCGTCGTCGTCGTCGTCGTAGCCGTCGCCGTTGCCGCCGTCGTCGTCGTCGTCGTCGCCGTCGTCGTCGTCGTCGTCGGCGACGCCGACGTCGTTGGCAGCCGCGGCGGGAGGCTCCGAAACCGAGCGAGACCGAGCGCAGTCGATGGAGGTCGGAAACGCACGAACCTCGCGGCTCGAGCGACCTAACCAGCGACACGGCCAAGCAGTGCGGTGCCGACTCTTGCTGCCGCGGTTCCAGGTCCCGTGGCGCGCGTGCACTCGTGTTTACGCGTTCAGAGGAAGGAAGAGAGAAAGAGAGAGAGAGAGAGACCTCTACACACACACACATAATACACGGAAAGACAGAGATAGCGGAGTGAACCGAAAATCCAGAGACACATACACGCACCCACACACACACACACACACACATAGAGAGAGAGAGAGAGGCCGGTCGAAACAGAGTGACCGAAGCAGAGACGAGGAGGAACAAAGGAAAGAGGCGAGGAGAGGAAACGAGCCAGCTCACGGCCGAGCGTTATCGCCGAGCCGCATGAAATTTTAGGAGCGGCACGCTGTCGCGTTATCGGAACAGCGCGGCCAGCCGTACCGTCCCGTCCGTCGGCGCGAGCAGCAGCGAGGCCACCGAGGATCACCGCTCTTGCTCCCGCCTGGCCGCACGGAAACAGAGTAAACGCGAGTCTCGCGAACCGACTAGAGGATAGAACCGCACGATTCGTCGTCGTCGTCGTCGCCGTCGTCGTCGGCCAGGGCGTCAACCCTAGACGTTCACCGTCGACGAGAGACTCTCGGAGACTTGTATGATCATCGTAGAAGCCGGTAGTAGATTGAGATACATACCTACACCGTTGGTGCGCGCGTGACAGAGAGAGAGAGAGAGAGAGATCCAAGAAGAGCCGTTTCTTTCGGTGGTCCGCGCGAGTGCCCGCGGAGGAGACGAGAGGAGAAACTCTCGGAAAAAGAAAGTCTCGCTGGAGGATATTCGGTCCGGGCAGTGATCTCCGGGAGAGGTGGTCACGTGTGTGTCCGCGGCCGGTGAAAACCGTGTGAGAGCAGCGCGGACTCTCGAAAACTGCCGAGACTTTCGCGCGCGGCGGCACCCTCCGAAATCGTCCCCGGAGGACGACTTTGACACACACACACACACACACACAGAAAAGCACGCACGCACGGGCGCGCGCGCGAGCGCGTTCGCGAGGAGTCCGTCTTGGTCTTTTGTACGAGAGAGGATCGTCGAAGGAGAAAGAGACGAAGAGAAAGGAGAGAGCGAGAGGACGAGGAAGAAGAAGAAGAAGAAGCAGCAGCTTGAAGAAGCTCGAGAAGGAGAGAAGGATCCGTCGTCGTCGGCGAGAGCAGAGCGAGCAAAGCGAGCAGAGCGCGGAGGAGGTTCTCGCTCTCGAGACCGGTCTCGCCGGCTATCCTGGAGGACGATGACGATGGTAACGAGGATTGCGAGCGATAACCGGAGGACGTTCAGCTCGAGAGGGCTCGATTGAACGGCTCCGCTCGCTCCAGGCCCCGACCCGGCCCGGCCCGGCCCGGATCGGCTCGGCTCTTCTTTCTGTATTAGTATCGTTATCGCGCGCGCTCGACCCGACTCTGCCCGCGCGACGATCGGCTCGAATCGCGACACGGTTTCGACCCGACCCGACCCGACCCGACCCGGCGCGGCGCGGCTCGGGGACCACGGTGATATTCTACGATATATTCCCCCGGTGACAGTGTGCCACACAGTGAGTGCAGTTTCGTGCGAGCTTCGTCCCGATTCCGGAGGCGGAGGCGGAGGCGGAGGCGGCGGAAGCAGCCCGTGCTCTCGGCCGTGAGCCGACGGCTTGCTCGCTTTGCCCGGCCTGCTCTCGCGCTCGCCTGTGTTCGCTCGCTGGCTCGCGTGCCTCGACCGGAGCCGTCGGGAGCCGCCAGGAGGAGCAGACTTCTTTCCAGGAGGAGAAACACCAGGATAGCGACAACGACAACAGCAGCATAAGGCCCGGTGATTCGTCGCTCCTCGAACGACGACTATCAGAGGGCCGATATATATCCTCGTGCTTCGACGAGCTCCGGCTCTTCTCGCTCCACCGGGAAACTCATCGAAGCGGAAGCGACGGGAAACCGAGCGGAGACCTTCTCTCCTGCCTCGTAGGCAGACCAAGAGAGAAAGGGAGAGATACAGACCCTTTTGTTCCACCCCCCCCCCCCCCCCCCCAGTTACGCTATCCAATTATCGGCAGGCCGAAGAAGGCATCGAGCGTGCTCTTCTCGCGCGACCACCGCCGGCAGGAAGCGCAACTCTTCGCTTGCCCTCGAGCAACCAGAGGAATATAATCGGCGAGGATGCAGGTGGCAACGCTGTTTAGGGAGAGCGCCACCCTGCTGGGCGCCTCCAGCTTGGACCCCCCGCAGACACACCATCACCAGGCCATGCAGCAGCACCAGCAACAGCAGCAACAACAACAGCAGATACAGCAACACCCGGCCGATCTGCATCTAGCGCATCACATGCAGCATCACTACAAAATGTAAGTCCCCAAGATGAGCCCAAGTTAAGCGACCGACACACACACCCCCTCCCCTCTCCATGCCTGTGTTCCCCTTTTTCCTTCATCTTCTCATCTTTCGCGAACGGGGAGTGCTCGGGGGGAACCGGATTCCCGTTCCGTCGCGTTTCGGAGCGCAGAAGAGCAGAGCACTCGATGGAACATGGTGCAATCCTGGCCCCTACGCACTCCCGAAAACTCTCTCGCGAAACTCTAGGTTTCCTAGGAGAAACTCGACGTGGAAAGCTAGGTGTCTCAAGCATTTGTGCTAGGCCCTTTATAATAAAAATTTCAGAACCTTTGACGTGTGCGGCTAGAAGATTATTTGGCGCTACGACTTCAGACAAATAAATACACTTTACTGTTTTATAATAAACGTGTTTACATGCGAAGCGGTAACCAGAATTTACTGGGGATAACATAATCTTACTGGTTCGTCGATTAGAAGGTTCGTTCGACCCAAAACATTTTATGAACAAGATAAAAACTGTGTGCGTTTACGCGCATCACGCTGAAGGTTTCAGCAAGTTTATCACAATTGGGAATGAGTGGGGTCGTGTGAGAATTCGATTCGAATTCTGGTGAAATCATTTTGGTTTGAGTGCAAAGGGTTAATAAGCGAATGAAACTGCACACTATCGCGGATCTAATATGAACGAACTCTGAGAGGTATGAATTAGGCAGAAATTTTTGCTTTTTCTCCGATCTAGAGAATGGAGTTGCGCCAAGTTCCGAGCACCTGTTGTGTCAGACAAAATCGCAGCTCTAATATAAACGAACTCGAAAAGATTGATCGCCAAATCGATGTTGGACGTTCCGTGTAAAATGGACGTTGCTCCGTGGACCCTGCCCAGCAAGGTTGACACCGGTCGACAGTTCCGGGGGAATTGACTCTAGCTTTAGGCCCTAAGTCGAAGAAGCGTGCTGGTCCACTCGCTCGTCGATCGAATCAGCTGATCGGCTGAAAAATATCGGCGAGAAGAGGGAGAAACGCGAGAAAGTCGGCGCAGCGGCCGTCGGACCGAGCGAGCGAGCGGCTAGCATCCTAACCGTGCGCGACCATTAGATTTCACCAGGTTTGGCAAAGTGGCTGATTCCGAGGAACTCGGAAGATCGACGAATTTTTTAAACAGATTCGTGTAAAATCGCACGCGTATCGATTTCTCGTCACGGAACTGTCAAAGAGACTGTTCTTCTCTTGTCTGCGGGGCACTGTCTTTGCTCCGCAATTGAGAACAATTTAAACTTTGGGGATGATCGTGGACCGTGTCATCTTTATGCAAAATAGAAAGTGTTTGCACTGGTTGCAAGATTAGACTAGAGCCCTTGCAAAGCTGAAACTGATACAGTGATGTCCGTACCCATTTTTGTCATAAACGCATAACACCCATAGACCAATGATCATAAACTATGTCATCTTCTGAGCTCCCGACAGTAAGTCCGTGTGGTGGACAGTAATGTTTAAAACAAAGACGGGAATATCGTCGCTCACTGCATCAGTATCTAGAGTCAGTTTTCATTTTTCTAATACTGAAAGCCCGTCGAAATCAAGAATTTCCAGAATAAAAATCGGAGTGCGAATCGAACGATGTCCAAAATGATACACAAGTGTCCGTTAAGAACAGCTTGCAAGACGATATAAATTCACGGTGGACGGGAGACCAGTATACCAGGACGTGAAATGTTGCGAATTCGCAACATTCTCGGCGGTCGCGGATGCGTTAATATTTGCGTGAATAGTGTCGCATTCCGTGTTCCGAACGATGATCCCCCTTTCCCTGTGGTTCGGCCGAGGGGCTACGAAGATTGCAGCGCTCGATTTCTGGCCCGGGCTAACGTTATCGCGTCTTTAACCTGCCGAAATCGTCCCCGTCGAAGGAGAACAGGAGACGATAGCCCCTGCGCGTAGAAAGCACCGGGAGAGAGAGAGAGACCCTTTTACGAATCCCGTCACGCGCCTCCAAGGGACAGGCCAACATTTGTATTCGTTGCGCAAGGTCTGGTCGTGCCCTAGCCCCGTTCCTTCTCGGACCAGTAGAATTTGTTCGATGTATCTCTCTCTCTCTCTCTCTTTCTCTTTCATATATATATATATCTTGCGATGTACGTTATCGGCGCGCGATCGTCGCCGCCGCGATAAACCCCGCCGGCCATGGGAGGACGTTTGAATTGCAGACGCGCGTGGCCATCGCCGGAAATAAAGATACCGAGAGCAGACGAGACCGACCGAGCAAATTTCGTTGCGAAAGAGTGCGTCTGGGATCGGCCGCTTCACCCCTGAGTTCTCCTCTTCTCTCCTCTCTCGCCTTTCTCTTTCTCTTTCTCTCTGCGAAATCATCTCCGAATGACGTACAATATCGGGAGACCATATTGCGAAACAAACCGGTGGAAATCCTGTCCGTGGCTGAACATTCTGCTAAAACGGCGACCGATTCGAATTAATGGCCCGAAACTGGGCTGTTCGATCACTATTCCAATGTTCTGCATCAGGACAGAGATCCAGAGGGTGTAGACTCTGCTTCAAGAGAAGCAGATTTTCTTTGATTCGCAATTGTAGTTCTGAACAGTCTGAGTGTTCGAATGATTGTCAACTTGAATCGATCGGCAGAAATTGACCAGTCTTCAAGGACGGTTTT
>CM052131.1:20654593-20668039 GCA_028454255.1 Halictus ligatus
TGATTAAAACGAGCCCAAACACGACATCATTCGAAACACTTGTACACGTTCAATTCACAATTTGGTGGAGCCTCGATTATGCGAACCGATGTCTGAACTCTTCATTATCTAAACGCAGTTTCGATACGTATACAACACGATTGACTGTACAAATCAATAAAGATTTAATCTAGCACACTAGAACACTCGCGTACCGCGGTGTATTGCTTAGTTCGAGTAATAAAACACGCACCGAATTGTATCGTGTTTGGTCTGATTTAATCAGAAAAATGTCACGGTCTCGAGCAGCAGACCGAACATGAGAATTAGGCACGAGATATTACTATACAGTGAATTCTCTCGTTGTAAGTTAGTGCAAGCTTCGCGGTTGAAAGTCATTGGAACTACCCACACCACCGCGGAGTATACGATATACATATAGAGGTTCGCTGTCCGTATCACCCCCGCCCAAAAGTATGTGGACACTAACCATCTTTATGAAATTTGTGATATATTATGTATACTGTTTTACTTATTTAATTTTCTTAAATAAAAAAAATTCGCCCAGAAAGCCTAATACTGCGTTATATTCTTTTGCGTGCGGGCGGTTTATAAACGTTTGTACATTCTGCTTTTGTACATTCTGAAACATTCTCAAGACTAATATCGATATTTAGAAACAGTACCCAGAGTGGAAAGACCGTAGATAAGAGCGTGGCAACCCCTCTGTTATTCCATCGACATCAGTTCGATTTGAATTCTTGTGAGAACACGATGGGCACAAAAAGCAAGGAATTAAGTGTAGAAATGCGTTCTCAGATAATTACGCTACATGAAGAAGGATATTCTATAAGGGAAATGGCAGGAAAAGTGGGAGTTTCTAAATCTTGTGTAAATTATAGTGTTAAAAAGTACGGTGCTACAGGAATTTGTTCCTCTGCAAAAAGATCTGGAAGGCCTAGAAAAACAACTGAGGCAGAAGATCGGCATATTATAACTGTAAGTAAACGAAACAGAAGAGAAACAGCCCCCGAAATAGCTGCAGAAATTAATAAGTCCAGGGATGAAACAATTTCGGTGACAACGGTGAAAAGGCGTCTTGCGTAGGGCGGTCTTCGTGGCTGGGTTGCACTAAAAAAACCATTGGTAAGGGCACAAAATAAAAGAAAAAGACTTCAGTGGGCTAAACACCATAAAGATTGGTCATTGGAAGATTGGGAAAAAGTGTTTTGCACCGACGAATCAAAATTTGAAGTGTTCGGATCCAAACGGCGTGTTTTGGTTCGTCGAAAAGTTAGCGAAAAATTTAATGACAATTGTGTGGTGCCCACCGTTAAACATGGAGGTCGTTCTGTGATGGTGTGGGGATGTTTTGGGAACAACATGACGGGAGAATTAATAAAAATAGACGGCATTTTTAAAAAAGAAGCATATTTAAACATCTTGGTTGAGAAGGCGATTCCATCCGGTCAGAGAATAATTGGCATTAACTTCACATTTATGCAAGACAACGATCCGAAACACACTGCCAAAATCTCTAGAGACTATTTACACCAGTCACAACAAACTTCTGGTTTAAAAATAATGGATTGGCCACCCCAAAGCCCCGATTTGAATCCCATAGAGAAACTATGGGGTCACTTGGATAGAGAAGTCAGAAAACATTGTCCAAAATCAGAAAAACATTTGTGGGAAGTTTTACAATCCGAATGGAACCGTATTGACAGCGAAATAATGAAAAAATTAATAGCCCGGATGCCACGACTGGTAAACGCAATTATAAAAGCACGCGGTGGATACGTGGATGAGAAGAAAATATAACGCAGCATTAGGCTTTCTGGGCGAATTTTTTTTATTTAAGAAAATTAAATAAGTAAATTGTTTAATTTTATGCTACTAAAATACATTAGATACATGTACGTAACAGAATTAAACAATAAATACCGTCTAACAATAACAGTATACATAATATATCACAAATTTCATAAAGATGGTTAGTGTCCGCATACTTTTGGGCGGGGATGTACGTGCAATATTGTATCAGAGAAAAACATTTTCTCAGACTTCTTGTCAATATCCATCTCTATGTCTTAAAACGTACGATTTGTATTTCAAATGCAACGTTCGGCGAGAACCTCAGATTTCGTCTAAATGTCTCTTGCCAGAATCGCGCAATTTACTTATAGCGAGAATTTACTGTACACGGTGAATTGTACATTGCTTCGCGGTTCGAAGAAAAGTGTGGCTCGAAAAGTAGAACCTAGAAGTTTGCGAGTCCCCGAGAACCGCAATTATCCTGGAAACCGAGAAGTTTCTAAAATTCTCCGGTGTAGCTGCCATGTCGGATCAAAATAAACTCGAGCGACGCCGATCACAAGTGGTTGGGGTGCTCCGCAATCCTCTTGTTGATCCGGAAGACTGTTTTGGATCGCGTCGATCGACTCGATCGCGGGCGATAACTATATTCGGCAAGTTTCGCAGTTTGGTTCTTTCCGAGGAGCGCGTGAACACGGGACCGCGTCTTCCCGGCGACAGCTTCCGGAAAACCGGAACCAGAGAGCCCGAAACCGTAAGCGACTACGATCCGACTCTCTCCCGTTTACATCCAGACAGGTTTCCCGAATATTTCGAACAGCTATCTCTGTCGTCGTAACTCCGTAAGCGGGGATTTGCTTGACGCGGAGCGCAAGTACCAACAAGGGGGCGAAACTTTCTGGAATTCGGCGAGAAACTCGAAAGTTTCGAACACGCTCTCTCTCTCTCTCTCTCTCTCTCTCTCTCTCTCTCTCTCTCCCTCGGTTGGTCGCGGACACTCGCGTTGCCTGACGCTCTCGGAAGGGTAGCGCGGGCTCAAGAATTTTCGGGGTGGTTGTTGACAAGTTTCGGAAAGTCACTCATGAATATCTTCGACCGGTTCGCGCGCGTGCACGGATCGCCAACTTTGACGGGTTGGATGCCCTTTGGGCATCCGCGCTATGCGTTCGCCACATTCGTCCTGCAACTTTGCTTTTTTCGTGTCCCCTTTCTTGCGCTTCGCAGATCCTTTCGACACCGGATGGACCTTCGTCGATAAATACCAAGTTCATGGCCGCTGAAACGACTTAACCAGGCATTCGTCACCTCATCCTGTTAATATTTGGTTGTTCGGAAAGTAATTTCGTTTTTTCCAACTTCACGATTAAGCCGCATTGTCATTGCATATTTTGACAGAGCTGTAACTGCAAGGCTTGTTCGTGAAACAGTTTGTTTGATTCTGCGCAACAGTTTTTGGTTTGATGCCCTATCAAATATGGAAAGTCGAAAGCCGCGTATTTTACTTTTTTTACTATCGAAAAGGTAAAAATGCTGTTCAAGCAAGAAAAAAATTATTCGATGTGCCCATGCATAGAGGATGTACTGATGGAACGCCAGTGCTAAAACTGGTTCGCAAAATTTTGTTCCGGCGATTTTGATGTTGAAGATGCACCACGTACTGGAAGGCCCGTTGAAGCTGATAAAGACACACTTGGGTAATTGGATACTTTGGTATCGCACCGAAGAGGAGAGTGTCTAATTATATAAAATATTTATACACTATAAAAAATCGTCGTTCATTTTCACAAAAAAAAAAAAGAACGAAATTCCTTTCCGAACAACCCAATAGCATCGTCCTTGATAAGGGTTCGAGTTCTTGATGACAAGATTCAAACGGATAATGGTTATGCGTATATGTCACCTCGTCTTTTGTGAAGCGAAGTGAGATTCTGTTCGTCCAGTACCGATACTTAGGAATTAAGAGCCAAGTGTAGTCACCTGACTTTTTCAGAGTCAGCAGGTCGGTAACTGCTGTATCATTTCCGTTCACAGCCTTCAGCCACTGACTTAATACCCGTCTTGGACTTGATCCTATGGGTCCTATTAAGTCTGTGACTAAACTTGTCACATTTTTTGTTCTGTATTATCGATATCACGAATTCTGATGCCAGAAACGTGCTTCAAGTTTTTGGCTTTATTTCGCAGAGAATCAAGACAATATATAGCGCAATTTATAGCTGGGGATATTTTCTAGCACGCGCTACTCTCGATTTTATTCAGAAAACTCGTCCAATGGCATAAAAAATGCTTGGATTCTATTTCTAACGGTTATATTACCAAATATCTGCATAATCTCGTCAGGTCATGACCAGCGCGCCAGATTGAACCTTCCTCTTTCGAATGAGCCCATTTCCAGCGAAAAATATTCTCATATAAGGACGAAAAGTTGATCCACGTAAAACCATTTTTCGCCTATTTTTGTCGGTAACCTGGTCACTCTACCTTCTCACGAATCTACGGAGTCTTGGCTCTTAAGCAAAATAATGATGCATCGATTACGAGACGCAGGTGCCGATCTTATTCGGCTGGAACTGATAGACCGATGTTCTTGGATCGTTTTCATTCTAATTATTTTTATCATAAATGCATAGAAACTAGTATGCATAGGTATGCAATATAATATGTACAAACTCAACGACTTTAAATTGTCTTAATATTACGTGAAGGAGATACATTGCATTTAATAAAACATTTTAGCAGTGAACTTGATGCTTAGAACGAAGGATTCTAGCAACATCGGTTCGGATAGTCGAGGTTCTACTAAATCCTGAACTGCACAAGCTGACGTGCTTGGAATCGTGTCGTGACGGGGGTACATTTTAATCAGAAAAATGCCGCAAATATGTTTGCGTTTTATCGCCGATCGTCGCGTTATTCGGAGTTTCTGGGACTCGTAAGGGCTATGTTTCGCTTTAACGGGTGAAAAATTTTGGTATACAATAGAACTCCATTAAGACGAACCTGTCGGTGGACAAGTTGGTTCACATAGCCGGGTGATCGATAGAGGTCCATCATATCAGGGCGAAAAGGTGTGGCACGTAAAACCATTTTTGGGCAATTTTCTTTTCGGTAACCTGGTCACTCTACCTTATCGCGAGTTTACAGAATCTTGGCTCTTAAGGACAATAAAAATGAATCTTCTTTTTCCCGTTAGAGAATTTAGTGATTTGCGGTTTGCAATATCACCGCGAGACGAGAATGTCGGTTCGAATTTGCAGAGCTCCGAAGGGCTAGACGATTTCGCGTTTACGCGAGACGTTTCACGGTCGCGACGCAACAACGGAAAACGATCGGACATCGCGGGGAGAAGGATGTCGCGGTGTGTCGCAGTTGTTTTGACAGGTCCCGTTCCTGGCCGCGATATTAACGTCGACCGGGGGCACGCTGGCAAAGCGGCGCGCTCCCATTTATCTCGCAGCAACGACTTATATATTTTCGAAAGCTCTCGGTCACCGTCGACGATAAGTCGGTCATAACGCGACTCGTTTTCCCGCCATCGAACAATTTAACGCGAACATTTCGGATGCGGTTGCCGGCGAGTTTCCGGCTAATTAAAAGTACATACCGGTGAACGCTCTGCGGTAGAAAAATCGCGATTAATCTCCTCGAAAATACATGCTAATCGAGAGGGAAAGAGAGGGAGAGAGAGAGAGAGAGATTCGATGGAAAAAGTCCCGGTGCTGCTCGCGAATTAAGACCACGCACTCTGTCCCACGCTTTTTTGCGGACGGCTTACGTAAAACGTTTTTCTAGAGCGCGCACGCGACGCGGCGGCCAGCGTCCGAAATACCCGAAATTTTCAGCGTCGCGACGCGACCCACCCGGTGAAACGTTAACGAGCCTTTGCGTCGGCTATACCTTCGCCGCGTTTCGTACCTGTTGGTCCTCGCCCCGCGCCTATTAATAACAACGGATCGCAGCGCGGGGGCAAGCTAAACGCCGTTCTTCCGAGGTTCGAATGTTGCAGAAACGCTCTACGTATACCGGCGAGCACGAGTGTCGCCTCCATCCGACGGGTTGGTCCTTTGCGAGCGACCATGAATTTTTCAAATGAAACGTAATCGGCGGAGGATACGCCTCGAAAATTTGCCAGATCCGTGGTGAAGCGAGGGAACGATCCAAGAGGAACAGGCTGCAATCGGATTGGGATGCGTTCAGGGGAAAGGGTGCACACAACGTAAACAAGGCCACGGTTGCATCGCTTTATGCTCCAAAGAATATGCCCGTTCACGATGGAGACGCGTGGAACGATCGTTCGAAGCGTTCTACAATTTTTGACACAGTTCTAGTTCGCTGTCGAGAATTATGGGGTCGCCCTTTTTACAACGCGGCCCTTTGAACTCGCCCGTTGCACGCTAGAATTTTTACTCTTCTCTCGGATAAATCTATGTCCACGCCCCGGAGCGGAGCTGCTCGAATGAATAAATAAATGTTTCGAAGATATATATCGTGTCTCCTTCTCTACCGGACGAAAGTCGGAGCAAAAAGAACGATTCTCGTTCTTACACCTCGGATTCACGATGTGTTTTTCTTTTTTTAATTTGAATTTGGCACATTCAAAGTTCTCGGCTTAAGGATTATGAGCGATGGACGACAGGACTTGTTGTTTTCTCATCTAGAAGACAAAACTCGAAGCAATCCTCCAGATATCGATTCTTGCCGCGATGTCGAGTCGAATCGAAAGGGGAAGATCCAGAGAACCCGAAGCGCGGGCCGCGGAGCACGAGTAGTCGCGGAATCGAGGAGCGTGACTGGCGAACTTTTGGCACGAGCCACGGTAAATGGTTTACTGGTGGCTACGCGAGAAATTGCGAGGCAACGCGAGTCGACTCGACTCGTGGAGAGGCGAGGCGAGGCGAGGCGAGGCGAGGCGAAGCGAGCCGATACGAGGCAACCGGGGAGGTCGTGTCTGAGAGGGCGACGCGAACTCTCTGTTCTCTTTTTCTCTCTCTCTCTCTCCCTGCCTCTCTCTCTCTCTCTCTCTCTCTCTCTCTCTGTTCCTCGGCCACCCTCCTCTTTCACCCTCTCGCGCGTCGATGTAGGAGTCGCTTCAAAACTCGGTCAAAGTCTCGTCGCCGTGGCGTCTCGCTTTGGGGATTCGAAGGAAGGGTCGTTTCTCTTTCTCCTCGTCCTCCTTTCCACCTCTCTCCTCTCTCTCTCTCCCTCTCTCTCTCTCTTATCCTTTTCCGTTTTTTCGTTACACGCACCCCCGGAACTCCTTTTTCTCGCTCGAACGCGAACATACGACTTGGCTGACCCGTGAATCGTAACCAGACAACCGGTGTCTGACTTCTGACGACATTTCCCCTCTCGCTCCTCGAAATCTTTTAGGTCAAACGGACACACACGGCCCCGTTTATCCGAGACCCTTCGGCGATCTGGAGCGAGGAAAATTTTCGGGGGACGGTTCTTCCAGCCGTTTAAATCCGTCGACGCATCGATCCGCTACCGAGAACGATCGTTTCCTTCGAGAGAAGTGGCTCGGAGAACAAGAGAGGAGAACAAGCGCGGACGATTTCGTGGCGCGAGGCGCGAGGAGGAAGCCTCTCGGTTGTTTCCTCTTTGGTTCGTCGATGGCGTAGCGTCGAACGAGGACGAAGCGCCCCTTATTTTCCGCGTCTCCGACGAAGAGGCGGAAGGACAAGCGGCACCGGGTTTTTAAAGGCTTCAAGGCCGGGCCACGTCCGGCCGCGCGTAACGCAGCGTTCACTCGGGATGAAACGCGGGATGATCGAAGGCTTCGGTGATCTACAATCTCCGCAATGTTCTTCGATTCGGGCACCAGAAGTCACTCGATGTCGCACGAAATTGTAACACACAAACAAAAGACACGGTCGCAAGAGCAAGAGCTGGAAGATCTCATAGCGGGGCCAGGATTCTAAGCAAATCGGATGAGACGTTCTCCATGGCGGGAAAGGACCTCGTAAAGAAATTGAACGCGTATTTGAAAGTTCCACGATATTCAAGAGCCTAGGGTAGTCACGTGACTTTTGCTGAGTCAGCACGTCGGTAACTGCTGTATAATTTCCGTTCATAGCCTTCAACCACTGACTTAAGACCACTGTCTTCTTGGCCTTGATCCTACCGGTCTTAAGTTTGTAACTAAACTTGTCGCATTTTTTGCTACGTATTATCGATGTCATAAATTCTGACGCCGGAAACGTATATGAATTTTTTGGCTTTACTTCGTAGGGAATCAAGACAAAATATAGCTCAATTTGTAGCTGGAGATATTTTCTAGCGCGTGCTAC
This sequence comes from Halictus ligatus, assembly GCA_028454255.1. Lineage (NCBI taxonomy): Eukaryota > Metazoa > Arthropoda > Insecta > Hymenoptera > Halictidae > Halictus > Halictus ligatus. The sequence goes on from CM052131.1 coordinate 20,662,678, forward strand.
TCTCGATTTCATCCAGAAAACTCATCCAGTGGGTTCAAAATGCTTGGATTCCACGACATGTACATAGTCAATATTTTTGGCTTACTTCTAACGCTTATATTACCAAATATCTGCATCATTTCGTCGGCTCATCACCAGCGTGCGCTAGATTGAACTTCCTTCTTCTTTCGAATGAGCCCTTTCCCAGCGAAAAATATTCTCATATAAGGACGAAAGGTTGAGGCACGTAAAACCATTTTTCGGAATCTTCGGAGTCTTGGTTCTTAACAACACGGTCGGGGCGCGGGCTGCCGATTAACCGATCGGCAGCAGAAAATTTGAGCGAAGTGCATCTAAAATTAATCAATTAAACAATCACGTTGGTATCGGCGACACTGCCGATTTCAGTTGGAAAACGCGAGTCTAGGGGGCCGGATCTAGCGATCTGCGTCGGCGGTGACTCGGGAGTCTCTAAACCGCATGCGGGATCGCGATAAATCACGCGTAAATTTTCTTTCTGGCGAAAAGACCTCCAGGGCCCGGTGCAACGTGTAAATGTAACTTTTCGTCGTGGTGATTGGCGCAAACTATGAAAAGGGATTGCAATATCGGTTCTTAATATCGGTACGTCCCAGTGAGAGCGCTTTCGGTTCTTATTCCCTGGCGATTATCCTGCCAGAGGGCGGTGTGTCCGGTGCTTCCGATTTCCGAATCAGAGATTCCTCTCGAACTTGGAAAAGGGACACGTGACACTTTTGCCACGTCAAAGAGGAAAAACGGAAAAAAGCAAAGGGGAAGAAGGAAGTTTCCCTGTGGTCGTTGGTAGTTGGCCGTTCATATTTCACCGGGGTCGGCGTGTTGGCCGTTCGCTCGCGCGCTTGTTACGCGGCCGAGATAAAGCGGCTAGCCGCGACGCGGAGGGAAGAGAAGAGGAGAGGAGAGGAGAGGAGAGGAGAGCCAGCAGCCGGCTAAAGAGGAAAAAAGTTTAAAGCGGTCGTCGGACAGAGATTCGATTTATTGACTTTCGAAGTCACTCTCCCTTTTTTTCGCGGAGGTCGAGGCAGGGGAAATCCGATGGCAGCGCGATGGAAGAGCGGAGGGGCTGGAAAAAAGCAGCGAAAAGTGTGGCGCGCACGTTCCCGCTCTCTCCGCTCCGCTCCGCTTCGTCACACTCTCTCTCTCTCTCTCTGTGTGTGTGCTCTCGCTCTATCGGTCCAACACGGGCCAGAGGTAGGTCAGGATCGCGAGAAGCGAGATGGATACAAATCATAAAATTTGATTGGACCCGACCTAGGCCGGGGGAGCAGCAGCTACGCTCTCTCTCTCTCACCCTATTCGCGTGCGTGTGCGTGTGCGTACGCGTGCGTTTTGTACCGGGGGAGAGTGCCCGATATGTCGGCTCACTTCGCGTGTTCTCCGCGTGTTTTCCATTGACCCGAGGACAGGAAGGGAACGGGAGGAAAAAGCGGGAGCGAAAAACTTGGAGGGAAGCCGCGGCAAGGGGCACGGGGCCAGGTTATCGCGCGCCGATTCATTCATTCATTTTTCCCTTCTTTCGGCCTCGGATAGATCCCGCGTAACAGATTACAAGCGGAACTATGTCGACGACCCCCGCGCCATACATACCACGCTGAAAACTGTTTCGACCATTTTTACCAACCATTTTACCTACGCATCTCGTGCGTGCCGCACGTTAGTCGGGAAACCTGCGCGCTAGATACTGATCGTGTTCCTTTCGTAAACCTATACGATCATCGAATGAAAAAGAGAATAGCCTAATTTGGGTCTGTGTCTGTGGTGGACCATTCCGAGTTTTAAGAAAGAAATATACTTGCAATTACTCCTAAAAATATCATCACAATGTCCACGGTCCCCGATTTATCTAAGCCATCGTTGTCGGAATGAACTTAAACAATTTAACGAAATTGTTGCTGAGCGCATTATCAGAACTAATTGTTAATACTGCTTATCCGAACTCTCTAACAATTGGAATTCCTCTTCTATTTAATGCTTGAGAAACAATCCTTCCGAAAATTTCAGAGAGACGAAAATAATCGAGTATAAATCCAATATGATTTATGTGCCTGTGTCATACTCGTGCGAACGTCAGTTGATATTTTATGAACTAAAAACGACTTGATTTTTAGATTCGTCGCACTTCCAACTTAAGATAATAAACCGTGTTACAATTATAAACCGCGTTCTCTTAGGAAGTTATACTTGTAACGAACACTCTTATTCGTGGTTTCCATTCAAATATTTGCGGTGTTATTAATGGTGTTGATTGACTATCAGTTGTAAATTATCTTCTATACATAGCCTCTTTTATTTCCGAACATCGTGTAACTTTGCACCTAACATATTTAGAATAGTTCTTACGTGCCACGTTACTGTGCCATTGTCAATGAACGTGATGGAAATTAGTGAAACTGGCGAATTAATCAAATGAACAGCTGCTATGTTAGGAACAACGTGAAATCTAACGGGTCTGAAAGAAGAACCTTGAAAAATATAATTTCAGAAATTGATAAATAAAGTAACGAAGTAACGAATAGTCCTGAAAATCATAAATTATACAGTTGTAGGAATGGTCCGCTGGCGGAGGGTTAAACGAATGAAAAAGTGTTTAATTAAAAATGTCAAGTTTAGGAAAAATTTTTTTGATGTTTCATGAAGGTCAGACCTTCTCTAAAAATGCATTCGCAGCAATAGAAACTTTTGAGAGCAACTTGTAACCATTGGACAGCGGATCTTTCTGCGAAATAAAGATTGTCTGCATCGATTGCAAGAAATAGAAACCAAGTAGAATGATTGAAATTGTAGGAAAATTTTTCAAATTACGTCAAGATATTAGGCAAAGAGACAACAATTCACAACAGTTCACCTAGTCGATTTTCCTATAAATGCATAAAGCAGCCTAATCGTACACACATTCATTCCTCGAAGGGTTAACTTTTCCAGTTAAGGTTCCGAGATAAAACAGGGGAAACACGCGGTACCGCAAAAGGGTTAATTCGATCGTCCGTATCAATCATCGCAAGACGAGTCCGCTCGCCTAACCGTTCCGATCACGCGAATCGGGAGACGGCCGACGCCGACGCGCGAACGAGCCGATACGTGTGGCCAAGTTTTCCAAGAGGGTGCGCGTCCCGATGAAAATTCCCCTCGTTGTTCGTCGAACTTCGATTACCCCGCGCGCCCCCATCGATTTTCAATCGTCGAGTCGGTGTCTCCGAGTTTCCGAGAGTCCAAGGTCTCGGTTAGAGCCAGCCGTTTCAATTTCCGCGAGCAAACGCTCGCTACAACCCTCCTCTCTCTCCTCCCTTTTGCCACTCCCGCGCCTCAACCCCACACCCTCCGTACACCATCGCGGTATTAATCCGAATAATGCCACCGCGGCGCTCGAACAAGCGACAACAATCTAATCGAGGCGAGAACACCTCCAAATCGTCGACAGCCGGTCGTCTATTAACTTCAATCTTTAATACCAGCTACGAAAGCTCGATCGCCCGCGGCGAACCCGCGCCACGGAGTTAGGCTATCCCGTTGGATATTCATAAGGGACAAACGCCTTGTTCACAGACGATGTATTTACGGGCTGAACTGACTCTTCGTAAAAGAAGAAACGTCGATTGTCTAAAAATAGTGTACAACGTTTACTCTACAAAAGTCCCAGAACTACCCCACTGCCGCGGGGTACACCTCCTGAGGGGCCATATCTTTTGGCCGATATATGTCCCAGGGGGCTAGACCCTTCTTTAGACATATATTGAGTAAACATATTAGGACCTTGAATAAGTTCTCGCGGTTTCTGTTACAAAATAAAAGCTTTATTTAAATTATAAGGAGCAAAAACATTTCATTCAAAGTATTGCCCATCACTAGCGACCACTTCCTCCCATCTTTCTGCCAGTGTATGAATTCCGCGTCGGAAAAACGACATGTCTTTTGAGGCTATCCAAGAATCGATCCATTTTTTAGCTTCTTCATTAGAATGAAAGCGCTGGTCAGCTAGGCCATGTGCCATCGAACGGAATAGGTGACAATCAGAAGGGGCTATGTCAGGTGAATACGGCGGATGGGGTAGAACTTCCCATTGAAGCATTTCCAGGTAGGTTTTCACTGGTTTTGCAACATGAGGCCGAGCGTTGTCATGTAGCAAAACCACTTTGTCGCGTCTCTGCTCGTACAGCGGCCGTTTTTCTTTTAAGGCTCGACTTAAACGCATCAATTGAAGTCGATAGCGCTCACCCGTGATAGTCTTATTCGGTTGGAGCAGCTCATAATAAATTACACCCTCCTGATCCCACCAAATACAGAGAAGAAGCTTCGAACCATGGATATTTGGTTTGCAGACGATGTTGATGCATGGCCGGGCTTACCCCACGATTTTCTACGCTTTGGATTATCGTAGTGTATCCAATTTTCATCGCCAGTCACGATGCGGTGCAAAAAACTTTTTCTTTTCTGCCGTTGAAGCAGTAGTTCACACGTGAGAAAACGCCGTTCGACGTCTCTCGGCTTCAATTCATACGGTACCCAATGTCCTTGCTTCTGGATCATTCCTAAAACTTTTAAACGTTTTGAAACCGTTGACTCATCTACTTGTAATGTTTCTCCAAGTTCTGCTAGCGTCTGACATCGGTCTTGATCGAGTAATTCCTCCAACTTTTCGTCTTCAAATTTTTTCGGTGCGCCAGAACGTTCTGTATCCTCAAGTTTAAAATCATTATTTTTGAAGCGTCGAAACCAGTCTCTGCATGTCGTATCCGACAAAGCATTGTCGCCATAAGTCTCAACAAGAATTCTATGCGCTTCAGCTGCAGATTTCTTTTGAATAAAGTAGTGCAATAAAATTCCCCGCAAATACAGTTTATTTGGCACAAAAGTGGACATTTTCAGAACTAGGAAAAAATTACTTTGTTTAGACTAAAGTGAACTACCATACACTGAAATTTAAATTTAGATACACTACTTCCTTGCATATGTGTTACCATTCGAAATTGACGAACGGGGTACTGCTCCTGTCATCTTTAAAGAAACAGCGAGAACTTATTCAAGGTCCTAATAGTACCTTGCGCCATTCTTCAGAAGTAACCGCACCAAGATTTATCCGGAAATTCTATAAACTGATGGACTTACAGATATAGGAAATTCCTGTCCAACGGGATCAAAAAATTGTTTAAAACGACTAAATACTAACTACCATAAAAGATACATGTACACAGTTGTTTTAAAGAATTCTTTTCAAAAATTTAAAAAAACGGGCATTACATGTACCGAATTTGAACATTCTTCAACCACGCCCGCTACTCGATAGGAATCGTCGATACGTCTGACCATGACCTGCCGATTCTGCTTGTAGTACGCGTCGTGTCAGAGA
>CM052131.1:20668139-20688028 GCA_028454255.1 Halictus ligatus
GCCGGCTTTCTCAGGGATTACGTCGCGGACTGATGGGATCCGCTCGCGGATCGTCGCTCCGCGTTCGTCAAACATCGCGGAGCGGATCGCGCGTGCCACGAACGCGGCGTATCAAGTATCTGCGCGGCGCCTAAACTTTGCGGAAACTAGTTGGCCACGTGCGCGCGAGATGCAAATGTTCGGCAACTCTGCGAGATGGCACCGTCCCGACGTGGTCGATGGAACCGGAGGGAGGAAGAGAGAGAGAGAGAGAGAGAGTTTCGATAGGACACACAGCTTTCACCGAGAATCCCCGGGTAATAATTGTCGGAACGGTCGAATTTGATCGGTTCCTTTGGTCGAGCGTCGATCGCAGTTTGCCGAGCGGAGGAACCGCAACACCCACGCAGTATCCGTCCTCGTTAATGTCCTCGCTTTTCTCTGTCACACTCCCCACCTTCTCTGGTCAACCTCCTCCTCCTCCTCCTCCCTCGCCCCGACCTCTTTCTGGAAACGAACTCGTACTCTCCCAGCTAGCCGGCGTTCCACCGGAGAGATTGTCCCCAGGAGGACCAGCCTCTCGAGCACCGGATCGTCTCCTTTTTTCCTCTCGCCTGTTCCGCAGATTCGTCGTCGTCGTCGTCGTTCTCGTCGGTTTCGACGTCGACGTCGTCGTCGCGCTCCGTCGGGAGAAGCTCTCGCTCTCACGACGAAATCGCCCGTGAAACGAGACTTCCAGCCGCGGGCGAGCCATGAACACGTTCCGATCTACTCTAACTAGCTAGAAATCTGCGACGAGCGATCGATATCTCGGGGCCCGAGAGCGATCTAGGCTCCAGATCAAGGGGTTGGGGTCCACAGTTTGGGACTGACATTTAAAACGTAGAAAATCCGTCGGCTGGAAAGAGAACCAGAAATCCCTAGCAGGGATCCAGAAGCATGATCGTGTAGCTTGGACATCGCCGAAGCTAGGGGAACGGCGACTGTTCAATTTTGCGATTGAATGCAATAGGGGTTCTTATACGGAACACTCGTTTCTTTGGTGGTTGCGTAATGTGATTTATTCGAATAGTTTATTATCGAATCAAATTGATGCCTCGTGTTGACACATTCGCATTTTCAGAACTCTTCAAACTTGCCTTACTATAAATCCACAGAATTCCAGATATGTTACAGTGGCCGTTTCAGGAGATGGGCATATGAATGAAATTTTCAATTGAAATAGTGCCACTTTGCAAAGTGTTGCGAATGTCAGTGGCACTGTGTCTGAAATAAGAGTCGCTTGTCCCCTCGGCTGCCACGTCCCAAGGTTCTTCAAGATCGATAACTATTAGAGTTTCTACTTGCTGCAAACCGTCAACTCAACATTGTGACGGCATTTTTACTGCATGAAAAATTTCGATGATTCTACGTCTATGTTTCCGCCGACAGTTAAACGATTCCCAAGTAATGTGTCGTGCGAACTGAGAAACAAGAAAGAAGAAACTGTACACCTCGAAGGAGAAAAATACAGCGGTGCTAATTTAAATTACGCGAAGTCCGGGCTACTTTTCGCGGTGCGAAATTTCTGGTTGAACCATGGCGGCCTCCCAATAATTTCTCCGTATTTCACGGCGGGGTATATCCACTTCGGGCAAGTTTCGAGGCAGCTAGTTGGCCCGGCGCGCTTCCAGACCACGGAGAGATCGTTCTTGGAACACGCGCGGGATGGAAGTCTATTTTTTCCGGTATTTTCCGCCGCGTCAGTAGGTTAGAAATGATTCGGTCGCGGGTTCTATCGCGGGTCTGGCGATTCTTTCGGGCTCTTTCGGCGTCGATCGAGAACGTCAGCCGCGACTGGTCCGATCGAGGCGAGTCGGTCTCTCGCTGTTGCTCGGCCGTTTCTCTTTCTTCGGTTGCGTAGCAGAAGGGAACGGTCGGATCTTTTCCTTTTTTTTTCCCTCGCAAGAATGAAATAGTTTGCCCTGAAGCTGGTTCCGCGAAGGGGATGGGGGCGGAAAAGGGAAAATGTAGGAGTGAAAAAGAGGAGGAGGGGGAGGGGGGTGGGGGAGGAAGTGGTGGAGGGCGGTCAGAGAGAGAGTGAGAGAGAGAGAGAGAGAGAGAGGGTCGTTGGATGGCAGGAGGAGAGAGCGAAAGAGCAGTGGTTTTTCGTTATCGACATTTTCCACGGGCGCATCAAGGTGTGCGTGATCGTACGTGCGTGAGCTTCTCTCGTTGCCCCCTTTAGCGAGCGTGTGTGCGCGCCGCGTCCGTGTTTTCGTATTCCCCGTCCGTGCGTGGTTGTAGGTGGTACCGGGCGCCGGTGTGCGCGCAAAATTTGTATGGGTATGCGTGTACGTGTCGGCTGGCATACGGGCAATGTGTGTGTGTAGAGTTTTCTGGAGGTTTCCCCTAGCAACGAGCAGCAGCACCAGCACCAGCACCAGCACCAGCCACAGCCCGGCTTAGGGGTAGCTACGAACCCCGCGCGAAACCTCGCTCTCTCTCTCTCTCTCCTCTCTTTTGACTCATATCTCTCTCTCTCTCTTGCCTTCTTTCTCTCCTCGCTATTCTCTCTCTCTTTGCCCATTTCACCCGTTCTTGATTCACACAGCCACACACGAGTTGGTGGTTTCCGAAAATCGAAACCTCCTAGGAGACGACGCAGTTTTCCCGTCGTTCGATACTCTCGCGTGAAAGGATACCGGAAGAGTAGAAAGACGGTATTTTGGAGAACGCGCCCGAGGGAGAGAAAGAGATACGCGCGATTTCCAACGACGTGCCGCGGAAATGTTTTCGAACTCGTCCAGAAATTTTCTCCGCCAGACAAACAGTGGGGGGGGGGGGCGCCGATCGTCCATGGATCGATCCAACCGCGATCCATCCAGTGATGGATCACGGTTTTCTCCGCACAGAAGGTGGATTTTATTTCGAACCGTCCGTCCTCCGGATAGAAAGCACGGGGCTCCGGTTTCACGAGAAAAACGCGTAACACAATCCTGCAAGCTTCGCGGGGGAAAAGCGCCGGCCAAGCAGAGCCGATCCCATCCCAGTTCTCTCTCTCTCTCTCTCTCTCTCTCCCTCTCTCTCGTTCTACTCGAGAGATCGTTTCGAGCCGTTCCTGGTCCGAGCCCCGGAGCGTCCGATGCGCGATAGTGATTCCTTCGAATTAGAGATCCTCTGCGTTCACTGATACCGATACCGATAGATACCTACACCCCCGGTGAATATCAAAGACGAAAAACCGGTCGCGAGCTTCCCGATCCCTCGGAGACTACTCAAACTACTCCGAAAATAACTCTGAACTACCACATACAAATCGTGTGATTATATCTCGATTTTAAACGTGCCGATACGAGAACATAAATATGATGAACAACGATATATAGAGTCCGGTTATGATCCCGTTATCGGTTCCAGAACTTTCAAAATGGCGGTCCTGATTTTCAGTTCGATTTCGAGTGCCTAATTGTTGTAATATTCTTTCGGAAATCATGTTTGATGTCCCTCCAACTATCCGTCTAAATATAAAGTATATGGAAGAGGCTATATAACTGTTGATTATTGATTCTAATATCAGGTCTGATATAAATCGACGAAACAACAATGTAAGTCGTCCTGGAATAATTTCAATAAATCGTTAACGAAGATAACAACATTCTTCAATTCTTCCAATGTCTACAGTTTTATATTTCGTCCATTCAGTTTTGCCAGAAATGCATAAAATCCGCAGTCTGGTTGTAACATCGGTTCCAGAATCTGGTGTGAAATCTCTATCGGAACCATCGGATTTCATCCTGTCTGGGTTTCATTGTTCCGCAATTATTATATTTTATTGTGGTTGTTCGCAATGATCTGTAGAAGAAGCGTGTTTGTTATTTCGGTGTCGAATCTCTGGTTTGAAAGAGTATCACGAAAGACTATCCGCGATCGGTGGTTCGAAGCTTTCGCTACGAAAGAGGAGGGAGCGAAGCGAAGAGAGGCGGACAGGAGGGAGAGAAAGAGAGAGAGAGAAATAGAGAGAGAGAGAGAGAGAGAGAGAGAGAGAGATGGATAGAATCTCTCCATTCCCTTGCCCTCCTCCCTCTCCCCTCACCCCCGTCGACAGCCCTAGTCGTTTCCAGCAAGTACTTCTATGTACCAACCATCTCCTACACGCTACCCTTATATACCTTGTATATTTACCTTGGTGGCATATACGCGTACCTATGTATGTACATCGGAGCCCGCGATACATAGGTCCGAGCGCCACATAAAAAGTACATAGGGTAGGTATAGCTCCGACTGAAAATTATTCCGAGTATTTTCGAATTAGCGTGCAGGAACGAGCAACGGTGCGCGCTCACGCTCTTGCGCTCTTTGCTCGCACAGAGCGAGCGTCAGAAAACGCGGGCGCAAAAAAAAAAAAGAAAAAAATAGAGAGACTGAGAACGCTGTACCCGGCATCGTCGTCATCGTCGTCGTCGTCATCCTGGTGTTCCTTCGAATTTTTCCGCAGTTTCCAAGATTTTCTCCCGCGGTTCGAGGGAAATTTTCCCGATCCCGGGAACCAAAACCCGTCCGAGGGGAAATCGCGTCTCGTTGGTTCGAGAGTAGATCGATCTCGGCGAGAGCGAGTGTCGCGCAGCTCGTCGATCCCGAAAGTGAAAGAGAACGGAGAAGGAGAATACAGGATGGAGAAACGAGAGGAGAGCGAGAAGAGGGAGAGAGGAACCGTGGCCGGCGCTGCTGCGCCCGACTGTACGTCCCGGCGGCGGTACTCTCTTTGGACACATCTTTTTATTGTCGTTCCCGCTGGCTCGGAAAACTCGAGGAGCCCACGCGAGGACCGGTTTTTTGCCAGTCCTTTATCCTAGCCGGGCAAGTGGAAGTCTCCCAAGATCGCTCTTGGAAATTACGGCGTTGCGAACCACGGCCGCGGATTTCTCTCTCTCTCTCTCTCTCTCTCATACTCCCTCGCCTAAAACTTGCTCCCGAGGGGGGAGCAAGAGTCACCTTTGTCACGCCTACGCACGGCTTTTTCGTTCTTGCCCGGTGAGAGAGGACAAGAGAGATTAGGCTCGACCCGACAGGACACAGAACTGTCCTTAGGTCTGCGCGGAGAAGCGTCGTTTCGGCCGAGAAGCGCCTCGTGACTCAAATCGTTTAAAGTACTGGGCCTGGGAACTATGAACCAGACTAGAGAAACGTTTTCCGACATAGTGCGTCGTCGTTGATCTTGGGGACGTTTAAACGTCGGCAAAGTGTCCCCCCCCCCTTCTCAACATGGTCCGTATGAAAACCAGAAACTTGAATGGACTGCCTTTGGATCATTTCAAAAGTTCGGGACCTCGAAATCCTCTTTAAAGAAAGACCCCACACAGTTTTCAAGAAAAGCTTGTGAAAGGTTGGGCCACAATTCAGTTAGAAAATTGAATTTCATACAAAAGTAGTGTAAGCCGATATTGGCCTGACTGAACACCAGAGGACAGAGGTTTTTATCGTCATTACATAAAATAATGGTAATACAATTTTAGCGTGGCTTGCATAAGACAAACGTGGCAGCCTTCGATATTATTTATAGAGCCTTTGTTGAATTTTTCTATAGAACCTTTACTGAATTCCTCATTACCCAATGACTCACTGTTTCGACTCGCACCGTTTCTGCATTAAATGGCTCGATTGTAGAAAATGGCAGTAACTATGCAGTTCGTTAATAACACTGTTACACTTGAAAATGTAATCGCTCGTCGGAACTTTTGCAATAATTGAATCCCAGTGATGTTGTTGAGACGCAACGTAACGTGGATGCCACGTAGAAGTTGACATAAAAAAATCAAAGATTTCGACTACCCGACTTGAGGCAATAAATTAGTCTAAGATAGATCTAAGAGAGACGCGACGGTGTTCGTCCGATTTTTTCTGCGACTTTCCGGCGCCATAAAAATAACATCTTAAGAGAGCGTGTCTCCACTATTTCCACAATTCACTCCCAACTTTCTCCCACTATGTTTTACCACCTCCTCTACATAATTCAGATCCCTCAACATCGGTAATCATCCACATAAGAAACAACTTTGTACGGTCGTTCTAGCGTAATATGCACACTTTAGTGTTAATAACACAAGCGTTATACATTTATTTGAACCACGTCATTGAAGACACCTCATCCTTTATTAACCCCTTGGCCTACAATACCGAGTCAGACTCGCGACGAATATTCTGAACAGAGTCTAATGAAATTTTAAACAAAATTTTATCTTGTTGTAGCTGATATATATCCTTTCGAGAACCTATAGGCATACGATAAATATAAATTACTTTTTTGTTTTTTAATGAAATTCAGAACGATGAAGAAGTTTTACCGATTATAATCACAAAATAAATAGCAGTGCCAGGGAGTATTCAAGCCTGAAGTGACGAATGTGAGAAAAGTCGTGATCTGCGATTGAGAACGATTCTTCGATTGGAAACTCGAGCCTGCTTTTCAAGAGAACAGGTGCGATACACAATGACAAAGCGTAATCACGTAGATTAGGATTATTTTCCTTGCCAGGAAGTTTCTTGATCGAACGAGCACAAACAGAAATTCGCGCGAGTTGCTGCCAGGGTCGGTACACGTTTCCTCGCGGCGATCGTGCGCCGTTAACGAACGTCGACCAGGAAGACACCTGCAACGTGCTCGCGCAAACCTGGCTGCCATAGAGATTCCCTGCAATTTCTCCTTGTATCCACCATGCGATCGTAAACATCGAACTTTTCTATGTTAACCCTTAACAGGACAGAGCAACAATTCAATCAATCCTCTAGCCTCCCTGAAAATTCCGCGTTTCCAACATCGCCGAGGAAAATCGATTCCCAATTCGTTGAGAAACACCCGCTGTGTCTTCAAAATGGGAAACAGAATTAAAAAATGAACTTTTGCTCGGACGCATTAGGTTTGCCTAGCCTAGTTAGCATCTGCAAAGTGCGAAAAGGCTCAGAGAGCATGTACACGGTACACGTCTCTTAACTCTTTTCAATGTGTATTTCGTTTAATCAATTATATTTAAACTGCGGATCTTGGTGCAAAATAAAAATAAGCAGACGAAAGATGATATATTGTACATTCTTAAATACTTTTTGTCTTTTTATTATTTTAATTATTATTCTTTCTACTATTTTTATTGATTATAATACTTCCATTTTACGGATTTTCTCTAATATTGCTGGGCTAGTTTTTGAATTCCAGAGTGAATCTTGCTAGATCTCTATTCAAATTTTATACAGTTCCTTTTAAACATTTTTGCATGTATATTATACATGTCCAAAATACCGGACCAGCCACAGACATATATCGACCAGGAAATACTTGGTAACAGAGGTCTCTCCAGCTTCTGAGCCCTTCACGGGGCAGTGGGGATAGTTCTCGGACATTTATCGGCTAGGCGTTTGGGATATATATATATATTCAGTAAACACTGTATTTTATTTGGCCCACGATAAAAACTTGAATCATTCAAGCCGCCTACCAGAGGATTAGAATGAAAGATCGTTTATAACTTTGAGTCACAATGAACCCAAGTGTGCCGCCATCGAAGAGCTAAAAACGAATCGAGCTGATCCATTGCGCTGCTTTAATTGAATTTTTACAGTGAAGTTTTCGAAAGCAAACCGTCTCGATCCAACGAGAAACGAACCAAGACCGTTGCCGAATTTATTGTCGATTTAATCGCGAAGAATTAAAGACAATGCTCGTGTCCGACTGGGACTTTCACCTTTCTCTCGATTTCGGATGCATTTTCGCGCGATGATTCGGATCGATCGAGCAGGCGGCGCGCGGCGCGCGGCGGGCACGATCTCGCTCGTTTCTCCTCGCAACGAAGTAGATTAACCGCGCGAGAAACCACAGAATGCCTCGATGGTTTCGTGACTACCGCGAAGAACCGTTACGAATTCCGCTCCTCTGTGTCCTCTCGCCGAGAGAATTCGGCGCGCGCCCGCTCGACGAAAGTCATCGGTTCGATGCGACGGGCCGAGATCGCGAAACGAAGAAAGTAAAAGAAAGAGGGAGAACGTAGGAGGTAGGACGATACTCGCCGAAGCGACGAGAAGTATCGCCACTATTTCCGAGCATTTCGCGTTAAATATCGGGCCGCGTTTTGCTCGGGGGGAGGCGCATACACGCACAGAGACACACAGAGCCGAGACGTTAAAGTCAGCTTCTTGGTTTGCGTGGGAGACACGACGCTCGCCGGGCATTTTCTCCGCATTAAATAAACGCGGCTGCCGAGAATAAATTTCATCCCGCCTTTTCGAGCGTTTTCATTCGATCGTAAAACCCAACCGAGGCCTGTCCAAGATGCTTTACGTAACTCTTTCCCCCGTGACGAGCAGCCGCTTCTTTCCTGTCTTCGACAGACCCCCGCCGCCGTTTTCGTTTCGAGAAAAACTACCGTCTCTCCTGTCACCCGGCAGGTCACGTTGCACGGTGCTCCGGAAACTCGAAAAATCTGGCCAAAAACCCAAAGTCTCGTTAGCACTGTGAAAATTGGTGGTTAATGCTTTCCGAGCTGACACTCGAATTTAACGATTAAAAACACAAAATTAAAAATGGCGGCTTCAATAATACTGTACCTATCGGTTTTCTTTTTCGGGCAGGAATCAAGTTTTTATAACATGTTTCTATTAAATCTCTGTATATTTGCGGTAACATATCTGAAACATTAATGTTCTAGGAAATTGAGAAAAAAAGGAATCGCGTGAACGCCATCTTTATAAATGATGGCAACACAGAACACAGGGGATACAATTAAATATGTAAGGGACCCAATTACTGTGGCGGTACCAGTTACTGTGCCCATATTAATTATATATTTTTTAAAAGCATAATGCATTTTTCATTAAAATCAGTTACTAACTGGTATATATGTCATATATCTCTTTTTTAGTATTCCTGATGCTTGAAAAATAAGTATAATTAATACAGACACGGTAATTGGGTCCTTTAGCCTACAGTATCATGTGATGTAAACGGTATATAATTTCAAAATCCGAAAATAGTATTGTCAGTAACAATGTTTCGATTATACATATAATTATCCGAGCTAAAAAATATTGTGAATGTAGAAGCTTTGAAGTCTTGTCCCTGACAAAAAAAAAATTTGAATGAGGCAAAAAGTGCGGTGCGAAAACGTACACCGACCTAGCGTTCACGAGAAATAATCAATCAATCAATAATAGAAAAGTAACACGAGAATGGAGGAACTCGTTCATTTACGATATCAAGAATAACCGGGGGTTGAAAAATAATGTGGCTCGGCAGGGCCGAGGAAAATGGAAAAATATAAAATTACCTAAGCCCACGAACGATCCAACGAGATGCAATTAAGGCGATTCGGGTTTGGACGCTGGTTTTAGAAATGACGAACATCCGAAATGATGGATTATGAAATGTTGAATTTCAAATCGTTGACGTCGTTTGATCAAATTGCAAATAAAATAGAAAAATATAAAATTACCTAAGCCCACGAACGATCCAACGAGATGCAATTAAGGCGATTCGGGTTTGGACAAGGAGCATTGTACGCGATGGCCACTTTCTTCTGTGCGTGTCGCGTCGCGTCGCGTCGCGTCGTAGCGCTTGACGTCACACCAGCGGTGGCAATTAAACTCGCGCGGATCATAGTTCGAGGGAATACGAATTTCGGCCTCGCTCGTTCGGACCCCCTAGTCGATTCGATTCGATTCGACCCGATCGCGAGTATCTGAGCAAAAGTCGACGGTGTTGTTATCGTCCGGTCGCCATCGACTTCGAGACGAAGAGCGTCGAGACGAGGGGTTGTGGTTCGATTGATCGACAGAGCCGCGCGACAAACCAGAGAGGGTGACAATTTTTTTCCTAGAACGAGGCACTACTGTGTCGTCGTGCACTATTAATACACCGGCAACCCTAGGTAATAGTGGCGCGCGTCGGCTACTCTGTAATTTCGATCGACTATGAGGACTTTAAAATCCACGCGGCTCGCCGGCGACCACGTGTGTTTACACGCGAGCGGATGGCACGCGTCGGGGGGCTCCTTCCATCCCCCAATGATAGTGATTACGGTGTTTAGACACTGCCGGTTATTACAATCGCTGTTATTATCTTGTCCCGCGTACACTCTTCCCTTCTTTTTCTTCCAATCCCTCCCACCACGCCTAAAACTTACGCAACAATGTTCCCGCAGGAAGATCGGTGTCGCGCCACAACAAACGAGGGAAAAGAAAACCTGGAAAAATTGCAAGAATAAACACACCGGCCGAGGGTGCACTCGCACAAAATGCATTCCGGTTGCGCTTGAACGCCACCGTGCCGGGCTGATTCGAACAACCGCAGAATCATTCTACTTCCTGCAATTGCCACACGTAAATTACCGAGCTTCAAACATAACCTGCTTCTACGTACCGTGTAGTGTCTTCGAACTCTGGGGAGCTCGTGTTAGAATCTGCAGCTGCGTTGCAAAATATAGAAACACCGGATTTTCTTTTAGTCTACGAACTCGAACAATTGTTTTCGAAATGAATTATTAATACTCGGAAGGCAGATCGTTTCGATGATTGTTCATTCTATTTAAGCAGTTGTTATTCGATTTTTTTTTTAATTTATTTTCAACGGAATTTTATCTACATCCATTGATCTTCTTATTCCACTCGATTGCAGTACTTTTAATTGAACCTCACCAGCAGGAAATTAATAACTAGGTGGTGTCCTTAACAAAACTTATAAAAACTAAACGTCTTATAGAGAAGGGAGAAGATTGAATTTACATAAACTTTGTACGATTTTCACTATAATATGTGCTGAAATAAAGAAATTAATTCGGTAACTTCCTATGAAAACGTTTTTGAAATTACAATAACTGTGAAATGGAAAACCGGTCATTTTGACCTGGTTTAGTTTAAAATTCGATAATCACTGCAAGAAAATGCTGTGAGAAATTAACGAATGCACTCTCTCACCATTCTTAAAAAAGATTATAAATTCATCGCTGGAGTTACATCTTCGAGTGTCAGCTATTGTTCAGAATGTTCAATTATGCGTATCAACGATTTCAAAGGATGATTTTACGAAGACGATTAAGACGACAGTCAAGAGCGACGATTAAGTTGTCAACAGCTCTGATTTCAACTAAAATAAGATCTCTTACATGATTAGTATTTGCATAAAATTATTGCGGATCGTTGTGCAAAATGAAAATTGTCATTCCTCTTTTCTTCAAAGATCTTCAAAAGTCGAAAATAATATATCGGCCACCTTAAATTCCTTTAATCTTTCCACTCTTCCAAAATGTACCTACGCTTCGTTAAAAATGCATATAATCTCGAGTCTACCGACGAGTACTTCAGTTCACGACCGATTCAAGTCCGTTGCCCCTCGCGCGAGGACAAAAGATAATTACGGAAGAACGCGACCCACATAAGCGACTCGCGAAGGGTCAAGAAATCAATCGGAGAGGGATCGTTTCGCGTACTCCGGTAATTCGATTTTGTTACACTTTGACGAAGCGGACCGGGTTCGAGAGTGTGAGAGAGAGAGAGAACTAGAAAGAACGGGGCTAGGACCCGATATCTCGCGGTAACTCGGAAATATTATAAACGGGTCGCGCGCGTGGGTGGTGCGTGCGCGCGGCTACGCAAATATTGATTTCATATTTTGCCCCCTTTTGTCGGGGCCTCCGACAAACGGATCCGGGGGTCTGTAATTTTCAATTTTAACGGAATCAACACAGCTGGACTGCACGCTCTACACGCTACACGCCGCTCCGCTCTCGGTTCCGTTGTTTGTATTTAGTCTGGAGCGTGATATTAACGGTCCGAAGCGGAACAAGAGCAGAGAGATAGGGAGAGGGAGAGAGGGAGAGAGAGAGAGAAGTAAAGAGAGGAGAGGAGAGAGCCTAGGACCCGTTACGCAAGCAGCATCGCGAACCGCGGTCCAACAAAACGGTCTCTTGCCCTTCGCGGTGACGTCCAATGACTATACCGGTGTCGAGTAACAACGGCTTTTAGACTCCATGCGCCGGCGAACCGGCCCGATGACTGTAAATCCAATTACAGTCGCATCTATTCTCGCCGTTCCACTCTCGACCGAGATCGCCGAGCGTTCCGACGCTCCACGACGTCGAACCGACGCGGCGCGACGCCCCAACAACGCCGCAAATACAAATCTCAAGTGTTCATTACAAATCCTTATCACTCGTTTAACGCGACCTTTGCTTTTTTCATGTATGCATGGATCTCACTATTCTTTTTTTTTTAACAAGCTTAGAAATTAATTTCTACCACAACATGTATTATTTAGCTACTGTTATAAACTTTATCTTTCTGGTTTTGGTTTCATTGACTACATTACTTTGATTTTGCTTGATTTTTTAAAAGTTGCAATCGTAAATGTACTATTAACTCGTCGTCCATATGATTTGTTTCAATATTATCGAGCTACTTTGACGTTAATGATTTCCTACGAGAACAGAAGACTTGCATTACAACATTTATTGTAGGTACTTTCGGCTATAATTGTTCAAGTGGCTCAACATCGACGACAAGAAAGAACGACCATTTAAAGAAAATGACGAAGGAGGGTGTACAGAGATTTCTCCTATATATGTCGCAAAAGCTTGGATGATAAACGTCGCGGAATTATCCCCACTACCGCGGGGTATACCTCGTGAGGTGTCGCGAAGCTCGAGAGGCCTCAGTCGCCGAGGAATATATAAACATAACACTAGACTAGTCTAACATAGGACTAGTTAGACAATGGGTAAATAAAATTTCTGTAGTTTGCAATGGTTTGGAATAATTTAAAAAAACATTAATAAATTATGATTTTTCAACTGCTTTTTTCTGAGCTTATAGGAATAATTTAAAAAATGCGTTTCATAGATTTCGGTAACTTATATGCCATACTGAAGATTTCGTAGCTTAAGAGCTTAAGAGCCAATTCCAAAAATTGGTTATGTGATTTTTAAGAGTGTCAACTTAATATCATCCCCGATTGTATATCGAGAATTCACGGTACATGTTTCTTTTCTTCAAAACCTTCAGAGTCTTACATCGAGTCAGACTACTTTGACCCAATTGCGTCGAAGCCTAATAAAATTATCCTAATGAATTTGAAAATTTACCAATTAACGTGCCACGATGAGAATGAATTTCAAAGTCTGGACAGAAATTAGTATCGTCCACGTGTAACGGTTAACGTGTTGATCATTTTAATCGGCTGTAAATTATACAATATTCCAAACTCCTAAAAATATTTCACTATTTTCCAATTGCTAATTGTCGTGATAAATTCGTCGTTAAATACACAGTGAAATAATTCGAATCCTAGATCGAAGACACTATTCGATAAAGGAGGCTGATAGAAAGAACGAAAAACGATTGTTGTGCGAGGTACGTAAGAAAAATGGAAAAGTTCGAGAGGAAGGTCTTAAAAGTACACACAGAGGATGGTCTCGTGTGTATCGATGCTCCCGGTTAGGCGAGGCAAGTTCGAAGAAAGGGAAAAGGAACGGCGGGTCGTGACTTCCGGTCCGCGATCGTCGAGTTTTCGATTCCGCGAGCGTGGAGCTACTTAATCGATCCAAAGCGCGCAGCTGATCGTAATGGTTTCACTTGCCGGAGAAGTTTATGCGAACGGCGTAGCCCCGTAATCTCTACTGGTAGAGGCAGGCAGGCAGGCAAGTAGGCGAACACAGGCCACACCCCCGCGACCCGAACCTTCAACACCGAAACTTTCGGAAGCAGCGCGATCATTTCATTTCCGGCGCTGTATACCGGCGGAAACCGTTGCCGCAAACTTTTCGTATCCATCCCTCATTCTTGCCGAGTCGCCGACGATTTCCGGTTGGCGAATCGGTGTTACGGATATACTGGGAATATTGGATCAAGATGCAAATTAGCTGGGTCTATTATGACCCCCTTGTTGATAGAATATTCAAATCAGTTCTTGGAGAGTTGGTATACTGGTTTTAGAAATGACGAACATCCGAAATGATGGATTATGAAATGTTGAATTTCAAATCGTTCACGTCGTTTGATCAAATTGCAAATAATTTGAAATCCAACAATTACAAATGATAGAAATGACGAAGGTGCATTTGTTCAACAAAAAGTATAAAATATAAGCAGCAAAAAGTTCTTTCTACAAAAACTTCTTAGTCAAAATATTAACCGCTGTGTTCTGTATTGCCCAATTAGCTACAATCATTTTCTCTTTTTTTAAAAAAATCCAAATTGTCCAGTCATATACCCAACACTTCGAACAATTGCTTCCGACACCTCTCACAAAAATATTCTTTCATTTAAAAATTGAGATTTCGGGTTTTGTACGTTTATAAGAAAAATGTGTAATTGACACTTTTAACACTAGGTTTACTAGGAGCACTAAAAATGACTATTTTACATTTCCTTATAAAAATAACATGAATATATCTATTAAATCTGTAGCCATTTTTTAAAATAATATATACCTAGAGAATCCTCATGGATCCATAATTGCAATCTCAATATTCGTGAATTAAAAATATTAGAATCTGTCTGAATTTTGACAGGTCCCGTAAATCTAGTGTTAAAGTAGAAAGAATAAAAGTATGTAAGGGCATCCATGTACTATTTCCAACATGTTAAAATGATTAGTTAAACGAAAGAAATTTCTATTCAGCTTCTTACCATTTCTATTCAATACCTTGCAATTGAAGCATAACATTTTGATTTTGCACAAAGGTCCGCACAGTCTGACATGCGGATATATTCTCGCGTACAAAGCGGCGAAACGAGAAATGCGTCTTGAAGGACTCTACACTGATTTCTCTATATATGTTGCCAACGCCTGGATGATAAACGTCGAGTAATTATTCCCCCTACTGGCAAGACCGGTGTTATTGAAATATATGGAGAATTTACTGTATCTAGAATAATGACAAACATTTCAATGATTGCTTTTACCACTTTTTATTCGAAATATACCAGGTGCCCCAGTGCCAATCATTTTGTACGACCGAGCACCCCGAGCGAGCGAGCACTATCCCCAATCAGGTAAAACTGCGATTCTGTTGAAAATACGGGAGCAGCACCGCACAGACGGTTGTCTCTGTGGTGAATTGAGAGCGATTCCAGTGACTCGATAGATAGCGATAGATCGCGATACAGGATGCACGGCTCTCGGTATGCGACCAAGCTCATCGGTGCTCATGATTAGCCGAAAGACAGGGTCGGGGGGCTTGCGGAGAGAGGCGTCCAAGCGAGAACGACTCTGCCAGTTGAGAGAGCAAGAGAGAATAAGAGGGAGGGAGAGCCGGGTGTAGGTAATAGAGAGAACAATCATAATTGGCGCGTGCTTATAGGGAGCACAATCAATTAAATGGGGTGCACGCGGGCTTATGCGCTCTAACGACGCTGCGGCTGATTACGATTCTCCGTCGGTTTTCTCGCTGTCCCCCCCTCTCTCTCTCTCTCTCTCTCCCTCTCTCTACTGGTTTCCCTCCTTCCCTCGTCCTTTCGGTTTTCACTTTTCTAATTAAATAACTGTACTCTTCCCCTCGCACCTTCTTCTACCCAGGACTTCGAGAGCCCAAAGAAATCCCCGTTTCGCGTCCTCTCGGAAAGCAACCCCCGACGACGATATTGAAATCCGATCGGGCGAACCTCTGTCGCGATCGATATCGCGCGACGAAACGCTTTCTTCGACGATCCCGCCGCCGCGACGCGCCGCGCCGCGCCGCGTCAATCATGTATGCATGACACGATTCCTTGTCCGCACTTAACGCTTTCGAACCAACCCTTCGCGAAAATCACGGTCGGCTTGCTTTTAACTGCGATATTTTGTGGTTCTTCATTTTTCGCTAGCTTACACACATTACTGTGACCGATAATTA
This sequence comes from Halictus ligatus, assembly GCA_028454255.1. Lineage (NCBI taxonomy): Eukaryota > Metazoa > Arthropoda > Insecta > Hymenoptera > Halictidae > Halictus > Halictus ligatus. The sequence continues at coordinate 20,683,970 of CM052131.1, forward strand.
TTTCATCATTTTGGTCTATAGCTCATGGCTGAGGATTTTTTAATAAATCCTGCAACAACAACAACGGAAACTTCAATCATGAATACCAATAACTCTTCCTTAATAAAATAATCTAGTGATTTCGTTTGGGACTACAGTTACTTCTCTAAGTAACCCTCAGAAAGAAAAAGAGGGAAATCAACATTTTTTATTTTAGGTTTATCGTCGATAAAACTTTCACCAACGTATTGGTCCCGTTTTTCTGATTGACATGACACCAAACACGATATAATTGCGATCGTGATTACTTGTGTAACGAGCGATTAATGTTTCGGATTTGACATTTACAGAATCTGTGTACCTCTACCGTAAATGTCAAATCCGAAACTTTAATTGCTTCTTATACACGTACTTATGATCGTAACTGTATCGTGTTTGGTGTCATTTTAATTTAAAAAACGAAACGAATACGATGGTAATAGTTTCATTTAAAAAAAAAAATTAGAAATTTTCTATCTGTAACTTAACACCCCTTGCTGGTTCGGTAGTCGATTATTACTGAATTTGCGGTTCTCTATTATTGCTAGACTGCGGATGTTCAATTTTTGTAGGCAAATTTTTGGAAAGCGCAAACAAATAAAATCTAATTTTCAGTGGTAGATCTGAAATAAATAAGAATCGTACCAAATTCTGTGGAATTTTATGTTATAGTATAATATGTTTTGAATATTTTCAGAAGCCATAAATGTATAAAGATCCGCTTGCAGTGTAATTATTGCTAAACGCTGGAACGACACAAAAATTCCTCATGGACGCATCTTTACAATCTCGATAATCGTAAATTAAGAATATTGGAATGCGGTCATTTTGACACGTTCTGTAAACTTAGTGTTGATATTTTCAAAAGTTGCTTAAGAGACATAAAACAAAATTGAGAATGGAATTAACAATTTAATGCCCGCTGATTGAGGAAACCGATTTCAAATAGTTCAAAACACGATTCATCCCAAGTTTGTCGCGTCCTTGCTGTAAACAAGAGTGAAAGACATAAGCCGGCGTAAAGTTTCGCTCGAATCTTCTCGCCGAAGGCCGAAACGCCGTAAGAAGATCTCCCATTTGAGCGCAGGGCGATAATTCAGCGAAATTTCCCGTGGAAAAATAAAAGTCGTGCCGCGGGGAAAACTCTGCTCGACGATACATAGTAAGCGGAAGAAATTCCGTCGGATTGCAGCTGTTCGTACTCTCGAAGGGTACAACAAACCCGACACGTATTCCCGATCGAATTAATGGTCGCGTAAACGACTCGATATTGGGCGCATTAATTCGCCGAACGAGCCATTAATATTCGAAACGACTTTCCGCGTGCCGACGAACAAGTTCACGAACACAACGCGCTTCGAAACCTGTCGAAAATTACCTGTTGCTGGTCGACGAGCGAAGATATTTCCAATAGCCTGGTCCCTGCGAAGAAAAGAGGACGGGTTAATGACACGGCCGACTAGGAGGACGGTACTGAAAGTGTCTACGAACACGAATTTAGACTTTTCGCTTTGGGTGTACATCACGGATGATTTGTGCGACACGGTGAAATGTTAAAGATGAAAACTAGACTATTCATACATACATCTTTTACGGTACAATTGAACGATGAACATGAACACCATTTGATTGGAAATTGTTCACATTTGCATTACCGTTTTTCACTGTTCCATAGCGAATCATCCAGTCAGTTCATTCATAGTTGAAACCTACACTACTTTGTTCGCTAACCATTAGACGATTCAAGGACTTCAACAGTATTAATACATAATTTTTTGTTTACTCCTTATAATCTACTAATCGCTAGATTTTATGCATTTATGACAAAAATTAGTAAGTGAAACATGAAACACTGGAAACATAAAAAAGGGATTTAAGAAAAAGTGATCTCTCTCTCTCTCTCTCTCTATATATATATATGCCGAGAAGTGTAAACATAACACGGCTCGGAAATGTCTCCTGGACGATACACGACCCTGGCAAGACCTGTCTTGTTGACATATCGAGATTCACTGTACGAGCATTAACTTAATCGAAACGATTAAAAGAGGAGATACATTTTTTATTTCATTCCAGTACCTTACAATGAATGTAGAAAATTTTGTATTTTGAATAGAAACCAGAAGTCTACGGTTGTTATTGGTAGATACGTGTCGCAATGATCGCTATACCATGTGTAACATATAATAAACTTTAATCTTCGAACGTCAACTGTAACGATAAAAGCGATAACAATAACAATAATTACTAATCACGTTTGAAACGAGACGCGGACGAAAAGAATCTTTGCATCTTTAATTCCGAAGGAATCATCCGCGACGAGCATCCAAAGAGGTGTGAACTCGCCGTAAGATACGATAAACGAAACAAATGCACGAGAGACAAATGCTTGAGCCTACCTCTCCGCCAGGCTCGAAATATTATACGCCAATAGAAACGTCGATCGGTGAAAAATATTTGATGGATCGATCGGGTCCCGACGAACAATGAACTTGGGCTTTTTTTTCCCTCCGGTGGAAAAAAGTTGTGTAATGGATGCCCGAGCTTTCATAGGAACGAGGTCAACGGATGCGCGACCGCGAAGAAATGATAAAGCAACAATCGCGGAACAATAAACGCTGTCTTTTATTTTCCTTCGCTTCTCTTCGCCTGATATTGCGGCTGATCAAATATTTAGCCGCGAGAATGTACATATTAATTGCGGGATTTGCACCAACTCTTTTCTTCCCTTCGGCCGTTTCTGCCGATGTTCCCGGTTGTGTGAACGAGTTGGTTAATCGAGCGGCGAGGAGAGTAACGTTTACCGGATCTATCAGAAGAGACAAGGGTTTCCCGCGCGGTAGAAACGCTGCAATGGCGCGCCTGGATTTTATGAACTTATGACACGAGTGATTGAAATGTAAAATGAAACGTCCGAGAAATTTGAGAATGTGGTTGGACGAACGGCAGAAGATTTTCATTCCTCCGTGACTAGCGTGGCTTGCAGTTTTACTTGGTCATACAATGTTAATCCAACGATGCAATTTCTTTGTTTAATCAGTTTTCGATGAAATTGTCACCGAGACATTCGTGAGGTTTTTCTGATTAAAACGATACAAGACACGATACTATTTGTGGATTCTACTCACCTTTTTCATTCACGATATAGAACTGTGTTTACATACGAACGAATGAAGAATTCAGATCGGTTCGGATAATCGAGGTGCTACTCTATCGTGGATTCAACGAATAAATACGATCGAAATTGTGTCGTGTTTGGTCTTGTATTAATCGGAAAAATGTGACCAAAATGACGTTGGTTGAAGTTTCATTAAAAAGCAGTTGAAAACACAAAAAAGTTTTGTCACTAGGTTACCATTGTCTCACCGATTGTACACATCTCTGTCGCATGTACACTCATACACGAAAGTATTCGAACGCTTACAATTCTAATATTCAACCAATGAAATATGTATGTTAAATTGAAGCATTTGATGTAATATGACACATATAGCAAGGGATGGGTCTTAAGACTACATAAGTAGGATTAGACAGTAATTCAACAATTTATACCGTTTTTACACTACATTTATTGTAAACACGTACCAGAAGCGGCTCACAAAAGTATTCGAACGGAACATTTAATAATTATTTAAATTGAATAATTTAAAGTTTTAATAGGAAGTTGGCCCACCTTTGGCTTTTATAACGGCCCTAAGTCGGTTTTCCATTGAGTGGACTAACTTAGAAGTAACATTTGAATCAATTGATTGCCATATTTCAGTAATATTTCGTTTTAACGCTTCTTTCGAAGTAATAACTGTATTTCTCAGTCATCTTTCTACTTCATCCCATAAATGGTCAATGGGGTTTAAATCTGGACTTTGCGGTGGATGTGGTAAAACGTGTGGAACGTTATACAATATCCATTCTTTAACTATTTTGGAGGTGTGCTTCGAATCATTGTCCGATTGAAACCAGTAATTATATGGTAAATTTAATTTTGATACACTATCTTTTAAATTTTCCTGCAAAAATTTTAAGTACTTCGTTTTGTCCATT
>CM052131.1:20688128-20724660 GCA_028454255.1 Halictus ligatus
TAACATTCTAACACGTAGCACGATTAAATCACTGTTTTACCATAGAATTTCCACGAAGCATTCGCGAACGATATCTTTGCGATCGCGAAAGGTGTTGACCGGGTTGATAATAGCGAGGTTGCTGTTCCGCCGATTTTTCCGCGCGCGATCATTCTCGAGAGTATGAGCGCAGCTCATGCTCCCAGATAACCCTAGACCGAGGCTACGAAACTGACAGATAATCGAGCGCGGCGCCTGCCAGACTCTCGAACACGGAATATTGCTTTCTTCCCTCCCCAAACCCCCAGCACGCACAGCTTTTCTCTCGGTCGATTTTGCCCGAAGGTCGCACGAAATATCGCGGGAAATATCACCGATCTATTCTAATTCGCTGCCGCGAAAACCACCGCGGGAATAAAAAACAAAAAAGAACTCGTCTGACCCCGAAACACGCCGGGAAAAAAAACCGGAAATCGAACGATAAACGCTAGTTTCTGAACACGTTGTGCCCCGCCTGCCACGTTGCAACAAGTTTTTCGTTCGGCAGCTTTGATCGGCCGGGATCTATGTAAATGTTCGTTCCCGCAGTCTGTGGATCGGGGAAATAATGGACCAATGAGAGCGATCGTCTGGCTGTAAAACAGTTTTTAGGCCGTGTAACGTCGCTTTAATTGCTCTCTTCCTTTATTAGCCACACGTGACTCACGGTGTTAAGGAAAAAATCGTGAGTCACGCGCTATCGATGCTTTTGCAGATACTACCGCCAAGCATAATTATCAGGCTTTATGCATCTACAGCGAAGAATTGTTTTCTTGCGCGGTTTCTGTGAATTGCGTCTATTCATATTTATACAGTCACTGGCATTTAACCCTTAGCACTCGAATGGCGACTGCAAGGCGCGCCTCTAAAAAACAGCTGTATCATTATTCAAAATATTTTTTACATTATTAAATTTGTTTGTATTTAATAAATTACTAAACACATTTTCGTATGTACAACACGAAAAACAGTATATAGGAAGAGAAATATTTTAGGTCGGAAGAAACGTTTCGTTTTCGAGTTAAAATAGCTTCGAGTGCAAAAGATTAATATTCGGACACTCTTATTGATGTTGAACTTTTTACTTTTTATTACTCATCAATTATTTTACACGACGTGGACAAAATTTTTAAAAAGATTGCAATCGGTCCGAATTGCAGAAGAAATACTAAACATTGCTCTTTACAACTTTTTTTTTATCTAGGGTAAGGGACCGAATTACTGCGGGGGTACTAATTACTGTTCCTATATAATTTTCATTAAAATTATATTATATTATTATTATATATTATTACGTTATATATTTCTTTTTCAATATTGATTGTGATTTAAAAATTATTATAATTAATATAGGCACAGTAATTGGGTCCCTTACCCTATAAAGAAAGTTTACAAAACACAGATAAAGTCATGCCCCTTTCTAATGAATTCTGTTAGAGACATTCGAGTCCGGGGGATTGATAATCACAGCAAAAATGGAAATTCATTGGGATCCAAAAAAAAAGAAAAATAAAAAATTTCGGATTCATTTTCTGATCGCGAGTCTGATTCCTTGACACGTGAAACCTGATTAGACAGTCGGAGCGTGAAAGCGTCGAGATTTTCTTTCATACGGACCGATCAAGATCACGCGACTCATTAGTCGCCGGTGGAAGAAACAAAGGTAAAGCTGCCATCGATTCTCAATAGCGTCGCTCAACATAATTGACACGATTGCTTTGAGCATAGCCGCGGCCGCAGAGCATTGTGCGCGGCAATGTAACAAATCGGAAGGGTTTTATTTCGAAGGGAATCGCACGCGTCGCGATACGATTTGTCAATGAAACGAGCTCTAACAAAGGGTGTTACCCGAGCGACCCCTCCAATTTTTGTGGAAGTTAACAAGTGTTTTCTCGCGGGCTCTGCCCCTTTACAATCGATGCTGTTTTAATTCTGGAATTTTCAGCCGGCTCCGGAACATTTTTCAAATGTTTCGTAATTGGATATATTATAGCTTTTGCGAGTATAATCGTTTCCGATGGAAGCTTATTTATAACGTCGATAATTGTAGAATAAATAACCTGGAGCCAGTCGGTCGAAACATGAATCCATTTTGTATAACACGTTTATGCCGCGAAGAAAATCAAATTGATCTTGTGCATGTCGTTAATTAGACTGCGAATTTTATACATTTATAACAGCTACAACGAGTAGCTGCGGTTCAAGACAGTACGAAGATTGAAAGGATTCAGGAGTATCCATTTATTATTTACCAAAAATCGAAATAGATCGTACGGAACGAAGTTGATAGAGTTCTCGCTGCAGAAAAGAAGCGCCCGAAGCTTGAGAATGATTTTTGACTCAAGGATGGTCATGGTCTTTTCGAGAACGTATCGGAGGGTGTCGCAGACAAGCGTTCGCGTTTTCCCGAGGAAATGTCCGCGACGACGGAAAATTGGGGAAAAGATGACGATCCCGCGCGCGAACGCGTGACTTCTATTTTCGATGCAAGCGGCAATCGCTATTACCCCGACAATTTTCAGGCCGTATACCAACGGAAATATACATTTTACGATTGCCGGTGTACGTGTTCATGATGGCACGTGCGCTACGTGCCGCTTCAAATTTTATTTTCCGAATGAACGGACGCGTAAAAAAAAAAAGCCAACAGGAATTCGTAATAAATTCCGTGGCGGTTTCCGAAAATACGTCGAGACGCAGTCAACAAAAAAAAAAAAAGATAAAATAAAAAATCTCTCGAAGGAAGGAACGCTTCTTCGATCCTAATCTGTAATTCGTCTGTGCGTTGCACTTCCCTGGAACACATGTGCTTCAGCTAATTTCACACTCGACGTAGCCCTGAAACAGTGCTTTCTATTCTGCACGCGCTCATCTATTATCCATGTGCTCCTCCTGTTGGCGTACACTTCACCTCGTTGCTTCGGTTTCGCGGATTTCAATGAGAACACTATGACGATTGCCAAAAATTGTTGCTTGTTAAATGGAATCTGGAAATGGGGTCTGTCTTAATTACCGTTGTATAGAAAGGTTTGTCAGATTAAAGTTATAATGTCCTTTCTATTAATCTAATAATCTTGTCTGGTATACAGTTTGTAATGTTGATAGACCTCGAGTTGGGCTTAATACATACAACAACAGTGACAAGAATTTTTTCTCAAGGTTATTTTTTAACAAAACTTCATGATCGTTGGATCATTTCTTTTTGGTAACAACTTATATATTTTTCTTCGATATTCTTATAGAGCAAGGAAACACGAATCCAATAACTACGATGACCATACCCTTACGATCATTCAATCTTGAGATATTTGTGTCTGAAGTTATCAACGTTTTACCTTTCAGACGCAAATATCTCCAAATTGAATGATCGCGAGGGTATGGTCATGGTAGTGGTTGGACACTCATCTTTTCATACTGTATAGAAATATCGAAGACAAAATGTAAGGTGTGTCAGCGAAAAAAACACCAGTGATTTTGAAGAATCGTTAAAAATAACCTTGATAAATAATTCTTTCGACTTTTGCATGTATCTACACCTACAAGGCTGTCAACAGTAGAAACTGTGTATGTCAAACGAATTTATTTAATTATATTACTGAGGGTGACATGTTGTTCTACGGTTCAAGTTGCTGTTGGTGGTGAAGGATTTATTAAAATCAACTACGGACTATGACTTGGAAGAATGACGAAACAATCGCCGGTAGACATTGTTTGGTGGCCTGTCCAGTAAATGAACACCTCCAATTAAATGAACATAATTGGTATTAAACGGCAAAATGACATTTACGACGGCCTGTTCGCGATCAAAATTTATGCAGTAATTGTATCGTAAATTCACCCTGGATGTCCTTGGTATAGAGATCTAAAAGAGTTTATTCATTGGACAGGTCACGATATCAGTAAGTAATCGAGAACTTCTGGACAATCGATAGCATGCACGCTCGGTGGGTTCAGCGTTCGGACGTTGAGACTTTTCTACAGAGCAAACGAAATTGTGTTCGCAGGTGGCGATCAAGTGCGAGACCCCGGTGGACCAGTACTCGTTCGTCGACGAGGATATGTCGATGGGTGGGTTGAGGACGGCGAGCAGCCCTGCCGGCAATCCCGAGAACATGACGTGTCCTTCTGGGGCGCAATCCGCCCTTGCTACACCCACGTCGACGCCACCCGGCCAGCTCCCCGTGCCGCAGCACCTTCAGATGAACCTTGGCGTGATGAACGGCAACGTGAATCCCCAAATGGCGGCGCATCAGCCCAAGAAGAGGGGCCGCAAGAAAAAATCCGAGATGATCCTCACGCCGGAAGAGTAAGACCTTTTTCATTCTTATCCGAGCCGTGTTCGCTTTCTCCGCGGATTCCCACTTATTCTTGTCCCTACAGTCCGCCGAGGACGCGGAAAAACCTCCGCCGCCGAAAAAGGATCGGCGGTCGAACCGGAAGGGGGTGCACACGCGTGCCAACCGTGTCCTCGGCAAATTCGATAATCGCGTTAACGAACCAACCGAAATCGGTTGCATATTTACGGCCCAATTTTGGTGGATAGGCCGTGTGCGCGCGCGACGAGTGTTCGCGGTTGGCGGCGGCTACAGTTCATTCTAAATAATAATATGCGGCTGGGTCGATCGCGTCTGCGGGTCGATGCACGACTCGATTATCGCCCTCCTCTTTTAGTTCTCGAAGGACTACTCTGTGTTGTTAATCTGAATAAACCAACTGAGCTAAATAAGCAACTCTGATACGGTGGTCAGTAGACTGCGGATTTTATGCACTCGTGACAAAGATAGGTGGGGTCTAACCTCAAACAATAGACAATAAGAATTAAGGAATTTAAGAATATCTTGCCAGATCGAGGAATTTGACTTGAATCGAGAAGAAAAAGTTACCCTCTCTCTGCCAGAACCGGATTAGTCACGTGATATTGTGGTACACGCATGACAGAGACGAAACGCGTCACGTGACCGGGCTATGGCGGAAGCGTGGGAGAATAGCATCGCAGAAAGGGAAGGTAGAGTGGGGGAGACAAGTCTTAATCTGGCGACTAGGATTATTCAAGAGAGTAACAAATTCCTGATGGATCCCTATGCATTGCTATTGACGGCAACCATTTTTATTTTGGATAAAGATCCCGTCAATAGAGTGGTTGGGGATTTTGGCCTACCTTCATCATTTACGAAAGGATCATTCTCCGGGGATTAATAAATTGGAATAAGATAATTGTCTAGCTAGGAAATGGATGGAAGTGTGATTAGTTTTATCAAGTCCCGCAACAGAGGTTGGTTCTCCGAAATAGACGGTGCATGCAGCGAAATCCAAGGTCGCGATTAGTCGGGATCAAGTCCCCGGCAACCCTTGTCGTCTTTTTTCGCGGGGGAAGGTGTTCGAAAGACACCTTCGCCCTCCGAGAAGAGGGAGGGATTCGAGTACTGTGGGACTCGTACTCGGTGAAAACTCCCACGGTGGTCTAACTCGGACTCGGGAGGGCTTTGGAACTCTTACGAGAACGTCGCCCTCCCTCGTCAGATAGCCCTAGCCCCTCGCGTATTTTCATTATTGGCTGAAACGATCGCGTGTCGCGGCGAGAGCGAACGAAACTGCGAACAGGCCGGGTAGCACAGAGGTGTCCCCTTTGGGACACTTATCACCTCCGCGAGCTGCTTTTGCAGGCCGGGGAAGATCAAGCGAATCCGTACTAGGAGCCGGTCTCCCGTGATCGTCATTCGATCCGGGCGAAACTGCGAAGCGCGTCGCTGCCAGTCGAATGAAGCGGGTAAAGCGGGTACTTTGTCGCGTCGACGAGCCGGTTAACGACTGAAGGGCAGGACTCGTAAATCCGATTCGATCAAGCTGACCGCATACTCGATCTCTCCCTCTATCTCTCTCTCTCTCTCTTTCTAACTCGCTTTCTCGGTGCTACGTTACCAACGCGATAATGGAGAGCCAAGGCGCGACCGAGTTTCTCTAACTTCTCGGTGTAATTTGATACAGGGCGGAGCTAGCCGAGGCGAAGAAGCGGGCGAAAACGTACAAAGAGAGGAAGAAACACGACAGATTCGACGGCATGCCGGAAGAGGAGGTCAGCAAACGCGTTCTACCCGACCACTTGACCAACAACCTCGACATCATCATCGTAAGTCACTGCAACCTTCTTTCTTCGGGTTACTTCGTCGTTCCGTCGCAACGCGTACAGTTTCCAAAACGAACATTGTACAGTGATTTCTCTATTCTCTAAACGTCGCGAAATTATCCACTGTTACGAGCCAGGGCTGCGAACAACGCGAGAGGCCGGCGAGGGGTTGTTACCCCAAGAATATGGTTTCAAAATTGGAAATCTCTGTTAATCTGAATTTAACATTAGCAAGCCTCGTAACTTATATAATTTAATTGATACAATCCGAGCGGTAAGATTGTATCGTGTGGGAACGTTCAATTATTAGATTAGGATGTTTGGCAATGATCAAGGGTTGTAATTTACGCGAGTTAACAAACAAGACAATTTATTCTGGATTCGAATAGCTTACAATTGTGATTGTTGTGTCGCGAGTGAAGGTAATAAATGTACAATTATAGAAATTTGTTACCTATGTTGCACGGTGTTGACGCACTGGCAATGCGGGGTCGGAGAGCAGTTGTTGAAGGCAAAATAGAAACTACACGAACTAACGGCTTCTATAAGTTAACGTTCGATCCAAAAGGGACTTTAACCCGATCTCACCAGAATTTAGCCCGATACGAGTAACGCGACGTGACTTCACGATTGGTATACCGCGACCGGACCACTTCTGAATCTCAACTGAACCGCGTCTCGACTGAACCAAAGAGAATGAAAATGAACGGGTTTATATACCCCAAAAATGAGAGAGAAATGTGTATGTATTATTGTACGATCGCGTACTCGTATTTGACGTTTCCGGTGAGTTTAAGGTTTGCAGCTGGATCTTTTGTTTAAAGGGGTAAAAACGAAGGGTTAGCCAGGATGTTTCCTATCGAGAACTATCTTGACAAAATATTCCAGAAGGGGATGTTTTGAGGATTTCCATATTAAGAAATCGTACGGTGATGCTCATGCTCTGTGCCAGTTGCGTCCAGCCGGAGTACAATCATTAAACAAAGGGGCCTGTTGGGACGCTTTTCGTTCTCAGAAGAGAGATTAGAACGTCTAAACGAAAATGAATCGTGGAGAAGCGTCTCCATACGTAACACCGCACTACCACGGGCTATACCCCGTGTGGGATCACGAGGAGTGTAAACACAACACAGCTCGCTGGTGAGCCCCGTGTTGTTGACATATATCGAGAATTCACTGTATTTTTTAGTATTATGATCTATTGCAACACAATGGTCGGTTCTATAACGGCCTAAATGTCCGATGCGCAAAGATCGGGACTGTAAACATTGCACCAGCAATCCAGTCGTTCTTTTTCCACGTAAAATAGAAAAGACTGTCTTCCAGGCTGTTCATTAAACACATAATGGTGCAAATAACATCGCGTGCACGCTAACTAACTTGGCAGGGTAGAACAGCGAACGCGTTAACCCTTCTATGTCAATAACCAAGATTTTCAACGATATCCAATGATGTGCTTCATAGCCGCAACGCATTGTATGCTGTGCCCCAAATGTAACTGAATCTGTGATCACTGTATTAATCACAGAGGCTACGTAGACATTTATTTTCTTAACAATTTTATAGTGTTGGCAACAACAGAACAGTATTTCTAAATTCTTTAAACGATTTTCCCATTTAACATTCAATGCACTCAGTAAATGAAATTGCGATGACTGGCTTGGCGATTTGCGTGCAAAATAAAAATTGTCTGTATTAATCGCAGGGGCTAGGTAGACATTGATTTTCTTAATAACTTTATAGTTTTGGCAGCAACAAAGATTTTCCTATTTAGCATTCAATGTACCTGGTGTTATCATAAAATTGGAGTGATGAACCAGCACAGAAATCTGCAATAATCTTGCCCTTGGTCGACAAAAACATTAAAGAATTTGTAAAAAGAACTTGCGCGAACTAGCCCCCCCCCCCCCCCCGGATTATTGACACAAGGGTTAAAGTCGCGGAACACTTTCGTCCGGGAAGCGCTAGGCTCCGTTTTTGAAGTGGATCCGCGCGCGCGGATTCGAGCGTGTGACACACAGCGTCGCCCTGTTCCACAGTAGCCGAGTTCCTTCGGGCCGTAAATTTCCGAGGAGGATCTCCTAGGCTGCTCGCGATTCCGTCGCATCGTTTTTCGCGAAAGAGAGAGGTGGGAACGATTAATCCGATTAGCCGTTGGCATAACGGGCGTCTAGTTAGCAGGAAAATCCATCTCGAAGGCAGCGAGACGGTAGGGAGAACGTAACTACGACAAATGGCCGTTTGTAGCGCGTTCGTCAGGTGTCGTAATCGCTTTAATGGTCCATACCCAATTCGGTTATCACGCTTGACGTTGGTAACGAGCGCGAACTCGTGCGCGCTCACGTTCCCGCCGGTCGTGCCGTTTCATCGAACACCCCATCGATGCGGATTGTTATATTCCCGGCGATTCGTTACGGTTTCCCGCGGCTCACGATTTTTCTTCTCGACCGACCACGTCTCCCCCCCCCCCCTCCCCCCTCACTCGCCGCCCCATCTACATCCCGGTTTCCGCGGCTCTCGTATCGTCGTCACCGATTTTTCCGGGAAAAATCGCCCGAGAGACGCCGCGCGCCGCTTCGAAAACGCGGAAGCCACGGCAAATATAATAACGTTGAAAAAACGAAACGAAACGCAACGAGCTTAATCGTTCGCGACATTTAAGGTTTTTCTTCGAGTTTAAATCTTCGCGCAGCGGGGTGGCTTCGTTAGTTGTAATTAGTTTCTTCTACTATAGCCTGTCCAACGAGACCGGGCAGTAAACGTAAACACTCGATTGCGACAGGATAGATAGGTAGTTAGCAGAGGACTGCCTCGTCTGGTTGGGGCAGACTATATATATATCCTTGCCCAAGAAACAAGAGACGAGAAACACGAGAATTTGATTGCGTACATTCCAGTTAACCCTTCCGCCCGCGGAGGGTTAATTTGTGTTATGTCCGTTTCATTTAACTCGCGTCGCGTCGCGTCTTTCGGAGGGTTCACGACTAAAAAAAGCACTCGGGTTTCAAACAGGGAGAAAGAGAGATGAACCGCCAGCCAGGGGAGAGAATTTAAGGAGATCGCGGTGGTTGAGGGTGGGAAGTGTTCGCGGGGTTGGAGGTTGGGTATATATCTCGGAGGAGAGCTATAGTAGGACGGGATTACGATTCGGTGACGGGAGAGTCCGTTAGCGGCCGGTTCATATTCATATATTACGCGCGGAACGAGTAGTCAGCGTGGTCGATCATCCGTCAAACGGTGTAAACGCTTTAACGGGCCGTGGGCAATTCGGTTATTACGGGCGTCGTTGTAATCGAACGCAAGGGGACACCGGTGTCGGGCTGTGCGTTGTTCCCTCTTCGCCGTGGACCTCTGGCCCTCCCTGGCCCTGGACCAACCCCCGCTTTTCCAACCCCTCCGGACTTCCTCCGCGTCCCTGTCGGCTCTCGAACACCCACCCCCGTTTGTCTCCCGTGACACGAACTCGCTCTCTCCGCCGCGCCGGTGGTGGTGGTGGTGGTGTTGCATTGCCGATCCGCGTTGAACCGGGTCGGCTCGGGCCGGCACGGGTCGCGCTCGCGTTCCTCGGATCGGGTTCGAGTCCCGAGACGAGCCGAGTCGAGTAGAGTCGAGTAGATGCGAGTCGAGGCGAGTCCACGCGCGCGAGTCCCAGGTCGAATCGACGCGCGTTGTTTTCAATCGGCGACATTTCCATACTCTCCCCCCACCTCCACCCCCACCCAACCCCTCGCCGTGCATTCAACCCCCATCATTTTATCCTCGTTTATCCCGGTCGTAGCGCCATTCGACGCCGACCGACCGGCTAACGCATTGGCGTTAACGCGTTAATGCGATACGTACTTTATGTACGGAGGGAGAGGACTCAACCACCCGTACGCGACAAACGATATAACGCGATTCCGACCAAAGAACTTCGACCCTACACCCTACACCCTCCCCCACCCTCTCTTTTTCACCGTAACTGCGATTATTTCGCAACTCGGATTAGTGCGAACCATTCGCCCCGGATAAGTGCGATCCGGTTTAATTCGTGCTCGTGCCCCGCCTTTTTAATCCTTTCTGGCGATTTTTCTGCTTTTTCGAGTCACGGCTGACCGGGCATTGTTTACGCGACAAGATCTTGTTAGCCTGCGATGATTTCGCTACTCGGATTAGTGCGAACGATTCACCCGTATATACACTCATACACGAAAGTATTCGAACGCTTACAATTCTAATATTCAACTAATGAAACATGTATGTTAAATTGAAGCATTTGATGTAATATGACACATATAGCAAGGGATTGGTCTTAAGACTACATAAGTAAGATTAGACAATAATTCAACGATTTGTACCGTGTTTACACTACATTTATTGTAAACGCGTACCAGAAGCGGCTCACAAAAGTATTCGAACTTTGAAGAACTAAGCATTTCCAACGATAATAGAATGTAACCAAATATTTCTCAGTTCACTAGCAGAGGGTCCCAGCGAAACAGTATTCAAAATTTTTGCCACAGTCTTCATTACTAATAATATAACAAAATGAATCGCAAGAAATCGGAAACAAGCAAGTCTGTCAGAGAATTAATAATAAATTGGCATAAGGAAGGCAAATCATATGGTGACATTGCACAACTTGTGAACAGAAGCAAGTCTACAATTCATTATATTGTGAAGAAATTTAATACGCAAGGTAACATTGCTAATAAGCCCCGTTGTGGGCGTCCGAAAAAGTTAACTGAAAAAGAAGAAAGGACAATTATTCGAAAAAACAAACAAGATCCTTTCACTTCTGGATCAGAATTGGCATCAGTGGTGGCTACGCAGTTTCAGAAAGAAGTGCATCCAGAATTGTGTCGCCGATCATAAAGAAATAACGGTTTACATGCACGAGTTCCAAGGAGAAAACCATTTATTAGCAAGAAAAATAAAGTTATACGTTTACAATTCGCCGAAAAATTTATTTATAAAAATAATTCGTTCTGGGACACTGTGTTATTCTCTGATGACAGTAAATTTAACGTTTTTGGTAGTGATGGACGTAAAAATGTCTGGAGAAAACAGAATACAGAATTAGAACCACGAAATCTACGGCCGACTATTAAACATAACGGTGGATCTGTATTAGTTTGGGGCTGCATGGCACGCACTGGAGTGGGAAATCTTGTGTTTATCGATGGAATAATGGACAAAACGAAGTACTTAAAAATTTTGCAGGAAAATTTAAAAGATAGTGTACCAAAATTAAATTTACCATGTAATTACTGGTTTCAATCGGACAATGATCCGAAGCACACCTCCAAAATAGTTAAAAAATGGATATTGTATAACGTTCCACACGTTTTACCACATCCACCGCAAAGTCCAGATTTAAACCCCATTGAGCATTTATGGGATGAAGTAGAAAGAAGACTGAGAAATACAGTTATTACTTCGAAAGAAGCGTTAAAACGAAATATTACAGAAATATGGCAATCAATTGATTCAAATGTTACTTCTAAGTTAGTCCACTCAATGGAAAACCGACTTAGGGCCGTTATAAAAGCCAAAGGTGGGCCAACTTCCTATTAAAACTTTAAATTATTCAATTTAAATAATTATTAAATGTTCCGTTCGAATACTTTTGTGAGCCGCTTCTGGTACGTGTTTACAATAAATGTAGTGTAAAAACGGTATAAATTGTTGAATTACTGTCTAATCCTACTTATGTAGTCTTAAGACCCATCCCTTGCTATATGTGTCATATTACATCAAATGCTTCAATTTAACATACATATTTCATTAGTTGAATATTAGAATTGTAAGCGTTCGAATACTTTCGTGTATGAGTGTAAGTGCGCACAGATTTCATTTCAACTTGTTTCACTTTGTCGGGTCACAGCTGGTCAAGTTCTGTTTACGTGGCAAGTACACTTGTTAGGTGTGCAAATAAATTATATTTTTATCAAACGATCACAAAAGTTTATACCACCGTTACCACCGCCATTTTCTGCGACTGTCTCCCTGCATGGTTTTTCTCTGACACTAAATCCTAACAAGCGCTAAAAATCATTCGAATATTTTTTGCCTTACAAAAACGACAACACGGAATTTATGTTGTGTGCTAGAACGAAGAACATTCACACTTCGACTTCACGACTTCACTTGCATATCTAATAGGTATAAATGTTCCCTTATCCTTGTGAATCCTTTATCATTCTACAATTTTTCAAACGGTCCCCTCGGCTTCAAGCGCCCGATTAGGCGCAAAAGGCTTAAGTAATCACTTGCCACCATTCTACGCTCCGGATGAGGGCAAAGGATTCCCCAGCTAGAATATCTTCGAGCCGTATTCTACTCGTTAGTCAGGATAGATAAGCCCGAGAACGAGGAACGAGAAGAGATGGGACTTGGTAGATATTCTCTTGAACTTTGTAAATATTCGTAGCGCGATACTCTCGCAGATAGCCGAAATTTTCTAACTCCCATCTCTTCTTTTGTCTTGGAGACGTTCCCGGTCCGAGTCAGTCTCGCACTAACGAATGGAACTTAGGAACTATGTTCTCAATGGGTTCGTCTTGCGCTGTGAACGAACAATAACAATAATATTTCAAAGACGCGCGGGCTGGGGGGCTGGGAATTTTAGCTGGGAACACCAAACCTGGCACCGGTCTTCATTCTACAGTCGTTGAAGTTGCAAACACTTGCAAATTACAAAGGCTCCCACGAAGAATCGTAAAGAAATAATTGTCTGATAACATGGCTGTATAAATTCAATCTTCTCACTTTTGTAAGATATATATTACGGCACTTTCAGTGCTTGATAGCTCGGCGTTGATCTCAAAAATATTTCGAATATTTTGGAAAGTAATCCCTTAACGGGGCCCCTTGGGAAACAATTATCGAACCACAATCGCTTAGCAGGAGCAGATTAATCCCGTATGACTAGTTAATGGGTCCCTTGAAGGAAACCCTTCGGCCATCTTTGGACCATCGTCTTCGCGGTTCTTTGGCCGGGAGGAGTCCCTTCCTTTGGGAGCGGACAGGCTTTGATGGTCACGAGGATCTTCCGAAAGGGTCTCCGTCTAAAAAGACCTCCCACTCTATCTCTCTCTCTCTCTCTCTCTGTCGGTGATCCTTGTGCACCTTTGAAAGGACCTCGTCGTTTAACAGGCTCCTGCCGGGTGAAGCCAGGAAAATTCCCGGTGAGTTCGCGGTTGCGAATTGTTCGGCGTAAAACGATTTCCGCGAAATGAACGGCCGCGAAGTCGCGTTTCCTTGTCGGAAACGAGCGGCGCGCGGACCGAAAGTTGCAGTCAGGCTACTAGCACATAAGCAAATAGGCTAGCGGGAGCCTCTAACACAGCGAGGACACTCGGCTACCAGCAGCGCGGCGTGTCCCTGTCCTGTGTCCTTGGACTTTGTCGTTATTAATTGTCCAACCGTCGGCGCGAAGAGCGAAGATAATGTGGTTGCGCAACAGGTACTACCACACCTGTGTCTACTGCGTTGCATAATCGCGGGTAAGAACGGTGTACAGTGTACGTGAAATCTGCGCGTGTACAGCCTGTGTCGGGAAAGGAATGCATCGCGAGCGATCGACACAAAAACCAACGATCGCACCCCGCGCGCACCTTCTAGTCTCTCCCTCTTTCTATTTTTCTCTCTCTCTCTCTCTCTCTCTCTCTCTCTCTCTCTGTCCCCTTTGCCCGCCATCTCCGACATTCTTCGATCCCCCGAGTCCTGGCGGAAACGATCTCTAGGAGCCTTTGTATCCTCGCGATTGTCGATCGTCGCTACGCGGCGGCCACGATCGCGCCTGCACGAGGATAATAATTCTTCGCGCGGCGAACACGTGACGCGATAGCCCGTGACCAGGCAACTTATTTTCCCGATAATTATCGTGCTACTTCGCAGATATTAGTTACATTGCTGCCGGCCCGATAATCACTCTTTTTCCAATTGTTAACGAGCTGTTATCGTCTCTGCCCGTCCTTAAACAGCGACATCGAAATTGTTTTGGTTCGTTAACAAACACCTTGCCACACGATTTTCTGTACTACTTTCCGCGTAACCATTTTGCGGATGATAAACGAAAAAATAGATTTATTGTGTGTCTAAATTTACCAGAATGCTTTAGCATTAATTACGGAAAAAAATAGAATTCTGTTACGTTTTACGTGTTCGTCTGACTTATATGGCGACGGGGAAAAACGGAGTGAATTTTATACATTTATGGCAAAAGTGAGTGTAATTTTAAACAATAAAAAAACATTGCAAGAATTTCAGAGTATCGGTGCATTTCTTACAGCTTAATAAAACCATTAAAGAGTGGAATAAATTTCAATTTGGCGCATATGTCGTGCAATGTATGCAAACGATTTCTGTTTAGCATAAAAATCCGCAATCTAATAATAATTGTACTCAGTTAATGCGTGTGAAATGTCCGATTTTTAACAGCGACGATAAACAAACATTACCTTTTTTTTCTATCAACGCCAAATAGCATTTTTACCAAACATCACATAATATTATCGTTAACACTTTAAAACTTAATTTTGTTTATAACACAGTTGCCTGAACTGAACTTTATCAGGATTTGTACAACCCAGAAGAGTTCAAGAAGTAATCCTTACGATGAACTTTAACTCTGCAGTTTTAATTACAATGACTAAATTACTTTGATATTTGTGGGATCTTCTGGGGATAATCGTTCGACTGCCAACGCGTTAATATGTTTATTTTTCCACTGAAAAATGAACGAATGTCTGTCTTCAATCAATATGTATGTAGTTTTTGTATGCCACGATTTATACAGACAATTTCTATTTTGCATAAAAACTCACAGTCAACACGTCTATACGTGTCATTTGCACCTGATGTAAATTCGTGTTGTTTAAAATCCTGTTTCCGGTAGAATGTTTAAATAGAACGTCTATTTTTAAGCAAGCACGATGTCTTTGCAATACAAAACTTTAGAACTCGTTCATTTTTAGCCAAACACAAGCTTGGTCATTTTTGTTCAAACGCAAGCTTGAACATTTTTATTTTAACGTTTTGTCTCAAGTTGGATTATATTTATCTAAACAAAAGCTTGATCATTTTTGACCCTGCTGTAGCGACAGAATTTTGCGATCTGCCAACTTTGTGCTTCTTCGTCTAAAGTGATTAGGATTGCTGACAAGGAAGCTAATGCATTAGGATTGAAATTTCGCGGGCTTTCTCCGAAATATCGTAGAGTAGAGGGGTAAGTTTCGATCACGGAATTCCTCTGAATCGACGCGACGCGTCGAATCGGAGATCGAACGCGTCGAGGATTGTCGATTGTCGAGAGAACAAAGCTGCCGGCAGAATAATCCTATCGTCCGGCACGGAAACTAGTTGGAAATAAGCCTGCCGCGTAATAATTTCTAGAAGATTGAAGCTGCTCGAAGCCTGGGGAATCAATCGATGAACCGGTGAAACGAAATTAACCGCGTGTGACCATTATTTCCGTATCGCGCGTTGTCCCGGTATAGCAACCGGCGGATATCTACAAGACACGAGACTCTAATCGCGTTCTTCTCTTTTGTTGCAGATTGGAATCAACCCCGGACTGTTCGCGGCTTACAAGGGCCACCACTACGCCGGACCCGGGAACCACTTCTGTGAGTTCAAATACCTTCTCTTCTTCTGATAATGTTTATTTACAAGCGGAGCTCTATTGCTCGCCGGTTGACGTGCTAACAATGTGCTGTGGCGCGACGGTGCAGGTGTGTCCCTTCGAACAAAGCGAAACACTCAGTTTATATAAGCTACATTTTATCGGAAGTTGGTTGACTGAACTCTAACCGAGCAAAATCCTCTTACGCGTGAACTTCTATTAACGCGTTACCTATCGGCGACTGTTTCATAATTTCTAAAAGCACATGGTCCGCAGCTTAAGACCTTCCAACAACGACAACCATTTCAATTCTGAACCGACAAGTCACCTCCAACAAGTAACGTCGTTCGCGAATTTCGTTTCAGATTATTAACGTAAACGAAGATTTTTAACCCTTTTAGTGCCGAAGGCCGATATATCGGCCCGCACCTTGTAGCGTTACAAGCTTATACCTTTGTTATTTATGTCATTTTGCAATGAATATAGAAAAATTAGCGTCGCTGTTTTATTCTCTATATCCTCCTTAATATACTGCTTTTTGGTTCGGGTTTCATCAACCTTTTTCCAAACCCTAGTAAAATCTTGAAATTCGGCCGGTTACCTTCGCATAGGCACCTCTTTTTCGTCCGGCACTAAAAGGGTTAAGCTTCCATTTGGATCAGAGTACAACTACTGAAAATTCTATTAACAGAATTCTATTAACAGGAAAATAATATAAAGACAGAATAAAATGTCCAACAAACGGGATGACGATCAAGAGTCTAATGAACATTCCGTGTAAAAATGTTCGAAATTCCAGCAGGTAGAACTTCTAGCACACCGTTTCGAAAGGATACCTGCCAGGTTTCAAGGCGTCTAATGAAATGATACCTGGTGGAAGTCCCCCTCTCGCTATCCCGTTGTAGTTATCGGTGTTACGAGTCCGCGGCGCGTGAAGTTATGCTTGTCACAGCTCGGCTCGGCTCCGCTCAGCTTGGATCACCGCCGGTTTTCATTCTCGCGATTTCCACTCGGACGGTTGCGATCTCCCCGAGCCGGTTAATTAAGCCGACGCAAAGCGGCGATCGACATCGAGCGCGACTCGAGGAGTCGTCGATGAACGCGATGAAGTTTCATTCGAGACAGAGAGAACGCAAGAGATCGAGAGAAAATGAGGTAGAGAGAGAGAGAAGGGGAGGTAGAAAAAAGGGGAGAAAAAATTCGCGCGATAACACGAAGTACGCTCGACTGGTTCGGCGAAAGAACGCGTTCGATTCCACGACCTATTTTTCACCGATTCGAGTTACGAGCGCCGATAACTTCGACGGCAAAACGCGATTACGATCGGGCACGGTAAAGAGAGAACGCGAGGTAGAGAGAGAGAGGGAGAGAGAGAGAGGGGGGGTTTGGCATCGTTCGAGGGAAGAATAGGGCGCGCAAGGACCACTCGATTGCGCGTAATCGGCCCTCGCCCTTCTAGCGATTTTCCGAGAAAAATCGCGGAAAATCGCGCGCGCGATCCACGGACTCTCGCGATTATACGGACGCGAAACGGATGCTCGCTTGAACCCGTGGTTTCAGCGATGTCAGCACACCAGCTGATCGAAAAAATTCGCTCGTTCTCCAATTTGCTTTTTTTTTATCCGTGCTTGATCTCTCTCTCTCTCTCCCCCTCTCACTCTGACTCCCTTTCGCTCTCGAGTGGCCAACGCGATCGACCGAGACAACGATCATCGTTTATTTTTAACGCGCTCCCGGCGGAAACCAGAACGAGACTCTCGATGTGGCCGCGTACAAGCGTCTTGGCGCCTGTTTGCCACGTTGATGGTAGGCAATGGTTCGCGATGGTAGGCGATGGTTCGTTCCGCGCGCCCATCGAGCAGCCCACTCGATTCCGCGCGCTATATCGAGCCGCGCGCGGCCTGCGTTTCCCTCAAAATCGAGTTCTCGGGGAAAGTGCAAAAATAAAATATACGTAAACATGCTCGTTCCCGGGGATGCTCCCGAGTAATTTATTTCTGCGTTATTTCAGTTCATTTGCCGCGAATTCGCAAATTAAATGAACCGACGACGCCGCGAAAATTTATAAACGAAGGTAATGTACGGTTCGATCGTACACGCGCCATTATTTTCGCGAGATTGAAAAAAAGAAAAACAAAGATATGTTTCGGACGAATGCGGTGTTTATCGATTGGGATAATAATTAATTGACTTTTCCATATCGATGAGGGTCTTGTGAAGATCACTCTACGTTTTTATTCACCTCACTTTTTAAGTATGGACCGTACGTTGGTGATTGCGTTGAAGATTTCCGATAAACGAAATTTCCCGTGGAAAACGGACGGACGTGTGCGGCAAAGTAGGCAGAAGAGAAGTTTGCGCGCCGTGTAATCGACGAAGCAACTCGAAACCAAGTTTCCAGTACCAAAATATAGTGCGGTACATGTATATATATATATATCTCACACACACTTTCTCTCTCTTTCTCGTGCACCGTTCTCGTCGCGCTTTCGAAACGTCGAGGCGCGTGCTCTCGCTTTCCAGCCTGATAGTGATCGCATCGCGTCTTCGCGCGGCCACTTCGAATCGCGGTTCCCCACCCACTTATTATACTTAGTTGCTTACGTTTTTTCATCGGTGTCTGCGAATTTCAACGCGTCTCTCTTGATCATGGCACAGTTTCCTAACCTTTGTTGGCTAGCCGAACGATTCGCTTCCAAAGTTTTCCTTGTTCGGAAGCTTTCGCGCGCGTAATTGCTCTCTCAATAGCAAACGGATCGAAAAAATTGCTGTTTGAACGCCTATTCGATCTCCATAGCATGATCTGTAACTGTGAGCTATGATCGCTAGACTGCGGATCTTTGTACAACATAAAAATCTTCTGCATCGATTGCGTGAAACAGCAAACCGATTGAAGTTTCTGCTTCTTTTTTTAACGATCTTAAAAAATTTAAAATAATATATCGGTCTTCTTCACGCCGCCTTGTTGCTCTCGTAAATGCATAAAATCCGCAGTCTACTTTAGATTTGCACGAAACCTGATAAAATTGTAACATTCGCTCGTGGGGCAATCTAAACGTGAGCTTAGAATCTCGATGGACGATCGTAGTGCAAAAATAGGCTTGTCCAGTGAACTTTTGCAACGTCTTGAATATTTCTTCGAGACAGCAAAATTCCGTGATCGATTCGCCGCATCTCAACCCCCGTAAAATCGGTACCGACCACTGGCACATATCAGGGTTTCGTCTCGTTCCAATTTCAGAAACGCTTCAACAGTACGAGAACGCGCCGCTCGTCATTTCAGCGAAATCTCGTCCTCAACGGCATCATTATTCTCGTCATCTTACGCGATAGTTCAGTTCTCTTCCTTGTTTTCTTTTAAACAGTCCTAACGACTGTGTACGCAAAAGCGGCGGGTTATTTATTTATTCAACGAGACGATGTGCTCGAGAAGAAACGGAGAAAACTTGGGCATAATTATCGCGAGAGACGCGAGGAGTGCGAAATCGAGTTTAACGTGAATTTATGATACACGAGATTGATGGCGAACGTATGTAACTCTAGATCCAAATGGGTCCAATTCCTACCAGTCGAGGGTTGATTTTTCGAAAATATCAAGGCTATATTGTTGTAAAGGGTGTATAAAAAGTAATGGTCATCCGTGTCCCAGGGGTGAATCCACACCTCTGAATCGATGGACATTTTTCAATGAAACTTACCGCAAAATTGTTTGTAACAAAGAAAATTGTCAAACACTTTCTATACATCCAGAAAAGAAAAAGTTTGAAAGGAACCATATGTCGCAAACAAATAGTTATCGAGATATAAGTCGTTAAAGTTTTTGCAAAATTTGATTGTGTGGAGTTATAAGCCTACTACCACAGTCCACCTGACCGTGTCGATGAGACGGAACATAATCGTGTGCGTGCCTCGAAACAAACGAAATTAAAAGGAACATTCGTCGTTAGGCCAGTACCAAATATTTGTCACCCAGCCTATTCGGATCCTAAATTTGAAGTTGCAAAATATGAAAGAAACCCTTGCATCCGATGTTATACATACGAATACTAAGCCTACATTATCAGATGCTACATTACAAACATTACAAATTTTTCAGAATCCGTTCCTCCGTTGGATCCACAGCACACTATTATTGACTCACGGACCACAATCACTAAACTCTACACGACACACTTAACGAAATCGTGACAGCGAACGAGAAGAAGTTACTCCGACCACGAATAAAATAATACTGCGATTTTAACCGCGTCGATTTCACGGACGTGTGTTACAGTTAGGTTATACTGGACAGGTCAGACGCTGAGGGTCCATAGACGCTAGAAACAAAACCAAGGTAAACAAATTCTGGCGGCAGAGTTGCCTGCCGACCCTGTTTCCCGGAATTCTCTGTTTTTGTATCTAGTGTTTATGGACCCACGGCGTCCGACCTGCCTAATATAGCCTGACCGTAACACGTCCTTGGAAGCGAAGCGGTTAGAATCACAGTATTATTTACAGAATTTCGTTAAGCGTGTTGTGTAGAGTTTAGTGATTGTGGTCCAATTATTCGGACGTGTTGGCGTGAGTCAATAATAGTGTGCTGTGGATCCGGGGGAGGAACATATGATTCTGAAAAATTTGTAAGTGTACTTTATATTAGTATTTTATAATGTAGGCTTATGTATCAAATTCGTATTTGTATGTACATAGATACATTGGATACATGGTTTTCTTTCACATTTTGCAACTTCAAATTTATGATCCGAATGGGCAGGGTGACAAATATTTGGTACTGGCCTAGCGACGAATGTCTCGAGGCACGTACACGATTATGTTCCTTTTTATATTTATTATAAGTTACTTTTTACACACCCTGTACATATACTTCTGATTGTATGTATTTTCGACGAAATCGAGTAGGTGTAATTTATATCGGTGAAAATATTAAATTGAAAAATACTGTTATATCATTCTCGACCTATCGAATGTATCGACTCTTTGGATTCGGAAACCAAGAGTATCATTTTTTTAATTTTATGCATATAAGACCGAACGAATTTACTCGTACAATACCTAAATGCTTAGTACCTTATTAAATATAAACGAATTTAATACTGTACACAATATTTCGAATAATCATATAGCAATTTTTCGTGGCGTCTAAAAATTCGCAATGCTAGAGGTTAGGAAAGAAAATAAATTTCTACTCCCCTCGAGTTTGTTCTCGTTTAGGTGGAAGATTATTATTCTGCATAAAGATCCGCAGTGAAATGATACCGATCGAAAGCGGAGGGATCGAACGCGTTCAGGGATCGGTTAGGTAGGAGGGGATCGAGGGTGTCCTGCGGCGATTTCGCGACTGGAAATCGAGGTATAGGTTCTCGAAGTCGCCTGTCCTCGCGAGCCCGATTTCTCGATCGGCCTTTGAGCAAACAATTTTGCGCGCTTCCGAGCCGAGAGGTGGTTATTACGCGCGCGTGCATTTTATGCCCGCGTCCGTGCGCGTATGTACACCGGTGTACGCGTACGTACCTCGCCGGGTACATAGGCCCGTTGCATATAACAGTACATACGCTCGCGCGTACATACATACGTATATACGCGTCCGTACGTACATACGCGGAACCGTGTAGCTATCAAGGGAGAGAGACAGAGATGAAGAGAGAGAGCGAGAGAGAGAGCGAGAGAGAGAGCGGCGGCGAGCAGCCGTACGTTCACACATAGGTAGTACATACAGGGTGAAGTTAGGTGTACGCTGCTGGATTTTCCAGGGTTTTCCCGGGGTTGCGGTAGAGCGGTGGATGGGGTGGTGGAGGAGGGTGGGGGTAGTGGTGGTGGTGCTGGCGTGTAGAAGGGAGGGCAGGACGAACGCGGGGATGGTGGCGGGGTGGTGGTGTCGGGGGTGTACGGGTACAGGAACGGGAACGGGAAAACGGGGATGGGATACGAAGCGGGTTGAGTCGGACTGCGACGAGGAGCGAAAGGGGTGTGGGAGGAGGATGGTTGTAGTGGAGGGAGGAACTATAATGAGTGGTGCGCGCGTGAGGGAGAGCAGGATAAAAAGGGGGTGAGTGAGGAAGGCGGCAGGGGGACGGGGTGGTGGTGGAGGTGGAGAAGGAGGAAGAGGTGGAGGTGGTTCTGGGAGGTGGGGAGAAAACGTGGGCGGCAAAAGGAGGAGGAAGAGGGAGGCGGAAGCAGGGTAGTACGGGGTAAAAAGGTTGGAAGCTGTGGCAACCGGCGGGGCGAGGGACGTGGCCAACGGGGTGACCAGGGGGCGACGGGAGGAGGATGGCTGGTGGTTGCCAGCTACAGCGAGAGAGAGAGAGAGAGATACGACGGGAGAGCAAGTGCGATGGAGAGAGAAAGAGAGAGAGAGAGAGCAGAGAGTGGGGCGGTTTGAGTGGGCCGTCAGAGGGAGGGGGCGGGTGGCCGGATCGAGAACGACGGGTCAATTTAAAGCATGGTGGGAGGGAGTGGCGGGCCGGGCCTAAAAGCAGTAAACGCCGAAAAATTCAGCACGGTTCAGCCGGTTCGATCGCTCGAAAGCGAACCGGCCCAGTGATCGGGCCTCCCGCGTTACCCGCCGACGCGGCTCCACTCGATTCGACGCTGCGCGACGCAGCCCGTCCGTACCACCGTACCCACCGATTCGAAACGGGAACGGGAACGCAACGCGACGCGACGCGACGGACCCGAAACGAGACGCGGCGAAAGACGTCGCGCGCGCGGCTCCGTGACCCGCGATAATCGACCATCTTACACCCGGATCGAGTAGTTTCGAGTAGTGTCGTCGCGCGAGGTGACCGCCCGGTCACCGGTGATCGCGCGACTTTTCTTCGTCGCTCTCGGGACCCCGACAATCGTCGTTCGCGCGCTTTCCCTTCCGGCAAACTCGTCGTCCAAGGGAATCGGACGGAACCAGAGGAGAGGAGAGTCGCAGCCACCGCGCGATCGATCGAGGTCTGCGAGAGCTGCCCATCCGCCGGAGACACGCCGCCGACCGGCTCGATCATTGATCACCGGGGATCAAAGGGAGAAGACTGCCCTGTTGTCTGTCCATCGCAAGGTAGTGCAAGTCGACGCGTGTTGCCAGGTGGGAATTGTCCTCGCGCGAAGTCCCGGTTGTTGATCGGTAACATTACAGAGAGCGCGACACTTTGTCCGCCAAGTTGCCCGTCGCGCGAAAACCCACGATTCCACGATTCGCGTTTGCCTTCGAAGTCGCAAACTTTTCTGCGGAAACGCCACGCGTGGCTCGTTTACCGTCTGCGGATCGAATCGAATCGAGTTCGTGAACATCTGGTGAAAAGTTATGTCTCTTTGCCTATTGTCTATTCGGGAGAGACAACTTTTAGATCAGAATTGCTTCGTACCGTCCTGAGAGGGTAGAGGACTATATGTACAGTGCTGTTTTCTGTTGATTATTAATCAGCCTGATATATGCATGGACGATAAGACTGTGTGAGGACTGTGTGTTGGGTAACTAATCTTTATTCAAAGAATAACGTTGGTACAATACATTTGTGAAATTCATGACGCCCGTTAAAACCATTCCCGTCGTTTGTCCAAAAAGATAATTTTCCTCATAAAGAAGCACGATCGACGAAACTAGAAAGTTACGTTCGATATCGATTTGTTCATTGAAACATTCGGGACAAGTCTAACTTGCAGATCCAAACCTGGTTACGTGGGGGGTTAAATCACACAACGTTTCGCAAACTATAAAAAGAAGTTTACAGATTGGTTCAGTAGTCCAAGGTTAATGTTCCGCGGTTACTATTCCTGAGAACGCGCCACGGTCTCGCCGTGACTCGCAGTGTTTCAGCGACGCTTGCTCGTAGCGCCGCGATGTTCATCGACGGCGACATTGACCGCAGAGAGATCCACTCCATGGAGACGATTACGGTAAAAGGCCGTGTACGAAAACTCTGAATAAGCCGAAGAAGACTGTTGCGACCGAGAATGAGAATGAGAATGGGGAGGAAGAGAAAGGGGGGACGTGTGTTGCTGTGTCCGCGGGAAGTTCGGGGGTGGAACGGGGGCGCGCGCGGGCTCACAGGGCTCGAGGCGGCATTGTTCGCCGTTCGAAGGGGGCGAGGGTAAAAAAGTTTGGTGCCGCGGCGAAAGGGTGGTCGCGAGAGTGTAATCGAGAAAGCGGGCGCCGGAGGAGGGTCGGTCGGTGACCTAATTCAGGCGGCGGGGTTTTTCGAACGGCGCGAAAGTTGAACGTGACCGGGGAAACTTTTCGTGGCCGTGGCGAACAATCCGCGTCTCTCGTTTGCTGCTCGCTCGCTTGCTTGCTTACTCCTTCAGCCCGCCCCTTTCGCCGCCCCGCCCCGTTTCAGCTCCTAGGCTCCGCGCGACGGCTCCTCGAGGACCGGATCGGCTCCGCTCGCCTTCGCTCGGATCTCTCTCTCTCGCTCTCTCGCACGCGCGACGAAACCCCACGACCCCGACCCCGACCCCGAGAACCAGAACCCCAGAGCTCCGATGGATACGACTCGGTCCGACGGACCGAGTTCGAACTTTACCGCGCCGCCGAGCCGAGCCGAGCCTCGTTCGTTTCGCGACAGCTGCGCGACCTTATCCTTATCCTTATCCTCATCCTCCTTCCTCCGCCGCTAACAACCACGGTCGACGATCCTGTCGATCCAACGCCGCTCCATTTCTCCGAAGCCACGCCTCGGCGCACAGCTCCTCCGCTCGTCGAAAAACCAAAATCAACCCCCTCCCCCTCCCTCCCCATCACTTATCCATTCGAAAAAGGATTTTGGAATTGGATAGAAAAAATTACAGGTGAACCGAAAAACTGAGTAGGTGCACATCCTTTTCTTAAAACAGACTTGTTTCAAGGAAACAGTAGAGTTTGAACTACAAACTTCCCCCAGTGACCAACTTCCTATTTGATATTTCATTTTTTTTTTGCAATTTATTCCTGCATTCTCTATACTAGCTGCAGCAAAACTCTTTTAATTCGTTAAATCCAAAGGAATGAAATAAGACGAGTTTTGCATACACGTAATTACGGGAAATTGTCCGCATTAATTGCAAGACATAGAAAGAAGACAGGCTTTTATATCTTTTCTTGATCATTGTAATCAGATGTAAATGATACAATAGCATTTTTTGTTTCTTTAAATGTTCTCTTTTTTCGATTTTATACTTTTGATTCAGGCATTTTTGTTATAAAATGAGAATATCGAATGTAAAATGGCGAAAACATTCGAGGAATTTAAAGATGCCGTTGCATTGTTTCCGACCCGATGAAATTATCGAGTAAAGAAACAAGTGTCTATGTTGCTCCTGCGTCTCGCAATTAATAGAATCTTCATGTTGCATAAAAATCGGCAGTCGAGCAATCATTTAGGGAAGAGGAGCTGAAGAATTAGGTGTTAATTGAACTGAATTCGTAAGACATAGACATTCCGTTTTGTCGGTAACAGGAAAGTTTCGCAACGGGGCAGAAGATCGAGGGAAGATCGTCGATCCGCTCGGCACCATAATTCGTTTACGCGCATGACCTAGAAATTTGCTTCACCCGGAAGAAGTCCAATTGATTTCCATGAGAGAATGGAGGGTGGGAGAGAGGGGAGTGTCAGCCGGATTGCTATTGGGTTCGTGACACTGATTCCGGTGGGCCAGGCATATAATCTGAATAATAAAGTATTCCTGGTCGAACGGCGAGGCACACACCTGGCTATCGAATTGCCAGTTCCCGCGACGACAAAAACCATGGCTTTTCGTGTCGTGACGGGTAAATGTCGCGGTTCACTGTGTCACATGAAAACCTGCCTTAACACTTCCCCTATCATTGATGCTATGTGACCCGTTAAAATGCTTTCACATACAAATCCTACTACGTCCATCCTAAAAGAAACCCTACATCCTTGCTAACCATAATAAAAGTGCAGTTTCCTGATGTCGCCCATTACGAATCAGGGTAATTATTCCGACAACAAAAAGTTTTAAAAAAAGTTTTATTTGAGGAACCGGCTAGGCCACTGTGCTCGTTGAAATCTATGAGATTTGTTGGCAGATACAGTGAATTTCTTACAGTATTATGTTTACACTCCTGAGCGTCCGAGGCCTCTCGAGCTTCGCTTCGGTCTCCCACGGGTTATGCCCCGCGGTAGTGGGGATAGTTTCGCGACGTTTGTCGTTCAGGCTTTGGCGACATATATAGAGAAATCACTGTATTTCTTACTTCTGAGCAATTTGGTTTTCAAGAGGCCTAGTTATTGGGTACGAGTTAGAAAAGGGCGCATTTACCCTACGATATCTCCGAAAGAAAACAATTGGGTGTTGCTGAAATTTGATTTAGTAACCTACGAACAAAACGCAGTTCTCCTGGGACGAAACGCGGCTTCTCATAGGTTTCCGGTTACCACGAAAAATCTCGACGTTTCCAGAGACACGAGCGCCAGGCACCCGGAGGAGGTGCCGCACAAAGTTATTGAACCGATTTTGGAATGTCGACCAAGTAAATAAGCCTTCGGAAACCGCGTGGTGTCCTGGATAGCTCGCGGACGGGCGCAGGATTCTATTCAGGGGAGTGCGGGACATTCCCCGAGGCGGGAACGGATCGCACAATAAAGTTTGACACGTGTTTAACCGGCTCGACGATGTTTAATCGGAATTAAACAATACCACAGCTCTTTAAGCCTAGCTTGCTTAGACGTTATCTTCTAAGCGAATCAATTTTTTAGTATTGAATTCGTCGACCCTGCTTCTTCGATTCAATAGGAAAGGCTAACCGTTCTGTTTGGTGATACATTTGAATTGCGACGGAGCGTCTGCAAGAATGGCACGTACGCATAATCGCAGAAGGAGGATCGGAAGGGACGATCGCGTTTAAAGGAGGCGATTTCGATCGGTCCCCTGTAAGATGACCGATTTTCGTCGACGTCGCGGCCGGTGTTCTGCCTCGCCGGTGTCGTAAAGTAGGAAGTAACTCTCGACTCTCCGGCGCTCGTTAACTTGGAAACTGGAGTTTTGACTTCCGCCCTCTTACTCGAGATTACGTCCTACATCGTTCGCCGGTGGTTGGCAGCGTGTAGTTCAGTTCGCCGGCGCGGCGCACGATCTCCTCAAGTTTTTGCCCCCGAGAAAACTTTTCCTCCTTCGGGAGGAACGTCCCGAAAGGATGGCGTAGCTCCTCAGTATTTCCGTGCATCGGGACACGCTGTGTTTCGCCCTATCGATTTTCGATGATCTCGCGTGCGAAAGTTGACGCGAGAGTTTCAGGGACACAGGGACCATCCTTATTTTCGACGCGGAACACACCACCACCACCACACGGCTCCAATAAAAACACACGCGAGAGCAACTCGCTCCGACACGAGGATCCGAGCGAACGCGGCAACCGTTCGAGATAGACCAAAGCGGGGAAAAAAACTTGGCAAATTATCGGGGAACGATCGAAGGCAGAACCGTCCGGGAACGGGAAGGAGGGAATGCCGATGAATATATTAACGCATCGAACCACGGCCCCAAAATTTCCAAGAAAGTTCTATGAATTTCACTCGGGAAACCGGAACGAAAGGGTTCGGATGTGAACCTTGTCCTCCGGAAACAATTGCACGAAAATTCCTAATGGTTTACTCTTTGACGCTGAAAACTGTGCTTGGTTCACAATTTTGCAATTTAATTTGCAGATTCATTTTGTTAAATCGGTGCGCGGTTTCTCACAGCAGCTTAACCTATTCGGAATGTAGCTTTTTTTAAATACTGGAAATAATTTTCTAGGGAGTTACATCTTATATATCAAAGTCTTCAGTTTTGGGAAACAGAATAATGTTTAACTGCAATAGTTGAATCGTTTGTTTGCTATTTTAAGAATGAAACGCATGGACCTGACCTCGCCAATATGACGAAATTCGTCCTCGAAGGGTTAAATCAGTGTAACCTTTGAAAAATTGGACTTAACGATTTGAATTTTTGCTGGACGATATGTAAAGAAAATTTTATAAAAATTATATTTAGTTAGAATCGTGATGGGAATTGTAATTTGTTGGAGGTAGCTTTTTACAATTTTTTTTACCCCGGAGCTCGTAATGGAAATTTGGAAAATGTATTGTGTAAATGCGTGGTTATTTACAAAATTTCATTGAAATCTGTTCACATCGCTATGAGGTACAAACGATTAAAAATGGTATTCTAAATTACATGCCGAAAATCCCGAGGAATTGTAATTTTTACCACCTTTTGTAGGAAATTTATTTTTCAAATTTTCATCACGGTTTCGGACGAAAAAAGTTGTAAAAGGCTTTTACACCCTTTGGTGAATCTGAAATGCGTAATCGAAACATTTAGAACGAAATTTCATAAATTTAAAGAGGGAAACGTTGAAAATATGTGACGAGAAGGTGTCAAAGGTAGTTTCCGAAATTCAGAAATAATTTTTGACCTGCTTGATAAATTGAGATCGGCTCATCCGTCGTTGTTCGATATTGATGAACTGAAGGCTTTAATTGGGATATAAAAAAATTAGGTGTTATTTTCCGGTTACAGTGAGCGTTAAAAATTGATACTTATAAGAAACGAAAGACAAAGACTCTACCATTTTTCTGTCACGTCAAAAATCGTGCAGTCTTTGATAGAACTTTTTTACACAACCGTGAATTAAACGCGTCTTTGGACAACGATGCATCTGTGAAACAACATACCGTGCACTGCGAGTACGATACTAGTGAACTTTCATACTCGTACAAAGTTCTGGAGTAAGGGATGCATAAATACAATTTCAACATCTTGGGGCTAACTAGTGTCGACAGCACAGCGTTACATCATAGCAACGAGTAGACTCTCCTCCAGGTTTAGTCGCCTCGACGATTCTGCAGACTTTCATAGAACTTTTTTACACGATCGTGAATTAAACGCGACTTCAGACAACGATGCATGTGCGAGACAACAACATAATAAAAAAAGGAAGTTCCAGAACGAGGGAGGCATAAATACAGCTGCAACATCTTGGATCCAATGGAAGACAACACACTACAGTGAATTCTCGTTATATGTCAGCAACTAGGGGGTTGATCGTAGAATAGGTTCAGCGATGCTCACCACCTTTGAAGAGTGTAAACATATTCGTCCTATACTCTACATGTCAAAGGCACAGCGACAAATGACGTCCAGGAGATCCTTTCTATTTCTTGATGTAGTGCCAAACGTAGAAAAGGACAGCGACACTTGTCAGCTATGACTCGGCGACATATATAGAGAATTCACAGTGTTCTATAACAGGAACGGGTAGAAGAAGACTCTTCTCCGGTTTTTGCCACCTCGACAATCTCTTGCAGACTGTGATAGAACTTTTGCAGAACGGTGGCTTGACTTTGGACAACCGCGCGAAACAAGGAAGCAAAATGGTGCCGGGAGTGCGAGGAGAGCGTTGGCCTCGGATAAAAAAGGGGAACGAAGGAACCCGATTAACGTTCTTCTTCCTTCTCGTCGCGGGTTGCTCGAGACTATCTCTTGTTCCCGCGAGCCAGCCCATTGGAACATCTCGGCAGATTCGCGGGAAGAACTCGTGCGTGCCCGAGTCTGCGGAAAAATTTGACGAACTCTGCGCGATTTCTCTCGACTCTCTCTCTATCTGTCTCTCTCTCTCTCCGGCTATCGAGCGCGGAAAAATATCCGGGACGAAGGGAGATCGCCCCTGTAAGAGAAAGGGAGAGGGGACGTAGAAGTAGAAGAAGAAGTAGATGACGACGGCGACGGCGACGGCGACGACGACGACGACGACGGAGAAGAAAAAGGAGTACACGGCGTCGAAGGGTATCGTAGCGGTGACCTGCGAAAAGATTGGCGAAGCCAGCCAAGTGCGTGAGTGGAAAAGGGATGCAAGCCTGACGGTTGTCGATGCTGGCGGAGGTGGGAAAGGAGGTGGCGGAGGTTGGGGTTGGTAGTGGTGGGAACTATAATGAGTGGCGGCTGTGTCGAGCGAAGGGAAGAGGGCGAGGACGAGGGCGGTGAGCTCGAGGGTGTGGGTAAGGATCAGGGCAGGAGGGTGAGGCAGAGCGAGAATGAGCCGGGGAAAAGAGAGGCGGCGAGAGTGGGTCGGAGAGAGGACGCAGAGAGAGAGAACGCAAAAGAGCGAAAGAGAAAGAGAGAAACAGAGAGTCGGACGGAGATACGAGAGAAAGAGCATCGACGCGGCCGATGGGTTGGAGAGGGTTTGATGATGGTAGTGGAGCAACAGAGGAGAGCGGAGCGTAGCAGAGCAGAGCAGAGCTGAGCGGAGCGGAGCCGAGCCGAGCGGAGCAGAGCGGAGCGGAGCGGAGCAGAGCAACGGCAGCAGCAGCGACAGCAGCACGAGGAGGTGGAGGAGGAGACGGTTGTACAGGGGTGGGTAGGGTAAAACGAGATGGGCGAAGGGTATAGGTGGCAAAGGAGGGTTGGTTGGTGAGTGTGGGAAAGCGTGTAGCCTCTGCCTCCTCCCTTTTCCCCCCGGCGGCCGCCCTTCTACCAGCCTGCTGCTCGGTCCAAAGGGGTGGCAGGAGGGGCCAACGGGGCCAGAGGGGCAGGAAAAAGGGAACTAGAGCTGGCCGAGGGGGACGGCAGAGAGCCGGGAAAGGGGTTGTCGCACGCCTATCCGCTCGATAGCAGCTTACAGTCCGTGCACGTTCGCTACCCCCTAGAATTTTCGTGCCCCGTCTTTTTGAGACTCCCTGGACAGCAAGATTTTTTACCCTGCCCACACGCGAGAACCCGGCCAGCCGTACACCCACCGAAAACGGCCTGCCGCTCGCTCCGGACCACGGCCAATGGACGTTCTCTTTACTCCCGGAGCGCTCGAACTGGCCCTTGGGAGCAACGCCGTGCCGTGGGGTGAACGACTCGTAGCTCTACGGAAGATCAGGACGGTCTTGAATCTTGCTCTTCTCCGGATTAGGTCTAGGTTCGGTCGGTGCTAACTCTTTCTTTGCACCCAGAGAGATGGAATTGGCCCTTGGCAGCAATGCCGTCTCGAAAACAAGGGGGCCAGGAACACTCTACGCGTTTCAAAGATATGTAGGGAATAATCGTCAATTTTATTGCCCGGACTCGAGGGCAGCTGCATACGGTCAGTACCTCGAGAAAAAGGGAAAGTATTCCATGAAAAGACATTTTTCTGAAGCAACCAGGAGTACGTCATAGATATTTGAGTAATCAAAAGAATCGATAACGAAAAGAGCAGAGAGAAATGAGGCGGTAATAAAAATGCCAACCGGAAATATATTGATTGTTGTTGATTCAAGTCTATGCATCGTGGTGACTCTACAGAGTGTTACAAAATTGGGTACCATTATTATGGCTTACTTTTTAGAATTAAAGAATACAACTATGAAAAATATGCAAAGGACTAACTTTGATGCAAAATCCGAGCAAGTTCATTTTTCAGCGAAACCCTGCTTGTCGAAGTTTTGTATATTTTTGCTCGCAAAACTGCAAATAATTTTTAATTAATCAACGTATTATAGTAGCATCCGTAACAGTATAGAACAGAGTCGGTCGTTTAGAAGATAATCCTCATGATTTTGATTTTGTTTTCCTCTTTCTCTCTCTCTTTGCGGGTCCAGAATGCTTAAATAGACGCAGTTTCGTAGCTCTCGCTCTCAACGGAGCCTAGAGCAGTGCCCCACAGGGCAATTCGTGTGTGTGTGTATCTACTTGGACGCTTGGGTCCGTTCCACTTAACCGATAACGATACATCCTTGACAATTTCATCGGCATTTCGATTTTGACTGGCTATTACAATAATATCGCAGTTTGTAAAATTAAACAGAATGTCCACGAGTCGATTACGGAAGCAACGCGAATCGAATCGAATCGAATCGAATCGGTGACAACAAAGTGTTGATGGAGACTACATAATGGCAATGAAAACAGATGTCCATAGAAACTAATGTCGATGACATTGGAATGTCGGTGAAAAACATACAGAGCGGCGACGCAGTGTCGAATGTAAACATTGTCGGTGGAACAGGCCTGGGCGCTTCGAATTCGTCGATCGAAGGGGATCGTCGTCATCTCCTGATGTCTTCTCCCGAAGAGAAAAGAAAATCGAGAACCGATGGAAATTTTCTCTTCGGTCCAGTGGGAAAGCTGTGGAGATCAGAAATTTGCGAGGTAACCGGCTCCGAGCGCCGGGCATTTTAACGACACTGTAGGAAAAAGTTTCGCGGCTAAAATTCTTAGGAGAGTGTCGTTAAACGCGTCTACTAGGCGTTAATACGTGCTCGCTCGCAAATTGTGGCAGTTGGCTGCAACATCGACAACGACAACGACTACGTCGACGACGGTGAACAGGGTGCGATAGAAAAAGAGAGCCCCGCGGAGCGCTCGTCTGTTTCCTAGGTCTCCGTGAACGGGTCTTCGTCCTGGAAAACCCTGAAAATTGATTTTCCAGGCGCGGTCTCCCGCCGTACCCACGCACAGGTTTCCCTCTCTCTCTCTCTCTCTCCAACTCTCTTTCTCCCTCTCCCTCGGTTGCATCGATTTTCACCTGGCTCTCCTCTCGCATCCCCTGCAGCTCGAACATGAACCAGCAAGGTTCATTCAGACAGGACGACCGCGTACGAAAAGAAGGAAAAATCTGGGTCAACGAAATTTCGGGAATTTTCGCAAAGGGAGGGAGAGAAATGGAGGGTGGGGGGCTTAAGAGCGTGGGAGGGAGGGAGAGAGAGAGAGAGAGAGAGAGAGCGTCAGCCGAACTCACGCCCTTTTTCCACGGAAATTTTCGGATCGGTCGATCGACGTTTTCGCCCACACTCCCAGGTCCGGGTCCAAAACGAACGACGTCGCCGGGACGACGAAAAGCCATCCGCCCCCACAACCGCCGCCCCACGCCGCCGAACAGCCACGAACGCCTCGAATTACGAGGCGTGGAAAAAATATCGCAACCGATAAATTCCCCGACGCGTCGCGCCAGCCAGTTTCTCTTTTCTGCTCCGCTCCCGGAGCCAGGAGCCCGAGAGCAGCGACGATGTCTATCGAGGGGGTGGCGACCCGGCCACGAGGAAAAATGTAACGCGGGATAGGTCCTGTTGCGCGTTGCAACGCGCCGCGCCACGCCACGCCACGCCACGCCACGCCGGAACCTCGGAAACTCGGTAAAACGAGCTAAGTCGGTCGGACAGAGGGGAAACCGAAACTCTTTCGACTTTGAAACTTCCGAGCGCCGCGACGCAACGGGGACACGAATCTACCAACGTCTCCCGGCCATCGAGTTCGTTAGCGATCCCTGCGATCCTCTCGCATTCCGCAGTAATCCCTCATGCGCTCTAAACACTCGATTACCAATGGGTAAACACAGATCAACCGTCGATTTTGCGAGATCAAGTTGCTACTGTAATTGTTTGTCTCAAGTCTTTCGTTGACCCTCCAGGTACGCCATACCGACTCTGACGAATATTGAAAAATCGATTGCACGAGGTTAACACTAAATCTACCAAAATGACCGATTTTCGATTTTGTATTATAACAAAAATCGTACAAAGTCTCCCTTCTATAATACGGTTTCACTTTTATATGTTTTGTGGCTGGTAGGTTTAGTAATAGTTAATTATTAGAGACGATACACGTTCATACTTTGTTATTCGACCGCGGATCTTTATGCAAAATAGAAACTGTTTCCATCCGTTGCATGAGACAGTACAATAAAAAAAAAAACAGTAAACAAGTACAGTAAAAATATGTCTACTATGATCTTATACGGGCTATTTCCCAAAATTTTGGGAAACAGTCGGCGGGTTCATTCTACATGTATGCAAAACCAAGCCAAAAAGAAGGAATAAGAGCTTTTTGTTTTGACGCCCCGTTTTCGAGAAAAACGGGTTTAAAAATCTGGTATTTGCAATTCAAGCAGAGACAGGCCATGAACAGAATGTTCACGAATGAACACGCTGAATGCTCGAACTCGATTTATACTCGTAAACGTGGCAACGCACAAAAAGAATGTCATTCTTGTTATTATTCTTGAATCGAACAGCGAATAAGAAACATTTCCTTTGCTTTCCTTTTTGCAACATTTCTTCTCGAAGCGTAAAGCTTCGTAATTGGTTTTCCGGTGTCACTGAAACAGTGTTTGGTGTTACGAGAAACGCGACAAAAAAGTTTAAACGTTAGTGCAAACATTTCTTTGCACTCTACAAATTTACAAACGCCATGAACCCATGAAACGGAAATGAAATGGATACAAACATCGATTCGATAAGCGAGCTGTCCTGTAAACGTACAATTACCAGACTCGACAATTTTGTGAGTCTACAGTCTATAAAAATATTTGAAAAGTTATCAAATAAAAACTAGAATTTATCGTAGAACTGCGTTTAGGACCTGTGGATAGGTTTATGTTGCTTTGTAAAAATAACAATTGTTATGCATTCATTCCGTTCTGGCAAAGCTTTAATTATGATTTGTGCTCGAATGAATTCATTCAACCAAGTACCACGTAGAAATCCTTACAGTCTCGAGAATTATTATGATCTTGATACGATTTGTTCAGTAGTCTTAACGGTGCAAGCCGGTAGAAGCTAGCACATCCGAACCGAATCTGAATTCTCCATTATCCGTGTTTTAAATAGTTGAATCGAAAGCAATCCGTATACAGCACTATCCGTTTGTAGGTGTATGCTTTGAATAACCGCGTCCTCCTCATTAGTTCGGATAATCGAGGTTTCCCAACATGGATTAAACAAGTAAACACGATCCAAACTGCGTCGTGTGGGGTATCGTTTTGGTTCAAAAAAATGTCACGAGTATGTGTTGCTATCCAAAAATCGTTAAAAACAAAAGATGTAGGATTAGTGTCGACGTAGTCTTCACTCGCAATTCTTTCCTACATTGAATAACATTTCGCCGGCTATCACTCGTCCGCGATACAAGTGACGATGCGGTACGGCGACAAAGTTCGCACCTGTATCGATGCATTACCGTGCTATTAGCAACGGTCCAAATAAGTGATCGTGCAGGGGTGACGAGGTAACGCGGAAAGGTCGAGGGAAGTCGCGTTGGGTTAGGTTAGCGTCGTGAACGACGGGGAAGGGTCGGTTCGCCTCCATAAAGTTTGTTCGATCGGTCGTTAGTCTGGTTCAGAGGGGCCAGCGGCGGCGTTCCTTATGCGTGTAACGCTTGCCGGGTCATCCGACGAACGACCCCGTACTTTTTCTAAAGCGGGGAGGAAAAGAGTTTCCCTCTCGGATCCTCTCTCTCTTCTCCCTCTGTACCCTATCTCCCTCCCTCTCCTCTATCCTCTCGCTCTCGATTCCCCTCGATATCGCAGCCGACTTTAACGGCAAGCGAGAATCGGCTCCCGGATCGGATCGAACGGGAGAGCGAGCGTGCAACGACCACCACCGGCAGACGCGGGAGCGTTTAACTTTGTTCCGAAGTTCTCCAAGGTCGTGTGGTGCGGCTGTAGGTCGGTGGTGCAAGAGGAGGCGAGACCGGGAGGAGGATAAGAGGGAGAGAATTTCCGAGGCCGCGTCATAAATCTCTATCTGCCGCTGCCGGGGGTAAACGCTCGCGGAATATACTTCGGCGACGTCTGTAATTTCGCGCCATCCGACCAGAGACCTCTCCCTCTTACTTTATCTTTCTGTCTCTCTCTCTTCTGCTACCTCTCGATTCCTCCGTTTTCGCTCTCATCTCCTCTCTTTCTCTCTCTCACACACACACGCGCGCAGGCCCGTTCTTCTTTATCCATCCGTGCTCACTCTTTGCCAGTCTCTCTGGCACGAACCTGCGATTTATTTCGCTCGCACAATTTTCCCTGTCGACGGGAGAGAGTTTAGGGTAGTGCGAGAATGCTACCGTGCACAGGGTTGCTCGGGTCCCCACGAAAGGTTGCAAAAGATGCCCCACCTACGAAGCCAGCTGCCGTGTACCGGTTGCCCCGGATCTGGCCTAGTTTTTAGGGCTGATGATCAGGGTTTTCTGATACTGTACTGCCTTCCGTATCCACATTTACGAAACCAAAATAGGTTAGACGAAGGAACACGTTCGGATGATAGAACAGTCTTCCTGTGTATTCAATTTTATATACATACTTTGTATCAGTACGTTGATTGCCATGGTAACGACGATGAAAGTCACGATTTTTTCTCACTGAAACCTTGATACAGAATAAAATAGGATGTCGTTTCAACATTGAAGGATCCAAGGATCCAACAAGGTCTACACTCCACTCACTTCTCGCAATCTTTTGACTGAAGTAAGCTGCGCCGGACAGCTGTATTCTGCGAGAATCGCTGTATTTAACACGTTGTGTACCACGCCGATGCCCATAAAAGGCACACAAAATCCGGACAACTTATTTAATAATACAAAAATCGTAACAATATTGTTTGTAACACTCGCATACCTTGTGAACCTTAATAATATTTGGTTTGGTTAATACGTTGTAGTAAAAATTCTTTTTCAAGTTCAATAAAAAAGAATGGTGTCGGTCATACATGACCGAAGTGGCACAGTCAGAGGTCTCCTAAAAAAAAAATAGGATACACAAAATTAGGGGAAGCTTGACGCTCATACGTTCCTCAGGGTGAAAATTCTCCTATTTATTATCTTAAATCATTTTTCATATTTTACAACATCCACTGTGTTATTCTTAAAGCTTTTCATTCTAAAATCAAATTCGAAAGAGTAGAATTGCTCTATCACGCACAGTTTTCCAAAAATATCATAAAATTCTATAAAAATCCATGTCTTTGCTAAAACAAATAGTTCGGTTTTCAGTCAAAAGATGGAGGGAACTTTCCGCTAAATATCCATGTAAACAATTATATTTTGTTGTATTTTTGATAGTTGTAAATGCTCGTTTA